>CM068376.1:297801648-298321204 GCA_034769895.1 Magicicada septendecula | reverse complement strand
ATATGCTCTGGGATGGAGCATTACCGGACAGCGCCGTAAGTCCCGCGTCTGTGGAAGTGTGTGCGCTGAAGGCTGTACGCCGAGGGGTTCAAAGCTGGCGGCCTACTTTCCTCTCATAAACCACTTTGGTGGCTCTGTTACGCTATCTTCTTAAACATACTCATCATTGTTCATCCCATTCTTCAATAAATCCTTGGTATTATACTCCAGCATCACAGCACTGTGTCTCAAAAGGCGCGAATACTCACTTGTTTCGTTTCCCGAATGACTCATAATTTATTGTAACACATCCACGCTCTGTGATTATAAAACCTAACGTACAATTAATTAATTTTTCAATTCCACAGACGTGGGGCTGAAAAACGGTGCTTAATGGCGCTGTCCGGTAATGCTCCATCACCCCCCCACATTGCCGTTACCTAGGCCTACCATATGGATGATAAATTTACACTTACAAATATAATTATTAAAAATGTGTTTAAGACTTCATTATCGCTGTGATTTCTCGTACGACGTAGAACTACAGGCGTACAGTACAGCCTTCAGCCATCCTAGGCACACGCTTCCACAGACGTGGGGCTGAAAAACGGTGCTTAATGGCGCTGTCAGGTAATGCTCCATCCCCCCCCCCCACATTACCGTTACCTAGGCCTACCATATGGATGATAAATTTACACTTACAAATATAATTATTAAAAATGTGTTTAAGACTTCATTATCGCTGTGATTTCTCGTACGACGTAGAACTACAGGCGTACAGTACAGCCTTCAGCCATGGGAGGCACACGCTTCCACAGACGTGGGGCTGAAAAACGGTGCTTAATGGCGCTGTCCGGTAATGCTCCATCCCCCCCCCCACATTACCGTTACCTAGGCCTACCATATGGATGATAAATTTACACTTACAAATATAATTATTAAAAATGTGTTTAAGACTTCATTATCGCTGTGATTTCTCGTACGACGTAGAACTACAGGCGTACAGTACAGCCTTCAGCCATCCTAGGCACACGCTTCCACAGACGTGGGGCTGAAAAACGGTGCTTAATGGCGCTGTCCGGTAATGCTCCATCCCCCCCACATTGCCGTTACCTAGGCCTACCATATGGATGATAAATTTACACTTACAAATATAATTATTAAAAATGTGTTTAAGACTTCATTATCGCTGTGATTTCTCGTACGACGTAGAACTACAGGCGTACAGTACAGCCTTCAGCCATGGTAGGCACACGCTTCCACAGACGTGCGGCTGAAAAACGTTGCTTAATGGCGCTGTCCGGTAATGCTCCACCCCCCCCCCCCACATTGCCGTTACCTAGGCCTACCATATGGATGATAAATTTACACTTACAAATATAATTATTAAAAATGTGTTTAAGACTTCATTATCGCTGTGATTTCTCGTACGACGTAGAACTACAGGCGTACAGTACAGCCTTCAGCCATCCTAGGCACACGCTTCCACAGACGTGGGGCTGAAAAACGGTGCTTAATGGCGCTGTCCGGTAATGCTCCATCCCCCCCCCCCACATTGCCGTTACCTAGGCCTACCATATGGATGATAAATTTACACTTACAAATATAATTATTAAAAATGTGTTTAACACTTCATTATCGCTGTGATTTCTCGTTCGACGTAGAACTACAGGCGTACAGTACACCCTTCAGCCATCCTAGGCACACGCTTCCACAGACGTGGGGCTCAAAAACGGTGCTTAATGGCGCTGTCCGGTAATGCTCCATCCCCCCCCCCACATTGCCGTTACCTAGGCCTACCATATGGATGATAAATTTACACTTACAAATATAATTATTAAAAATGTGTTTAAGACTTCATTATCCCTGTGATTTCTCGTACGACGTAGAACTACAGGCGTACAGTACAGCCTTCAGCCATGGTAGGCACACGCTTCCACAGACGTGGGGCTGAAAAACGGTGCTTAATGGCGCTGTCCGGTAATGCTCCATCCCCCCCCCCACATTACCGTTACCTAGGCCTACCATATGGATGATAAATTTACACTTACAAATATAATTATTAAAAATGTGGTTAAGACTTCATTATCGCTGTGATTTCTCGTACGACGTAGAACTACAGGCGTACAGTACAGCCTTCAGCCATGGTAGGCACACGCTTCCACAGACGTGGGGCTGAAAAACGGAGCTTAATGGCGCTGTCCGGTAATGCTCCATCCCCCCCCCACATTACCGTTACCTAGGCCTACCATATGGATGATAAATTTACACTTACAAATATAATTATTAAAAATGTGTTTAAGACTTCATTATCGCTGTGATTTCTCGTACGACGTATAACTACAGGCGTACAGTACAGCCTTCAGCCATGGTAGGCACACGCTTCCACAGACGTGCGGCTGAAAAACGGTGCTTAATGGCGCTGTCCGGTAATGCTCCATCCCCCCCCCACATTGCCGTTACCTAGGCCTACCATATGGATGATAAATTTACACTTACAAATATAATTATTAAAAATGTGTTTAAGACTTTATTATCGCGGTGATTTCTCGTACGACGTAGAACTACAGATATCAGGTCCTAGTTAGTACATCAAACGTACATGTTGAAGTTGTGAGGCCAGCAACGGGCGCATATGAAGAAGCAGAATAAGTAGTTCGATATAGGAGACAGTGGTCAGAGAATAAAAAAGCTTTTATAAACGTTGTGAAAATGAAGTTAGAGTTGATCGTTCAACAAAATGTCTTCATTGTAGAGTCCATCTCTTCGTGTACTGCCTTGAAAAGATCGGAAGAATCTCATCTGCGATGATGATGAACCCAAGTTTCAGAACCATACAATAACACTGTTTACAATAATACCTCCAATAATCGGTATAGTTGTCACTACGCGCTTCCAGGGCTTGACTAAAGGAACACGAACGCACACTAGCGCGCGGTTTGAATTTCTAAGACAACACTTTAACGTTTGCAAGGTTAAGTTGTTACTTTTTTCGCTCACTGAAATCGTTCAGGACGTTTGAACTTTTGCATTCGTGGCAGGTGGAACATAAGTGTTCTCACGAACTAATCTCTCTCGTAAATATGAGTGAAACTCGAACATTACACAGCAAATAGAGCCGAGAGGCAGCTGCTGATTGTGTCCCACTGTCTTATAGCTGAGGCAGAATTATAAAGTGGAAAGCCCGGATTGCAGGGCGACTTCAGTAATTACGTTTATAGAGACGCCCATTATTTTTTGCCCGCAGCCCGCATATGTGTGTGTGTGTGTGTGTGTGTGTGTAATTTTACGACTGAAACGGAACTTCTGAAGGGCTGCGTACATTTATTATTTTGAGGTGTTTCATAGAACCCACTTTTTCGAGATGCCGCAGCGTTTCGTAGAAACAAAACGTATATTGTGAACATTAAGCTTAATTTTGCTTAAAGTAACATTAAGTTAATATACGTAATGCTAGATCGTCGGTAGATGCTAAAAACGTTGTGAGATTATGTTGTACCAACGCGCTGTTCTATTTTTGTCACGGACTGAGGCAAATAATAAAAATAAAATTAATTTTTATTCATTTATATATACGAATTTTGAACAGCCTCAGTCAGAATGACAGTAAACTATGCTGCCGTCAGCGGACTTGACGTTAATCGGTTCGTTATCCACGGAAACAATTCGATAAACACAATTTATTAAATGTATAAATTGATGTACATTAATTTACTAAACGACTAACTATTGCTAAATTAGATGAAAACGTTATAAACGAGCAAACGTTATAACAAAACGCAAACTAATCACTAAAAAGTTAACGTATAAAAATGTAAAGGTGAAAAGTATCTTTACCTGAAGTTAAATAGTAGTTGATTTTGTAATAAATAAATATGCGAACACAGAATAAATATTTTTTATTATTATAATAAAAATTTTTTTTACAAAAATATATTTATATTATTTTGTGAATTGCAATGTTTCAGTAACTACCGTTATCAGATATAAAATTTTATATTTTGTATATATTATATTTATAATTTTATATTTGATGATGGTAGTTGAATACTACCGAAACACTGTAATTCACAAAACAATAAAAATATATTCTTGTAAGACGTTTTGTCGTTATTATAGTAATATAAAATATACATACAAGAAAAATATGAGCATTTATGAATATAATAAAACAAATAATATGTGATGATGATGATGATGATGATGATTTTATTATAATAAAAAATTGTTTTAATTCCGTAATAATTTACTGTACAAATATTTGTTTATTAAAGAAATATTTATTGAGTACGTTGTATAATTTTCTATAAAAAAATGTGTTAATGTCGTTTGCTTAAAGTACGTGCTTTCAAATACAAATTTCAGTTTAGGAAAATAAACTCCTGAAAACGAAATGTAAAAACACAAAATGCCAAAAAAAAACACCATATTGTTTCTTTAGGGGGTTCCGTTAGCCTACAAGAAGTTTGTAGCGGTAGAAGACGTGCGTTTGCATCGAAACTTTGGAAAGGAAAAATCAGTTACAACTAAAATTTTAACAACAGCGTGATAGAACTTAATTTTAATAGGCCCGTAACAGTTTTTTCACTGTTTACTTCGTATACCTATTTATTCGTGGTTCAATAAGCCAACGTATTGACTAAAAAACTATTGTCTAAATATGTTAACGAAAAAGAAAAATTACATAACAATTTATGAATAGGTGCATACATATTGCTGTGATGATTTTACGCTGAACCACATAGTGCAGAGCATATTTTAAGCAATAAACTAGGCGGGACTAGTGCCGCCTAGTGGCAGGTATTAGTGCCGGTGCTGAAAGGTGAGAAAAAAGGGGAGAAATCAGCAAATCACGAAGGCGCGTTTGGATTTGCGTATATTAGCTTTCAACATTGTCTGTACAGTGTGCGAATTGGGAAGTGGCAATGTTCTTACAAGCTAAAGAACGAAGGCGAAGACTTCCTGATGAAGGACTATACAAATGTCATGATTACATCAAGAAGTTTTTTCAAAAGACTCCTATTTTTTAAGTTTGTACCTTTGATGTGAATTAAGGAAATATTTCGTTACAAGCATACTTTTCCTTTTTCTGTCATAACTAACTTATTTAGTTGTAAAGCAATTTAATATGAAATGTTTTTTCATTTTAAGAAAATTACTTAAAATTAAACAAACTTATAGTGTTTAAGCTTTTCCCAATCTAATTACAGTACTTTATATATTTTTAAATAGACCAGTGATAAAGCCTTAGAATTTGTAAAAGACCTCCGAGCGGTGTAATGTACTTATTGATTATTACATAATTAATTACAATGAATCCGTTTGAGTGTTTGTGGTGTTTTTTTTTTTTAATTTGCCTAATGTCTAAAGCATTTATGTCTATTTTTACAGTTAATTTCACGATTAAAGAATGAACAAGATCATGGTCAAGTTAAATTCAAATTACATAATTTTCAATATTATATAAAAATTACACACACATTGGTTGATTTAGTGCCGCCTAGTGGAAATTCTTTAAAATATGCTCTGCTGTTTACTTCGTATACCTATTTATTCATGCTTCAATAAGGGAACGTACTGACTAAAAAAAACTATTGTCTAAATATGTTAACACCAAAAAAATTACATAACAGTTTATGAATATGTGCATACACATGGCTGTGATGAATTTACGCTGAACTGCATAGTGTGGACAGACACGGCATCAGAACTGGTATTCGTGCGGGTTAACCTATTACAGCCAGCGACTACCTTTGTAAATGTTATTTAATAACAGCGATTTGCTGAAGACGGAATCGGGTTTAGTTGTCACTATGGAGCGTTAATAGAGTTGGGCTCGACTTGGACTCGTGTCGCTAAGGTGCGCGGCCTCGCCCAACCTCGCTGCCAATGACCCTTTCCCACATTACCGACCTCTCATCTTAAATCCCGGTTATGTTCATATACTGTAGTGTTGGCGTGCCGCAGATCTGAGCCTCTTATCGATTTTACAAAGAGTAACTAATCATGCGTCGGCTGTACGACACATCGAGGTCCGAGCTTTTGTCTGATCGTAACCTTTTTTTATTATTATCTCGTATAGCCCTATTCAGTGAATACTCGTTAAGCAGGAATTAGAAGCGCGTGGTCCCCCTATGCTGCCATCAGACTGATCCCCCCCCCCGATTCAAAATTCATCCTTTTATATATTATTTACACTGATAAATGGCACACACAATTTCGAAGGTTAACAATTGTTTTATTAAACTCTCAAATTATAACAAATATTTAGCTAAATAGTGAATACAACGTGCATAGTAATATTTATGCTTAGAAAATACTAATCCATTTTTTCTTGATTTTGCCTTAACGAAGTTTTGTATAATTTCTTCTAAATCTAGCGATTCAAGTATCTCGCTTTCAGTATTCACAACCTTGCTAACTAAGACAGTCTCTCATCTCCCGTAGTTGAACGCAACATATCATTAAT
Source organism: Magicicada septendecula (assembly GCA_034769895.1). NCBI lineage: Eukaryota > Metazoa > Arthropoda > Insecta > Hemiptera > Cicadidae > Magicicada > Magicicada septendecula. The sequence goes on along the minus strand of CM068376.1, from coordinate 298,314,756 downwards.
GCGTTTTAATACGGAAAATGATCTTTCAGATTCGCAGTTAGCTATTGGAATAGTCAAAAGCAGACGATAAGCAATGTATATATTCGGAAATATATCAATCATTTTACAGTCAATAATCCGGTTTGATACTTTGAGCGGACAAAATGCAGTATCATGGAATTTATAGGCATATTCTTCATTCGAACATAAAAATATCGGTATGGAGAACCATACATGACTTCCATGTTCTAAGATTTATATTTAAAATCATTTACGAAATGAAATGTTTCCATAGAAACTACTTCTTTCCTCTTATTGCTTCAGCCTTAACCACAGTACTGTGGTCACTAACGTATACCACCACACGTTATCGCACTCGATTTTCACTGATGATGGCAGTCGACGTCACTGCCGAAACGTCTGGTTTTGCAGAAAACATTGGACTACGGCCAAACAGCCCGGGAAGGAATTTTAACAACAAACTACTACTTTGTTGCCGATAACGTAGTACACATAAAAATTCCCCCTTCAACTATAATTTTCATTTATAGAAAATTACCCCCACCCCGTTCAACTAGCCTCTTCATTTATAGATATTTCATCTACGTTTCTACAGTGGATTATTAAGATCTTCTTATCAGGATACTTTATTTATAAAAATTAAGTACTTTACTCTTGTTACAACAAAAAATGTTTCAGGTAAACTACCCTTTCCCCGTAACCGATCTTCACCAAAATCAATAGGCCTTGAGTCGTCTACAACTCAGGCACATATGTAAAAAATTATTTGATTCTGTTTGAATTTACGGCAGTTATCGTTCGTCATGAAAAAATTAACCTTGTTATCACATAAAACGTTGCAGGTAAACTACCCTTTCTCTTAACTGATCTTCACCAAAATCAATAGGTCTTGAGTCTTCTACAATTCAGGGATGCATACAAAACATTATTTGATTCTTTGAATGTGCGGGAGTTATCGTTCGTCATAGAAACAATTACTCTTGTTAAAACATTAAAGGTGGCAGGTTAACTACCTCTTTCCCTTAACCGATCTTCACCAAAATCAATACGCCTTTAGTTCGTTACAATTCAGGAACGTATGCAAAAATTATTTGATTCTGTTTGATTTTACGGCAGCTTTCGTTCGTCATAGAAAAAATTACCCTTGTTAAGACTAAAACGTTGCAGGTAAACTACCCCTTTCCCTTAACCTATCTTCACCAAAATCAACAGGCCTTGTGTTCTCTACAAATTAGGGATATATGCAAAACATTATTTGATTCTCTTTGAATTTACGGCAGTTATCGTTCGTCATGAAAATATTTCTCTTGTTACAACATAAAATGTTGCAGGTAAACTACCCTTTTCTCTTAACCTATCTTCACCAAAATCCACAGCCCTTGGGTACTCTATAATTCAGGAAGGTGTGCAAAAAGTATTTGATTCTGTTTGAATTTACGGCAGTTATCGTTCGTCATAGAAAAAATCACCCTTGTTAAGACTAAAACGTTGCAGGTAAACTACCCCTTTCCCTCAACCGATCTTCACCAAAATCAACGGGCCTTGAGCTCTCTACAATTTAGGGATATATGCAAAACATTATTTGATTCTGTTTGAATTTACGGCAGTTATCATTCGTCATGAAAATATTTCTCTTGTTACAACATAAAATGTTGCAGGTAAACTACCCTTTTCTCTTAACCTATCTTCACCAAAATCCACAGCCCTTGGTTACTCTATAATTCAGGAAGGTGTGCAAAAAAGTATTGGATTCTGTTTGAATTTACGGCAGTTATCGTTCGTCATAGAAAAAATTACCCTTGTTAAAACATAAAACGTTGCAGGTAAACTACCCCTTTCCCTTAACCGATCTTCACCAAAAACATTAGGTCTTGAGAACTCTACAATTTAGGGCTGTATGCGAAACATTATTTGATTCTGTTTGAATTTGCGGCTGTTATCGTTTGCCATAGAAAAAATATTCCCCTTGATAAAAAAAAAACACCATACTTCCATTTCCTTAAGGAACATGGAAGTAAAAACAAAACGTTGCAGGTAAACTACCCCTTTCCCTTAACCGATCTTCACCAAAACAATAGGTCATGAGTACTCTACAATTCAGAGTTGCGTGCAAAAAATTATTTGATTATGTTTGAATTTGCGGCTGTTATCGTTTGCCCTAGAAAATACCCTTGTTAAAACATAAAACGTTGCAGGTAAACTACCCCTTTCCCTTAACCGATCTTCACCAAAAACAATAGGTCTTTTGAACTCTACAATTTAGAGCTGTATGCGAAACATTATTTGATTCTGTTTGAATTTGCGGCTGTTATCGTTTGCCATAGAAAAAATATTCCCCTTGATAAAAAAAACACCATACTTCCATTTCCTTAAGGAATATGGAAGTAAAAACAAAACGTTGCAGGTAAACTACCCCTTTCCCTTAACCGATCTTCACCAAAACAATAGGTCATGAGTACTCTACAATTCAGAGTTGCGTGCAAAAAATTATTTGATTATGTTTGAATTTGCGGCTGTTATCGTTTGCCCTAGAAAATACCCTTGTTAAAACATAAAACGTTGCAGGTAAACTACCCCTTTCCCTTAACCGATCTTCACCAAAAACAATAGGTCTTTTGAACTCTACAATTTAGAGCTGTATGCGAAACATTATTTGATTCTGTTTGAATTTGCGGCTGTTATCGTTTGCCATAGAAAAAATATTCCCCTTGATAAAAAAAACACCATACTTCCATTTCCTTAAGGAACATGGAAGTAAAAACAAAACGTTGCAGGTAAACTACCCCTTTCCCTTAACCGATCTTCACCAAAAGAATAGGTCTTGAGTACTCTACAATTCAGAGTTGCGTGCAAAAAATTATTTTATTATGTTTGAATTTGCGGCTGTTATCGTTTGCCCTAGAAAATACCCTTGTTAAAACATAGAACGTTGCAGGTAAACTACCGCTTTCCCTTAACCGATCTTCACCAAAAACAATAGGTCTTGAGAACTCTACAATTTAGGGCTGTATGCGAAACATTATTTGATTCTGTTTGAATTTGCGGCTGTTATCGTTTGCCATAGAAAAAAATTACCCTTGATAAAAAAAACGTTGAAGCGAAACTACCCCTTTCCTAACCGATCTTCACCAAAAACAGTACTCTACAAATCAGGGTTGTATGCAAGAAATTATTTGATTCTGTTTGAATTTGCGGCTGTTATCGTTTCCCATAGAAAAAAAATCTATAGACAGATAGACACACAGACACTTTTCGAAAAATGACTTTTTTTCATGTTTTGAGGGTAGTACAATCAGAATCTGCAATAATCTCGAAGACGATTTTTTTTGCCATCACCATACTTCCATTTCCTTATGGAACATGGAAGTAAAACATAACGGCGAACTCGTCGAAAAGTGTACACACATCTTTTTATGATTTTTGGATTGAGGACTTTTTTATTCACATTTATTATCTTCAAAAAGGTTTTTGTGATTTAGGGTTGGGTGGCGCCTCCTATGACAGCTGAGGCCCGGTGCTGCAACAAATCCTAGCGTCTTGGATAATCCGCTACTGTTGTTAAGTACAAATGATAAACGTTCGAATACGTCTGGAAGATCTAATATTCGGTAAATAGTATTTCATCTAGACACGTCTAACATTTAGTTTGTCATCGTTGCATAAATGGTATTTCGTGTCCCGTACGAACGCTTTCTCCGTTTTAAAATCACGCTAACAACGGTATCGTTGCTAACGCAAACGTTTCGTCCGTTCTGTTACGCGGCATCCTCACCGGAGCCTCAATAAAACATGGTTGTCGATCTAAAAGGCAATTAAAATTATTAAAACCCATTATTAATTTTTATTATAAAATATTAGTTATTATTAATATTAACATTTTTATTAAAATAATTATTACCATTAATATTAACATTATTATTAATATCTCTTAATTGTTATTATTAAATATGTCATTAAGAACTCCTTCTGTGCAAGTTTACGAGTGAAAAGAAATCCTTTTCGTTGTTTACATTACTTAAAATGTACAACACACGATTACCACGCTCTCGTATTGTGAACATATTCGTATACGTATTCGATTTACGCCTAATATATTAGCGTTTACTGATATATTAATGTTTTTCGTAAAACAAAATATACGTTTATGGACGATGTGTCTAATTGACTGGAACTCCTGTACCAAAATGTAAAAAATTGCTGCACATTCCAGTCCGTTTAATACGTTCGTTCTGGGATACGGTACACAAACGAAGGCTAATTAATTCACAGTAGAGGTGGGCGATGCTCCTGTATTTTGTAAAAGGTTACTTTGGAATGGTTGTACTGAAAAGTCGAAATATCTATTGCGATTACTCGTAGGACCCTCCTGCCCAACTTACGAGTAAACGAATACAAGCTGTAACGGTTACTGAAAAATCGAAATATCTGTTCCGGTTACTCGTGGACCCTCTCACCCAACTTACGAGTAAACGAGTACAAGCTGTAACGGTTACTGAAAAGTCGAAATATCTGTTCCGGTTACTCGTGGGCCCTCCTACCCAACTTACGAGTAAACGAGTACAAGCTATAACGGTTACTGAAAAGTCGAAATATCTGTTCCGGTTACTCGTGGGACCCTCCTACCCAACTTACGAGTAAACGAGTACAAGCTGTAACGGTTACTGAAAAGTCGAAATATCTGTTCCGGTTACTCGTGGGACCCTCCTACCCAACTTACGAGTAAACGAGTACAAGCTGTAACGGTTACTGAAAAGTCGAAATATCTGTTCCGGTTACTCGTGGGACCCTCCTACCCAACTTACGAGTAAACGAGTACAAGCTGTAACGGTTACTGAAAAGTCGAAATATCTGTTCCGGTTACTCGTGGGACCCTCCTACCCAACTTACGAGTAAACGAGTACAAGCTGTAACGGTTACTGAAAAGTCGAAATATCTGTTCCGGTTACTCGTGGGACCCTCCTACCCAACTTACGAGTAAACGAGTACAAGCTGTAACGGTTACTGAAAAGTCGAAATATCTGTTCCGGTTACTCGTGGGACCCTCCTACCCAACTTACGAGTAAACGAGTACAAGCTGTAACGGTTACTGAAAAGTCGAAATATCTGTTCCGGTTACTCGTGGGACCCTCCTACCCAACTTACGAGTAGACGAGTACAAGCTGTAACGGTTACTGAAAAGTCGAAATATCTGTTCCGGTTACTCGTGGGCCCCTCCTACCCAACTTACGAGTAGACGAGTACAAGCTGTAACGGTTACTGAAAAGTCGAAATATCTGTTCCGGTTACTCGTGGGCCCTCCTGCCCAACTTACGAGTAAACGAGTACAAGCTGTAACGGTTACTGAAAAGTCGAAATATCTGTTCCGGTTACTCGTGGGCCCTCCTGCCCAACTTGCGAGTAAACGAGTACAAGCTGTAACGGTTACTGAAAAGTCGAAATATCTGTTCCGATTACTCGTGGGCCCTCCTGCCCAACTTACGAGTAAACGAGTACAAGCTGTAACGGTTACTGAAAAGTCGAAATATCTGTTCCGGTTACTCGTGGGACCCTCCTACCCAACTTACGAGTAGACGAGTACAAGCTGTAACGGTTACTGAAAAGTCGAAATATCTGTTCCGATTACTCGTGGGCCCTCCTGCCCAACTTACGAGTAGACGAGTACAAGCTGTAACGGTTACTGAAAAGTCGAAATATCTGTTCCGGTTACTCGTGGGACCCTCCTACCCAACTTGCGAGTAAACGAGTACAAGCTGTAACGGTTACTGAAAAGTCGAAATATCTGTTCCGATTACTCGTGGGCCCTCCTGCCCAACTTACGAGTAAACGAGTACAAGCTGTAACGGTTACTGAAAAGTCGAAATATCTGTTCCGGTTACTCGTGGGCCCTCCTGCCCAACTTACGAGTAAACGAGTACAAGCTGTAACGGTTACTGAAAGTCGAAATATCTGTTCCGGTTACTCGTGGGACCCTCCTACCCAACTTACGAGTAAACGAGTACAAGCTGTAACGGTTACTGAAAAGTCGAAATATCTGTTCCGGTTACTCGTGGGACCCTCCTACCCAACTTACGAGTAAACGAGTACAAGCTGTAACGGTTACTGAAAAGTCGAAATATCTGTTCCGATTACTCGTGGGACCCTCCTACCCAACTTACGAGTAAACGAGTACAAGCTGTAACGGTTACTGAAAAGTCGAAATATCTGTTCCGGTTACTCGTGGGACCCTCCTACCCAACTTACGAGTAGACGAGTACAAGCTGTAACGGTTACTGAAAAGTCGAAATATCTGTTCCGGTTACTCGTGGGCCCCTCCTACCCAACTTACGAGTAGACGAGTACAAGCTGTAACGGTTACTGAAAAGTCGAAATATCTGTTCCGGTTACTCGTGGGACCCTCCTACCCAACTTGCGAGTAAACGAGTACAAGCTGTAACGGTTACTGAAAAGTCGAAATATCTGTTCCGATTACTCGTGGGCCCTCCTGCCCAACTTACGAGTAAACGAGTACAAGCTGTAACGGTTACTGAAAAGTCGAAATATCTGTTCCGGTTACTCGTGGGCCCTCCTGCCCAACTTACGAGTAAACGAGTACAAGCTGTAACGGTTACTGAAAAGTCGAAATATCTGTTCCGGTTACTCGTGGGACCCTCCTACCCAACTTACGAGTAAACGAGTACAAGCTGTAACGGTTACTGAAAAGTCGAAATATCTGTTCCGGTTACTCGTGGGACCCTCCTACCCAACTTACGAGTAAACGAGTACAAGCTGTAACGGTTACTGAAAAGTCGAAATATCTGTTCCGGTTACTCGTGGGACCCTCCAACCCAACTTACGAGTAAACGAGTACAAGCTGTAACGGTTACTGAAAAGTCGAAATATCTGTTCCGGTTACTCGTGGGACCCTCCTACCCAACTTACGAGTAAACGAGTACAAGCTGTAACGGTTACTGAAAAGTCGAAATATCTGTTCCGGTTACTCGTGGGACCCTCCTACCCAACTTACGAGTAAACGAGTACAAGCTGTAACGGTTACTGAAAAGTCGAAATATCTGTTCCGGTTACTCGTGGGACCCTCCTACCCAACTTACGAGTAAACGAGTACAAGCTGTAACGGTTACTGAAAAGTCGAAATATCTGTTCCGGTTACTCGTGGGACCCTCCTACCCAACTTACGAGTAAACGAGTACAAGCTGTAACGGTTACTGAAAAGTCGAAATATCTGTTCCGGTTACTCGTGGGACCCTCCTACCCAACTTACGAGTAAACGAGTACAAGCTGTAACGGTTACTGAAAAGTCGAAATATCTGTTCCGGTTACTCGTGGACCCTCCTACCCAACTTACGAGTAAACGAGTACAAGCTGTAACGGTTACTGAAAAGTCGAAATATCTGTTCCGGTTACTCGTGGGACCCTCCTACCCAACTTACGAGTAAACGAGTACAAGCTGTAACGGTTACTGAAAAGTCGAAATATCTGTTCCGGTTACTCGTGGGACCCTCCTACCCAACTTACGAGTAAACGAGTACAAGCTGTAACGGTTACTGAAAAGTCGAAATATCTGTTCCGGTTACTCGTGGGACCCTCCTACCCAACTTACGAGTAAACGAGTACAAGCTGTAACGGTTACTGAAAAGTCGAAATATCTGTTCCGGTTACTCGTGGACCCTCCTACCCAACTTACGAGTAAACGAGTACAAGCTGTAACGGTTACTGAAAAGTCGAAATATCTGTTCCGGTTACTCGTGGGACCCTCCTACCCAACTTACGAGTAAACGAGTACAAGCTGTAACGGTTACTGAAAAGTCGAAATATCTGTTCCGGTTACTCGTGGACCCTCCTACCCAACTTACGAGTAAACGAGTACAAGCTGTAACGGTTACTGAAAAGTCGAAATATCTGTTCCGGTTACTCGTGGGACCCTCCTACCCAACTTACGAGTAAACGAGTACAAGCTGTAACGGTTACTGAAAAGTCGAAATATCTGTTCCGGTTACTCGTGGACCCTCCTACCCAACTTACGAGTAAACGAGTACAAGCTGTAACGGTTACTGAAAAGTCGAAATATCTGTTCCGGTTACTCGTGGGACCCTCCTACCCAACTTACGAGTAAACGAGTACAAGCTGTAACGGTTACTGAAAAGTCGAAATATCTGTTCCGGTTACTCGTGGGACCCTCCTACCCAACTTACGAGTAAACGAGTACAAGCTGTAACGGTTACTGAAAAGTCGAAATATCTGTTCCGGTTACTCGTGGGACCCTCCTACCCAACTTACGAGTAAACGAGTACAAGCTGTAACGGTTACTGAAAAGTCGAAATATCTGTTCCGGTTACTCGTGGGACCCTCCTACCCAACTTACGAGTAAACGAGTACAAGCTGTAACGGTTACTGAAAAGTCGAAATATCTGTTCCGGTTACTCGTGGGACCCTCCTACCCAACTTACGAGTAAACGAGTACAAGCTGTAACGGTTACTGAAAAGTCGAAATATCTGTTCCGGTTACTCGTGGACCCTCCTACCCAACTTACGAGTAAACGAGTACAAGCTGTAACGGTTACTGAAAAGTCGAAATATCTGTTCCGGTTACTCGTGGGACCCTCCTACCCAACTTACGAGTAAACGAGTACAAGCTGTAACGGTTACTGAAAAGTCGAAATATCTGTTCCGGTTACTCGTGGACCCTCCTACCCAACTTACGAGTAAACGAGTACAAGCTGTAACGGTTACTGAAAAGTCGAAATATCTGTTCCGGTTACTCGTGGGACCCTCCTACCCAACTTACGAGTAAACGAGTACAAGCTGTAACGGTTACTGAAAAGTCGAAATATCTGTTCCGGTTACTCGTGGACCCTCCTACCCAACTTACGAGTAAACGAGTACAAGCTGTAACGGTTACTGAAAAGTCGAAATATCTGTTCCGGTTACTCGTGGGACCCTCCTACCCAACTTACGAGTAAACGAGTACAAGATGTAACGGTTACTGAAAAGTCGAAATATCTGTTCCGGTTACTCGTGGGACCCTCCTACCCAACTTACGAGTAAACGAGTACAAGCTGTAACGGTTACTGAAAAGTCGAAATATCTGTTCCGGTTACTCGTGGGACCCTCCTACCCAAGTTACGAGTAAACGAGTACAAGCTGTAACGGTTACTGAAAAGTCGAAATATCTGTTCCGGTTACTCGTGGGACCCTCCTACCCAACTTACGAGTAAACGAGTACAAGCTGTAACGGTTACTGAAAAGTCGAAATATCTGTTCCGGTTACTCGTGGGACCCTCCTACCCAACTTACGAGTAAACGAGTACAAGCTGTAACGGTTACTGAAAAGTCGAAATATCTGTTCCGGTTACTCGTGGGACCCTCCTACCCAACTTACGAGTAAACGAGTACAAGCTGTAACGGTTACTGAAAAGTCGAAATATCTGTTCCGGTTACTCGTGGGACCCTCCTACCCAACTTACGAGTAAACGAGTACAAGCTGTAACGGTTACTGAAAAGTCGAAATATCTGTTCCGGTTACTCGTGGGACCCTCCTACCCAACTTACGAGTAAACGAGTACAAGCTGTAACGGTTACTGAAAAGTCGAAATATCTGTTACGGTTACTCGTGGGCCCTCCTACCCAACTTACGAGTAAACGAGTACAAGCTGTAACGGTTACTGAAAAGTCGAAATATCTGTTCCGGTTACTCGTGGGACCCTCCTACCCAACTTACGAGTAAACGAGTACAAGCTGTAACGGTTACTGAAAAGTCGAAATATCTGTTCCGGTTACTCGTGGACCCTCTCACCCAACTTACGAGTAGACGAGTACAAAGTAGCCGTTTCTGATACTGAATACTTGCTTCTGCGCATGTGCCGATTGCCATACAAGTAGTGACGAAGGACAACAAAGCGAGATTGCGAGGTATTCAGAAAAGGTCTATGCCAGTGAGATGAAGCTGTTTTTAATAAATGAACAAAATTCATACTGTTGTTACATTTATTCTCCAGTGCTATGCAGATATATAATACAGATTATAATAACAAATTATATATTATATTAGTCACCAACTTAGTAAATTTTGAAAAAGCGAATTATATTGTGTTACAACCTCCAGAGTGGCTGATAGGCCATATAAGTTAGTACTTTTTAACAGTATGTTACCTGACTAAAAACGTTATTTTGATTCGTTCCGTTAATAATATTTTTGTCTTAAAACAACGCTCTTTTTAGCTGACAACTACGTTTTATATAATAGTTTATAATACTGTTACGACGGTCTACTGATCGTCGTATGGTACAGTGGAAAACAAAACACAAGACACCAATTACGTCACTAATCACCAGCTTTAATTATCACAATTAAACAGTTTGTAATTAACAAGATAGTCTCTTACAACAAATCAAATAAAAATTGTTCACACGCAATAAAATGTCAACTAATATAAAACACAATTGTAATTATAATTATACCGCCCGATTATAAAACACAACACTTCACTAATAACCACTTGAACGCACAGAGTAATCGCCGGCAAGATAACTGAACTAAGGCCGCTGACGCCTAGTATGTATACCCCGCTAACAGACCAGAACATTCCACAACTACGCGTTATCTCTACACTACTACGTAATTAATTGCGGCCTTGACACAGCCAGCGAAGCTGGCGGCGTCTAGAAAAGTCTCGCAAGCGCATGTTGAAGTCACGTACGCCACAACATTCAGCCGGATTCCGATGGATCGTTCGATAAACACGTAGATTGTTCTGTGATGTCGTAACAATACATTATAATATTATAAACACAATATAAATGTCTTATTTTTATATACAATAATTTATTTTATCATAATTATCAAGTTATTTAGTAACATATTTATCTTGTTAATAAGATAAAACATCATGACATACTTTATAAATTGCCAAAATATCAAAAACACAGTAAAAACTTAATAAACTGTAAAAAAGCGCCCCAACTAACCTCTAACAGTATGCTAAGAAGTATTTGAAAACAGCGGACGAATAAAATACTGATTTAAAAGTAAGCGTTACAAGTAACCGGCATTTGTAACGGTTACTTTTTTGAAACGGTTACATTTGTAACTGCCACTTTCAAATACTGTTTAGCACATGTCTAATTCAGACTGGATATTGTGTCGAATGAATGTTTCCAAAATAAGTTTCAGTGACAAAATCGTGATAACAAATTAGCGATCAGTTGTAAGGAATTAGATTTTTAGTTGATACTCAGTATTCACAAATTTGTAAAGCACCTGTGAGGGATATACGTATAAAAAAACTTGATGTGAGAACGTTTTAGGTTTAATGCGGCGCCTCCTACCCGCTTGTCGGCGCCCCTCCCGTTATCCTCTGCCGCTGTCGGACTGTAAAGGGGTGCTCGCTGAAAGATCATTCTTTTAGGGCTGTAAGAAAAGAGGTATTGTTGACACAGTTAACCGGTATTAAATAACTAACAGTGAAAACTGTTATAAAGAATTTTATTTTATCTCTCGTTTATTTTATATATTGCCCCATTCCTTTTTTGTCATGATCCACGCCTCACTCGCATATGTCAATGTGGGTACTGCAATTGTCTTATAAAATTTAATCGTTGTGCTGTGTCTTGTTTTATTTCTGAGATTTCTATGAATCGTGCCACAAATATTCCTAAATTTATTCATCTCCTCTCTTACATCATATTCAGAGTCATAGCCCACTGCACAACCGAGATATTTAAAACGGCTCACTTGTTCTAAAGAGTCCTATTGCCACAGTTTCCAACCCTTACTCCGAGGCTGCTTTGGATACTGTAAGTATTATAAAGTTTTACATGAACAGGTTACTGGCCTGTTGCACAATCCCCTACCAGGAGAACCAGAGACTCTTCTGTCAGGGTTACCATACCTTAGCCGAAAGGCCCCTGTTTTGGATCGCAGGAGATTCGCCCTCACCTTTATCTTTCTGAGATAGAATTTGGTGGCTTTGTATCAGCTACTCTTTAAACTGTACATTCCAAGAGAGAATAAAGAATGAGAATATCAGAACTCGAAGTAGAGGACATAAATGAAATTATTTCAGCTTACCGAAGACAATAGTGGGATCATTTGCAAAGGATGACAAAGGACCGATTGCCAGAAGCGGCACTGAACTATAAAGCCATTGATAGAAGAGACGTGGATCGTCCGAGGATGAGATGGGTGCCGGAACAGGTTTATATTACCTAATCCGTGAAGTGAAGAAGAAGAAGAAGTAGTTTATTTGATACCAGTAAGAAAATACAGTTTTGTGTGGACTAATTTGATGATCCATTACAATGTACAATATTAGATTAGTTTGAATTGATTACAAGGTTACAAACGTTTGAAGTGACACCCAGTAGTATCCCTCCATGTGTGCGGACGCATTCGTGTTTATGTGCGGTAGGAGTTCTCCGTTATCAAGGTGCAAGGTCTGCAGACCATTTCTTCTTTATATTTCATGAATGGGGAAACTCCAATGTTCGGATGACAACATGAGAAGTGCTTCGTAACTATTTCACGTACGTAGTGTGGACGTTTGAAAGTACAGTAGAACCTCACTAATTCGTCACCTACGGACCGAAGGGGTGACGAATTACTGACATAGACGAATTAATGAGGCAGTAAGAAACACACCCATTAAAGACAATATAAATTGTTTTTGTATACTGTACAACACTAGCAATGTAGAGTACTCATGTTATGCTCAAACATATTTATTGCTGAAAATTTTCAAAATCAAACAAGTTAAGCACTGTAATTGCAAAAAAACTGTCTAATGATTGTAAAAAAAGTCTGTATTTTTCTTCAGTTTTTTTCCGTCGACCGTACTTTTCAAGAGCCAAATTACGTATTTGGCGCAGTGGAATTATTTTAGGCAGTTCTGCTTCATCTTGGCCTTCGTACCACTTGATTTCTGTAGTCAGTGAGTGAATGGACTCCTTATAAGAGATTGCAGAATTTATTGACTGGTCATCTCCTTCATCATTGCCTTCTGTAGGTTCTGTTGATGTGTACGTAACAATTTCGTCATCACTAAACATTTCGTAGCCTACATGCGGTAAGTATATTTCACACCAATTGTTGACGTCGTCTTCATTCAAAATGTTAAATGCTGGTAGGGTTTGGCAGATTTCTAACAATTCCTATGTGGGGTGAAGATCTTCTGGTTCTGTAGACGCTGGTTGTAATTCAGATGGGCGTAACTTATTCCAGGCAGATTGTAGAGTGTTTTCCGGAATACTTTGCCAGGGATCAGCAATCCGACTGAATTTTCGGAAACGTATTGCGCTGTAACAACACACACGACAGTTACTGTGCCGTGTACACAAGTACGAAATACCCATTCTCGGAACATCTTCCGGAATCCGTTCTCCTGGCTTTTATTATAATCCCGGCCACAATCAGCACGTTTCTGGTTTACCCCGGCTATGATTAGAGCGCATATGTTACTCGCTTGTTAATAAAGAAAAAGTAAAAAAAAAAAAGCCTTGAGTGGGTGATGAATTACAAAGGGAGACGAATTAGTGAGGTTCCACTGTATACTGGTTAGACATTCGATAATAAAAACGTACAGCGGGCCATCTGTTGGAAACGTCTGTACCATACTGAAGTTGCACAGCCGTAGACATAATTAATTAAATGAAGTGAGGTAAACTTTCTATGCCGATTTACACATTGTCTGTGTAACACTGTAACTTTCCATCTCAATGTGACTGTGGCAGGTTTAGTCACCTGTCCAACGACTTACGAACGTGATATTAATACGCCGCGATTATGCACATAGCAAAAGGCGTGTGAGTGTGAAATAGATAATATGTGCCTGGCTGTCTGTCTGTATCTCTCTCTCACACACACACACACACCCTTTCGGCCATCTTTTCATCTCACCATCACCATCATCAGCACCAGTAGCAGTAAGTCTTGTCTCACCACTGAGAGTAATTCTGGTCATGTTTCATTTCAGAGTAAATCTTATTCACTGTACAGTATTCAATAAGGTTATGGTTCCATTTTTTTTTTTTTTTTTTAAGACCACTGTCACATTTTCTAAAGTCTTTTGTGCACCAATCTTGCAAATCTGTTCCTTTTGGGCACCATCCACACCTATGTGCATCAACACACGCGCGCGCGCACACATACACGCGTACAGTAGATAGACAGACAGACAAAAGATCCACGGGGCGTCTTGCACCCGGGTTTGTGTGGGTTGTTCTGGCCTGAGCCCTGTGAACGCCGGGTACAAACGGTGAAGCTCGGTCGTTTCTCAGCTCCAAGGACTTAGAATCCAAGAGGAATCTTATACACGATTTACACACATAGTGATGTGTGAACGTTTATTAGTTCTTACTATTGTACTGCAGCATGCGACCTTGTTCTGGTAATAAATATTCTACAATAAATACGTTGTTAGGAATCGTTTTCCTTATGTGTTTGTTCATTGTTTAGTCATTTTATGTTCTTGCAATGCAGTATCAACAATAATATATTCATAGAACATGATGTACCGTAGTTTTGAATACAAGGAAATACAAAGAATACAGGAAAAATTAATAGAATGAAGAACGTAACAAAGACACGACACAGTTGTTTGTGGTGACCGGATACGGACGCACTCTTGAGGAGCTGAAGGTGAGTCGCCACACCGTTTTAGTCTCTAGAAAAATATCCATTTTGCCACACCGGAAAGTAGATAGGAAAAGGGTCAGATGGCAAAGAATGAACGTGAGGAATTTGCCACATCGGAACCGCGCGGGGAGGTAACTTTTAAGATCTGCTATATGTTGACTACTGACATAGGAGTGATGACCATCCCTACCCTTGCAATCTAATTTTTTTATTTTTGGGTAAGTGAGGGCCAACGGCGTATATAATACATGCATATATAATATTTGGATCGCGTATTATAGTATTATATATATTTTAGTGTTTGTTTTCGTTTTTATAGCTTTTTTATTAAATATTTATTTTTATTTTGCTATCTGTGAAAACCTGAAGTGTTGACGAATTTTACTCGAAATTCATTACGAACATTATTAAAAATGTTAATTGTGTAAGCAGCCTATACACCAGTAAGTCCCAGGCATATCTACAAAATAATAACTACTTCTTTTGTTTGTGTGAATGTAATTGTGATGTGTATAATGTCCTAATCTTTTTATGTGTTATTTTATTGACACTTATTCCATATAACAGTATTTTCAAATACTGTTTACATGCAATTTTAATATGTAACTGTAAATATGATGTCTAAATCTCTTGCTGTATTATTTTAATGACGAATCTTATTTAATGTATCCATTTATATATGTTTTATGTATAACGGGCACATGTAAAATGTTTTTCAAATTGGAAATAGTATTTTCTCAGGAGTACTACTTAGTAAGACTTTGTGTGTGTGTTTAAGTTATGAAAATACTTTCAATAGTATTTATACTTTAATGAAACACCCTTACAATTTTAAACGTAGTGCTAAACTTACTACATAAACAACAATGACCTTTTCATATTCTTGGAATTTAAAATGATAATTTTTCGAGTTTTTCGCATGGATTGCTATGGTGCTATCAGGTTTTGATGCGTGCTTTGTGAAAATTTATGTGAGGCATTATAGCGACAATAACGTTTTAACAGGATAGATTTATTATATTATCACTAAGTGCGTGCAAATGTTGTATTTCACCGTTTTCATTATTACTTGTTGCTTCGAACCTGACGGTGTCTCCTATCCATCGACCTTGGAGGTAGGATTTGGCCATCAACAACAAATGTTGTATTTTATCTCTTTGAATATTACTTGTTGCTTCGAACCTTACGGTGTCTCCAACCCATCGACTTGAAGGTAGGATTTGGCCATCAACAAATGTTGTATTTCATCGTTTTGATTATTACTAGTTGCTTCGTATCTTACGTTGTCTGCTACCCATCCTACTTGTGGGTAAGATTTAAAATGGTTTAAAAACATTGACCATGTACAAAAAATATTTTACTAATAAAGATTATATTGATGCCATGTTGATAGTCGTTGGATGTATCCCAGGTATCCTGTTGCAGAAGTCACTGACATTTCTGTAATAGAGATCCAAAAACAACGGAACTTACGGTAGATTATAAAAAAACGAACTGCCATCTCTCCCACTACTCTTTGAACACAGGGAACCAATGTTCTGGTAAATTGAAGATTACGCGATGAAGTAGGAATTCGCAAGAAGAGCCACCGACGTGGGAGCATCATAGTACAAAGCATGGCTTACATTCCAACAACTTTGTTCTATTCACTTTCAGCTTATGTTATTTTTACAGGTTCTGTATAGATCAGACATTTTTTTGTTTTGTTTTTCTTTTGTCTGTTGTCGTTAAATTGCTGGTTTATTGTTTTGTTTAGGGCAGTTAGGTTTTAATTTTATTTTTTTATTTCGGATTTATGTGTTGAAGCAGTTAGTTGGGGCCATAAAAGAAACCGATCAATTGTCTTCTAACGTTGTTTGGTTCATAAAGTGCGAGTTTTGACAAACCTCGGTATGAGAATTTTGTTACTATCTGGACACCCATTGGTACACAAACTTGTTCGGCTTCGTGCTGATTTGGCCATTTATCTGCCGATGTATACTTCAGGAATATTATTTGGTACTTCCAGTCTGTCTGCGGGGTGATTGCATACTTCAGTGGCAGCGTTCCTCTACAGTTTGTACTATACGATTAAATCCCGCGCGCCTGCTTTGTTTTGTGCATTGTGGGAGACCTGGCGTAATCCAGTTGGTTGCAACTAGTACAAATATGCAACAAGGGAAAACATTATTTTGTTCTGATATTCGGTAAGTTAATTGATATATTAGAAATATAATTTTATGTGATAGTCGAAATTTAATCGTATCATCGAATAAAATTAATTTTTTTTTTCAAGTCGAAGTCGTTTGTATAGAATTTATAACGAAGATTATAAAATTGGTTTATTCTTGAAGCAGAGGCGCCCAAAGCAAGCAGCGCTCGCCCAAAGAAAGTCTGGCAAAAGTAAATCAATGATTACGTAACCAACATTATTGTTGTCACCAAAACTGTTTCACTTGCCTTCTCATCTTTTGAAAATCGGCGGCGCGTTTGTCACCCGTCTTCCAGTCAAAATGATACCGATGACTTGATTGAGCAAAGTCATTGACATCACTTCACATCCAGTTCTGCGTGCTGTTGTAACAGCTGACTGGCCGCTTCGGCCCCCAAGGCAATCACTTCAAAAAATGCTTCTGTGTACAACTATGAGTCGGCCATAATTTCAGAAATCGTAGCATTTATTTAAAATTTCATAACTACGCTTTCGTTATCTAGCATTCTTTTTTACATTATGCTACAGTTATAAATACTCAAACTTACAACAATCTAACCTAATAGTACGATGGTCTGCTGGTACCTATATAAAATACTAAACCGCACAGCATCTGGCTCTGAGACGGAAAAAGCAAGCACTCTTTAGTAGTGCTTTACGCCGGAATGAGCGCTAGCAGTATCCCGGCTCGGTGAAAATGCGGCCATTTTTGTTTCTTGATTATTGTTTTGGTTGTCACTGTTTGAGGGTAGCTTTAGGATCGCAGTTGATAACGAAAAAGTGTCAACGAACCGACTCATCCTTAAACGTTGAAATTATGCTCAAATCGTAATTAATTAAAAAATAGGAAGTAGAATCACAGCTTGCTAAACGCCACGTTTTTTAATCCGCATACTGTTACACCTGATTAATATTTTTGTCACAGTCACACTAACAAGTGCATACCTGAATATCTTAAGTTGACTTTCTAACATTGGAATTTTATGTACATATTGTGCTTAGAGTCGATGATTGCTCTAACCATCGGTTTCATTTGCAGTTGGTATTTCCCTCTCTGTATGTATGACCAAGGTGTACTTGTATGATTGTCAATCAGAGTACACGTAAAATACTTATTATGTAGTTATGAAACATTATGCACGCTGTGGAAACAATCGATCCTCCGCGTCTTCCACAATTTACTATTCGATTTATAGATTGCGTAAACAATAGCGTTATTGAAATAAATAGAGGTGGGAAGACAATTATTGAAATTTTAAGAGGTTAATAAAATTTACCAGGAACCATTCGGTTTTGTTATCGATTCGGTTAATCACAAGGATCGAACGTCTCTTCGTCAAACACATAATCCGCCCTTGGTCTCCCGCGCTAAATGTGTAATATATGCATATCTCATTAATTGAACTCTGGTGTTAATACTATTGAGGTTATTGATAAGCTAATATTATGTAATCATTAGTCACTTATTTGTTAACTATCATATTATGTAAGTGAGTTCAGTTAATTGGATTTAATAATTTTACTGAGGTTATATCGTTAAACTTAGGCACATACATTCAACGTTCCTGTTTACCGGTTAAAGAAAATGAACTTGATAAACGTAATATCAGAAGCCGAAAGGAACGACAGCCAGGTGCTGCGAAAGACAAAGGCATTAGCTTGAACGTTTTTCAAAGGATCATTTCTTTCGTTTTTGTTGTTTACTAAGTGATACTATGATATAACAGTTAATCAAAACGATTATTTTGCCATAGTTAGACATTTTGAAGCATTATTTCATTTTTTTCTGTTTAGCAGAATTAATTTGAATTCTATTTTCAAAGTTCACGTATGGGATACTAAAGAAGCCTGTGTACGTCGAGTCTGTAAAACGGGATAAAATGTAGGTGGAAAAAAGAGAAAAATGGAAACTCGAAGAGAACGAGAAACGATCGAAGTATTAATAGCGTATGAAAATTGTTAATACATTAACTCGAACCGCAACTCTCAGAGTTGTTGACTCGACTGCTCGTGTGTTGAAAAGCTGTTTCAAATGAAAATAGATGGCGTTAAATGGCCATTATAACACAAATTAGACGTGCCCCGTTATATATCATTTGCCAATAAATTTTATTTTTTCAAACTAATATATTATTCCAAAAAACAACAACTCGACCTAAGTTGTTTATTGTTTGTTACACGTACTCTGAGATCCTTGTGATGGTTGAAAGCAGGATTATATAATATGTTTAAAAAATGTTAGACTTTTGTATTTTTTCCGATACCTTAAGTATTTGAGTGCTGAGGATTAAGGACAATATGGAAAAACATTAATGTGCCTTTTTCATCTCTGTCTGTCTGTCTTCTGTCTATTTATCTATCTTTAATGAAGAAAGTTGTGTTAGTGTTAAAATCACAAACAGAATTATCACTGTTGCACACCACTATATAAAAATTATTCCGATTAACGCTTTCAAGCTTCACAGCTCATCGTCAGATCGGATATGAAACAAATAACCTGAAAACAAACCCTTCACCCCCACCCTGCTCACACACAACAAGCTATAATTCAATGTGGGCAAGGGACATTCAAGGGAGCAGGGTGGGGTGAAGGGTTTGTTTTCAGGTTATTTGTTTCATATCCGATCTGACGATGAGCTGTGAAGCTTGAAAGCGCTAATCGGAATAATGTTTATATAGTGGTGTGCAACAGTGATAATTCTGTTTGTTATTTATCTATCTATTTATCTATCTCTCACACTCTTTTTATACATCATAGAGACGCTTTTAAAAGAAATAAAGAAGTTTAATAGAAATGGTCGTTTGTGAATGGTCGCATGTGTTTGATTACAGCGGGAACGTGACACAGCGAGAGGCCCGGAGATTGAAAAATGCAGAGCACGGCATCAGATCCTACTGATCGCAGCTCGTACTCTACTCTCCCAGAAAGATTTGGGGATGTCTTAATCTATCATCGGCAAGTGAAAACACAACAACCACGAAACCTTCCTCAAAACGTGAACACCGTGAGGACAGGACCCCCGGCCGGGCTGGTTGGTTCACGATCTCGTAGTACCATTTTTGAGTACGTCGCTGATCAATACGACGACCCCCGATGGCCAGAACGCTCGCGGGCCCGACCACCGAGTTCGATCCCAAGGGATCTCCCTCGGTTGGTCTACGACTTTTCTTCCACCTTCCATCACGACAGGGGGAACACTATCCACCGGGCATAGTGGAGGCAGGATGCCGTACCTCCACCTCTCGCTCTTACTAACACATAACTCCACCGACTCAACGAACGCCAGTCCGTCGTGAGGGGAGAACGAGCGCTCCAAGCCCGAAGCTACTAGGGTTGGACTGTGCTTGAAGAGGACGTCACGGACTGGCGTGAAAGGGCCAACACAGGTACTGACCAGGGACCGGCCACCCTGGCTCCCGTTTGCTATACGCTACTGGGTCAAGGGCGCACCCTCGCCGTTCGCGTGGGTGACATGCACGTTTCCTAACCAACAGTGCCGATGCTACCGAAGATCAGGGTACCCCCTGCGCTCGAAAGCAGTGCATGTCTGTGTGGGGTCTTGTTCTCATAGGAGGCCACTAGCAATCGGCTGTGATAACCAACTATGAGCCCCCGGGGCTCCTCCCCTGCCACCCGCAGGGGTCGCAACGGGTCACGCAGGTCTTGTTTGGGCGTCCGTAGCGGATGCGTGTTAAGGGTACATTCGCCAGCTTCCCAAGTAACTAACTCGTGACAGGAGACTTCTATACCATTGTATTACGGGAATACTATCTTTTGACTATGCGAATTTTGGTCGCCCGTCCTCCTAATGCGACAGCAAGGCAACGAACTATTCTCTTCCTCGTTAAATCGTCTTTGGCTGACCAGTACGACTGCGAATCAGTAGAGAGACTGTGCTGCAAGTGTAAGGTAGCAAGGTGGATAATGTATAATAGAAGAAAAGGAGTGGCAGAGGGAACAAGTTGCTAATTACGTACAAGATGATGATGGGTTAAATTTATATACTAAAATGCGTAAAAAATAGCAATTTATTCTAAAACAGATATTTCGTCTTTGAAAAAAATTCGTTTTACTCTCAGAAACACAGACTATTTAAAAACACCTATTTTCTCAAAGTTTGATAAATAAGTAAAGTGTTTATTTTTTTTTTAATAACTTGTACATTATACAAGTGTAATTAGAACGCATAAATTTTTTATTATTTGAAGTTAAAATTTACTTGAGAAATGGAAAAAAGCGCGCGTGCGTGTCCGAGTACGTCTGTCTATGTATGTGTGAGGGATTACGTGACCTATGCATTGTGTTTTTGGATGAAAAAGTGAATTGTAGTCTAGGTAAATTAGAGATGATTAAAAAAAAAAAACAGAATAACTTTTTCTGCAGGAATACATTGAAAATGACGTAATTTTATGGTACTAAAAATAGTCAACAACTTCTTAAGATAACATCCTCAGAAATATGGGCTGGATGAGGTAAAACCCCCATGTATTTAAAACTTTGCACTTTATCTAAATTTAAACTGTCAGTACGAAGAAATAAGGTAGTGACAAACAAATCGGTCCAATTAGCAGCCTATGCGGACGACATCAACATAATGTGTCGGACAAAAAATGCAGCAGAGGAAACGTACTCTGAGCGCAAAGAAAATGCTAGCAATATAGGCCTAAAAATCAACATAGATAAAACAAAAATATTAGTGCAGACTAGAAGACAAAGAAACTACGGAACAATCGACAATATCGGAAAGGTGGACAGCTTTAAATACTTGGGAACCATATTAGAAAAAAACGGCACAGAAGAAGCCGAAATCCGGAACAGGATAGTCCAAGCCAATAAAGCGTATTTCGCCACATCAAGTATCTTCAGATCCAAAGACATCCACAGAAACACGAAACTAACTAAGGATATACAAATCAATAATAAGACCCATCCTAACCTATGGCTGCGAAACGTGCATCCTGAACTCCAAAACAGCAAATACTCTCGATATCTTTGAAAGAAAAATATTACGAAGAATCCTGGGACCAGTTAATGACGTCCACGGCTGGAGAATAAGATATACCTTTGAATTGTATTAAATGTATAAAGAACCACCGCTAACACAATACATAAAACTACAGCGTCTAAGATGGGTTGGTCATGTAGCCAGGATGGGGGAAGACTATTGATTACCAGAATCCACAGAAAAAAAACCAGTGGGAAGACCGAGGAGAAGATGGGAGGAGGCGGTGGATGAGGATGCGAAAGAAATACTGAAAGTGCGTTCCTGGAGGAAGATGGCTACCGACAGAAGAGAATGGGAGGAAAAATTGAAGGAGGCCAGGGCCTAACAAGGACTGTAGTGACATGGGAGAGAGAGACTTTATCTAAATTTATCAAACACGCGAATTTGAAGCAAAGGTGATAATTTGAGAAGGGTCACTTCAATCTGTATAAAACTGATAGAGATACACTTATTTTAATATCGTGGTTTTCCCACAAAATCATTATCACTGCCTCAAGTGCGGCCGTTAACATGTGTTCTGTCTAAATTCAGGAGTGGTAGACGAAGTTCTGTCCCTGCAGCAGGAGACATTGAAAATTACTACAAAGTCTGAATACAGCTCTCCACTTAATTTCCTTATTAAGAAGTTTAAAATAAGTATTTAGCTGTCGATTTTTTCAGATTGCAGTGAAATACGAATTGGATATTTATTTTGTCATTTGTCATTTTATAATTACATGCATTTTAAAGAACAAAACATTTTCAGCAATTTTTAGTTTTTTTTATTGTATTCATTATAATTCGTAGATAACGCATTCAAAATAATGAAGAAGTACTGGAGGATTAACCGGTTCAGTATTTTTGCCATAAATTTTTATTGTACAAGAATGTTGCATACCTCAGAATTAAATAAATTTGTTAGTATACGATTTTTTGTGCGTCTTCGAGTTTACGAGTAAATCTTGAAAAATACGAAAATTCTGCTTCAAAATATTCTATCTCGGTCAGTCGTTATTCAGGTTAAAAGTACTAAATGTCGTATTGTCAAAAATCACATTGATTCTACATTTTTTCTTAACGAATTTCCAAAAAAAAAAAATAGTATTTTTGAAGATATTTTAAAAACCGTGGTGTTTTGCCCTTTGACACTTGAATTTAAGAGTGTTGTTCTTCCATGAATTTTTAAAGCAACTTTTAGTTCATCACTTTTAATGTATTCCAGCAATAAAATCTTATATTTTTTTCCTAATTGAAATCAAGAAACCGCTAATTTATATGAAGTAAGATGACTGTTCAAACCAAAGACAGTTTAGTGCGGAGAGGTAGGGTGACGGACGAAAATTAGAAAAACGAACAGCTGGCGAACAGAAATATGTACCGTACGTTATTTGAATAACTGTCATTACTCATTTGTAATTTAATTATAATTACGTACATAGTTTCAGTACGTATGTTGAGTAATTGTCGTTGTTAATAAAACTCTAGCTTTATTAATCTTTGTAATTCTAATAAAATTACATAATTATTTGTGAGCGTCAGTTTAACATTCTCAAGTGGCTTAGAAACAGGACTGTATTACGTAGTTATGAAATTTCACTGGACGATTTTAGCGGCTCCCCAGCGATTCCCCCCCCCCCCGCGTAGTTAAACCACTGTTAGTACGATAGCTAGGAAATCTGGTAGAATCTTACCATGGACTATGGTTTTAGAGCAAAACAAGGGAGTATAAAAGTCGTTAAATAGTTAATCGTTCGATAACACGTGGCTGTCAGTAACCTTGTGCTCGACTGTTTACTCAACGTGTTAGTGTCCCCGTGTAAATTATGCATTCCATTCTGCTTACACCTTATATTGTTTCCAATCTGTTATATTTAATGTGTGTATTTTCTACATATATTCGACAAGACAGCCGGCTGTTTAAATAAATTATACCAGTTATTTACAGTCTGTCATATGTAAATGTGCGTGTGTGCGAGTGTGTGTGTGTGTGTGGGGAGTGAATGTGAAGATGTATAATTTAGTATCGGCTTGCACGTATTGAAACGAGGATATTATGGTATTGTTACGGATATCTCTCTCTCTCTCTCTCTCTCTCTCTCTCTCTCTCTCTCTCTCTCTCCCTCCCTCCCTCCCTCTCTCTCTCTCTCTCTCTCTCTCTCCCCCGTTGTTTCGTCATTGTCTCACTCTAACGCTATACCAGTTTAACTCTTCGCCGCTACTAACTTAATTAACAGAAACATAGTTTTTGTTTTACGTACCACATTTTTTACTTTTTTGTAACATTATGCGAACCACATATCTTGTGCGAACCTGTGACGGCTCGTGCCTCCGAGAGCTAGGACGTTCACTGGTCCAGATTCGAACAGGAACGTTATAGCCCAGTGGTTCCGGAAGTGAGGTCCCCCCCCCCCTGACAATGTTTCAGGGGGTCCGCGGACACTTTTAAGAAATAATAGAATATAACGTAATTTTCTCCGGTTTTTTTTTATGCTCTAACATCTAAATTTTACAATCTTAGAACAATTAGTAGACGATTCCAGTATTTTTTTTTGTTCAAATAATAGTAATTGTAAAAGTAATTTGAAACTAATGGCTTTAGTAATGTCTTTAAATCATGTTGTGTAGCAGATCTGTTTGTCAGCCGAACTGACTAGAGCGCCGCATCAATGCAGAACTGTTGTCCACATATAAGCATTGTATCTCCCGTATAAGCATTGTATCTCCCGTATAAGCACTGTATCTCGCGTATAAGCAGTATCTAAGCAAAACGTTTTCCATGTAGCTGGTTTTAGGCCTAAGTAGCTGGATTTCGACACGTGAGGCTGGAAAGATAGAGCCGAGGTTGGCAACGCTGGCTGCGCAACGCTGGTTACGCGGAACTTAAAGATTTAATATTGAAATTATCAGACATTAAACCCAGTATTGCAGAGCTAATTGTTCAAAAGCACCTTCATTGTTCACACTAAACTATTTTTGATACCATTAATATTATAATTTTGCAAGTCAAGAGAATTTTGATTTTAATAAATTTTAATTAAAATGTAAGAATTTGTATCATATTTACTGTTTGTTTTATTTCAGAACTCAGACGAGATTCGTGACATTTTTAATTTTGGGGGGGTCCGCGGACTGAACAGTTTGGGAACCACTGTTATAGCCTGTCGTCGTGTTGAACAAAACTCTTCTTAAAATCGCAATGTGGACTATTATATTGGATCGGACGGAATAAGGAAGAGGAAAGTATTTTGCTAACCAAGCGTTGAATAAAAACTAATCGAAAGGTTTCAATCTATAGGCATACGTTGGGGGGGTGTCACACAGAGTTAGAAACGGTAAAGGTTCGCGCTCATCACCACCGTATTACATACAGTATTGTGTACGTTTAGTGTACAGAGGTCACAAGTTACAAGAATTGCACTCGTCGTCAGTATTGGATGCTAAGAACCTTGGGATGCATCTGGACAGGAGACGAACGTGGAAGAAACACATAACCTCTAAGAAGATTGAACTTAATCTGAAGGTCAGAAATATCTACTGGCTGATAGGCAGAAAATCACGGTTAAGTCTCGTTAACAAACTATTAATATATAAAGCAGTTCTTAAACCGGTATAGACTTATGGTATTCAACTTTGGGGTACTTCTAGTACGAGTAACATCGAGATTATCCAGCGCTTTCAATCCAAAACTTTAAGATCAATAGTCGATGCTCCATGGTTCGTCTCCAACAATTCTATACACCGAGACCTCAAAGTTCCAACTGTGAGAGAAGAAATCATGCGACTCTGCAGGAAACACTGCTTCTCTAAATCAGAAAAGCATCCAAACCCCCAAGCAATTAATTTGTTAGATATTAGTAAGACATTTACAGACTAAAAAGGCAGAAATTGTTAGAATTACCCTTCAGGTTCAACTAATAATGTGTACTCTGTATTATCTGTATTGTAATGTCTGTGTTATCTGTTCTGTAATATCTGTATATTTTGTATTCGTGTCAACATTAAGTGTTAATGTCAATCAGAATATGTGCCTTATAGACCCAGTGTTTAACATTTTGAACTTATTGTATCATGCCAGCAGAAAGTGGAAATGACTTTTATTCATTTGTTTACACGTTTTTGTCATTTAGTCTTGTAATTTGTGTATCTGTTTAATCTGTTAACAAAAACAAGAAGAGCTGTCAATGGTCAGCTCTTCATAATTGTGTATGTGTTTTGTCAGACAATTTGTTCAATGCTCGCTCAGTCGAACAGATTAAAAATCTGCAATAAATTGGATAAAAAGTATTGGAAATTATGAAGGCTACATTTGAAACACGAATCATTAAGGAGGCGGATTCTCAATACGGGTTTTGCACCCAGCG
Organism: Magicicada septendecula; assembly: GCA_034769895.1. NCBI lineage: Eukaryota > Metazoa > Arthropoda > Insecta > Hemiptera > Cicadidae > Magicicada > Magicicada septendecula. The sequence continues at coordinate 298,288,593 of CM068376.1, read as the reverse complement.
GTCCTCTGTCCCGTTTCCCACCGTTCCCTGTCGTACATTAGTTGAGTTTTATTCTGTTCTACTTTTTCCTTAACTTAACAGACATTTTCCTTCTGTTCGGAACATTTTGACAGCTGATCGTGTCCGTTCTCTTCCTGTTACGTACGGCTCGAATGCTTGTCGTTGTTTCCTGCGACTCGCTGTCGTTACAGACTCTGCTGTGTGATGCTACTTACTATTACGTCTGTTACGGTGTCACTGACAGAGAATCAGACATTTCGCTTTTAAATACAACAAACTAGCAGATGTGTTTTCCAGACCATTTTATGATTGGTCACTCTACAATTGACACTCTGTTGTTTGCGGACGATCAGGCTATTCTGACAGACTCTGAAAACAGATTGCAGATGGGTATACATTTGTTAAATGCAATCTGCAAAGACTCAGGATTGCAGATATCCACAATTAAAACCAAGGTGACGGCTTTTTGTGAAACTGATCCCGTACGGGCAAAAATTGTTATAGATGATGGTACTTCCTGGAACAATTTAGCAGTTTTGAATACCTGGGCTACAGTGTGTCTTATAATGCAAGCAACGACGTGGTGAATAAGTTGCATAAGTTCAACCTTATGTGCGGGACCATCAGGCGAACCCTTAAGTCAGCAAGTAAAGGAACACGCCTAAAATTCTACAAGGTGATGGCTCTTCCCACACTTCTTTATGGGTCTGAGAGTTGGACTTTAACGAAAGGCCAGGCCAGTCGCATCCAAGCGGCTGAAATGAGATTTCTCAGGCACGTGGCAGGGTATACTCTCCATGATCATAGAAGAAACACAGATATACGGCAGGAACTGAATATTATGAGTATACTCGACAGGATCGCCCAGTATCGGCTGAATTGGTGGGAAAATCTTTGCCGAATGGATGACTGCCGCATCCCCAAACAACCATGGAACTATAAGCCAAGGTGACGGAGAGGTGTGGGACGTCCGAGGAAGCGCTGGAGTGACCAGCTGTAATATTTGCCTATTTGAGACCGGAACAAACCATTCTTGGTTTAAACCTTGAGGATGAAAAAAGAAAAAAAGGACAACGAGCTAAACATTGTAATAGGAGACTGATTAGTATCCAAAAAAGCAGTGAGTTGGGATGACCAGGAATACAAAGAGGAGGACATATTTTTAATAAAGGAGTCCAGCTCGTAGCGTATGCAGATGATATAGATATTATCAGCAGAAATGAAAATAATCTGAAGAATGCGTTTAGAGTACTTGAATCATCGGCTAAGTGTATGGGGCTTGTTATAAATGAAAATAAAACAAAGTTTATGGCTGTGGGAAGCAATAGTGATAATATTTCAGATATAGGCCTACTAATAGATGGCTATAATTTTGAAAGAGTAAAAGGCTTCGTGTAGGGCCTATCTGGGGACATATGTCGATGCTGAGAATAACTGCACAAAAGAAATTTAAAGAAGAATTCTGGATGCTAATAGAAGCTATTACGGGCTGAATAAACATTTTAAATCAAGACTATTAACCACTGAAACTAAAGCCACGCTTTATAAGACATTGGTAAGGCCTGTATTGACATATGGCTCTGAGTGCTGGGTACTCAAGAAAATTGATGAATAGAGGGTGGCTGTGTTTGAAAGGAAGATGCTGAGAAGGATTTGCAGGCCAATTCAACAGGATGGAGTGTGGAGAAAAAGAAATAATAATTAATTATATGCTAAGGGCAATGACATTATAGTTGTCCGATTTGCCAAAATTAATAGATTAAGATGGGCAGGACACGTTCAGAGAGTGGATGACGAACGTACGGCAAAATGAATTATGAAACACAAGCCGATAGGAGAAAGGAAGATTGGAAGACAGAAGAACAGATGGTTGTACCAAGTCGGCAGTGATGCGAGGAAGCTGGACGCAGTGAATTGGTGGCGGATGGCTGAGGACAGAAATAAGTGGAAGGCCAAGGCTCGATCTGGGCTGTAGAGCCAAGGTTGTATATGTATGGATGTATGGGATGACCAGGAATGTAATGTGAAAACATAAGCGGCAAGAAAATTAGAAAAATATATCAAGGAAGAAGGAAGTAGACTGTCGGGAAGCCCGAGGAGAGGGTAGTGGGCTTTCATTGGCAAATGTATACGAATTAGAATATGAAACGTGGGACACGATGAAAGTAGAGACGAATGTGCAATAGGCTGAAGTCCCAAGTGCGCGATTCGGAGGATGTTTCCCACATACTGTACTGGCCGATTAGTGATACAAACCAAAACAACAGATGTAGATTTGGTAAAATACACGCGTTTCTTTCTCCAGAAAACAATAATGTTATGTTTGTATGACTAACGAAATGCAGATTGTCAATCCGGAAACTACAAGTGGACTCGTAAGTGGAGAAGTGGTTTTGTGCGCTTTGACGTTATTAACACACGAAAAACGCAAAGGACTTGTAGTTTTTTTTTTTTCAACGTGAAGTGTTTGAACCTTGACGTGTCATATCGGCCGAGTATGCTACACAGTTTGTGTTGTGGTTCAGTCGGGTCGTGTTTCGAGAAGGTACGCCAGTTTATATACATCCCGGTAAACACTGTGCTTACGTCAATAACAAACGTACTGAGGTAGTGTTACAAGTTCGTGCGATATATCATCTATCAAAAATTTGAAGTTACACCGTGGCAAGCCGTCTTTAACATCAACACGGTAGTGTGGTATCAGCTGCTGGTTCTACGGGTCCATACCGTTTCCCTTAGCGATGGAAGAGCTTATAATTTGGGAAGGACTCGCGCCGTCGTTAACGGAGGTGAGCTTTTGTTCCATACCATTTTGTCACTAAGCAGTGTCTCAGTACCAGGGGGGATTTTTTTTTTACTATTGCATGAAAAATCTTCCCCAATTTTACAAAACTGTAAAAAACTTATAACGGACACGTATCAGACGCACAATAAATCTACCCACTTGACTTTTTCGAGCGGGCTGTAGGCGCGGTGTGCACGGAAAAAAGGCTCTGGTCTTCTACGCGATGCTTCAAACAGGCTACAGATCGAGTTCAAGGTGTCACCGTGTGGCGGCTTATGGCAACCACTGACGATGTCGGTTGTGAGACATTTAAGTTGCAAAACTAAGTAGCTTTTCAATAAAGTCATAGAGTACTGGTACTGTAAAACAAATCACTTTTTACTGAAAATATTAATTTGTGATTTATTGTTGGAAATCCTTATTTTTTTAGTTTATAACTACCTACAATAAATATATCGTTTCGGTAAAAGGTAATATTTTGTAATAGTTTTGAGTTAGAAAGCCCCGGGGCCTTTGCTCGATTAGGTAAGAAATTTTACTGTAAAAGAGAGAAAAGGTCTTGTCAGGAAAAGGAGGGATTTTTTTATAAAATTGGGAGGAAGAGTCATAGGGGTTGGGGGGATCGGCACCCCTCCTCAGTAGTGGCATTTGATATTTCTCTCACTCGTCTTTTCTGATTCTAGTATGGAATATGTTGTTTCGCGTTTAGAAATCCTTATGAAGGAACAAATTCCTATCATACACAATTTATACAAAGTGTGGTTTATTGTCATTATCAGTTTCGCATATATTTTTTTTAAACTTTCTTATTACTATTGCAAAAAACTTTGCAGTTATACCCATAACTGATGTGTAGTTATACAGCACGGAAACGGTGAACATGTCTCAAAATTGCTGAACATTCAGTCTTGTCCGTATTCCTCGCTTGTGCGTTAGAAATAGTTAACAAATGCTTTACATTTATAGAGTTTTCTTTTGCACGTATATGTGATAAAGGTTGTTGTAATATGTATTGTCGACAGTCGCAAAAAAAAATCATAATTCTTATGTTGTGTTAATTGTTCGTTACTTACGGACCAGTGCGGAGAAAATTATGCGAAGCCCGAATACGACGCCTCTTTCGGAAAACTGAAATACGGTGTTTTTGCGTGTATGACAAGTTTCGTAGGCATTGTCGTATATTTTCGGTGAAAAGCAGGTATACGAACGTAATTATCCAAATCAGCGGCAGGGGTGTATTTACGGGAGGCGAACAGGACCGGACCCCCCTCCAGAGGGTCGAGAGAAATTGAGGAGGAATTTTGTTAATCTCTTATTTTTTAGGCTGTTTTATTATTTTTCTTTTCCATTATGTGTCTAACAACTCTCGCAGCTTTCACGAGCCCGGCAAGATCTCCCACCAACGTTCCCGCCAGTCCTACAACTACAGTAGCGATGTGAGGGAGGGGTGATTAGCATACCATACAGATCTAATTTCGGATGATAGTGAAATGAAAGCTGTGTTTACTAGAGGTGTGCTAAACTAGTATTTAAAAATAATAGGTACGAACGAAACCGTTCCAAAAAGTAACACGTACAAATACCTCCAATTTTATAGGCCTACATATTGCACATATACCTTTATTATATAATTTGTTAGAAGAAATAAATTGAAACAAAAAGTATTAACAGTATTACTTTAGACTGTGACTTTATTAAGCTGTTACTGTTTAAAATAAAAAATACGAAACAAGAGAATTTATAGGCCTATCTCCCTTTGGGAATACCAATTTAAATTTTCACTAGGAGTAAACAAGCTGACATAGATTTATATTAAATTATTGATTCCATTTTGGTTAGACAAATCAGTTGCGAAACTGATACAATGAAATTTAGAGTGCACGTAATAGCACAACAAAGAATGTCAAAACAATTTACGTGAGATGTGCAGTGAAGTTAAAATCATCTCCGAAATCACATTAACAAAAAGTACTATATGGCCTATCAGCCACTCTGTAGGTTAGGTTAGGTTAGGTTTTTTTTGGGCACGTAAAAAATTACTTTGTCCCGAACGCACAAATTCGGGAGATTTGGTGTAGGCCTACACGTGATGATCGGTTCCGACCTGAGCTGGCCGTTACCACTTCGGGAGCCGCAACGGCTCACCGATTAACCGTGTTTTCCGACAACCGTGCTTGTAAAATCCCAATTAACACGGATAATCGGGGTTTTACTGTATAGGAAAATCAATTCAGTCAGTAAGTATCTGGAAAACAATGTTTCAATAACGCGAATTGTTATTACATTATTACCGTTTGCTTTAATGGGACTGATTTCAAGACGTTATCACACGTTTTTCAGCCACGTTGAAGACTGTAATATTGATTAGTCTTAATTTGTTTTTTCTTTTGTATGAAGCCGACTCTACCCGACCCCCTTCGCAAAAGGCCAAATTCTAGATACGCTACTGGTTAGCGGGTACAGTAATTTTGCATGATTTCGGTGTCCCCCTCCCGATGGTGACGCTAGCGGCCAGTGCCCCGCCCCCTCCCCCTTCAAACGACACATTTATTCCGTAGAAAGTAAATTTTTCGGATAATTTATTATTTCGGATATTCGTAACCACACGTTCGGGCAGTCGAGGCCCTACATTAAGACGAATAAGCGTCATCCAAACCTCACACTTACACTGCCTAAAGATAGGCTGTAGCCTATATAGAACTAATTCCTCTCCAACAGAAACGTGTTAATGAATAGGGGCATTCGGTTTCGTGTTCTATAACAGCTCAGAGTTCCATCGTAAAACAATATAACAATACAGACTGAATAACGTTTGTAATTGCTAACATTCACTAGACACTCGCTACATATAAAGCTACAATACTGCAGCAGTGTTTTGGTAGACGACAAGTTCTGTGAGGCCAGTTTCTATACGTTGTTCAACGTTTTTAATTAACCGTTTGGTTATTATGTACATACTTTCGTACTTGGTTTTTATAGTTTTAATATGTCCTGCTATGTTTATAAACTATAGGCTAAGTGTTAATAACTACAGCGTAATGTTGTAGAGCGGACACCGTCTCCCACCGTCACCGTTTTGCTCAAAAATAAATTCCGTTTAGAGCTGGAGACGCCACCCGTTTGCAAGCCCATCATGTTGTAAGAGTGTGATTCTATAAAACGCGTATTCTGTCAGCGGTAAATGGGTGTCCCTTCTCGTTTGACTTTTGCCTTCAATAAAAATGAGAGTGATAGTTGGATAGTTAATGGGACGGTGAGGAAATGATTACGGTGAGTTTGGATAGGGTTGTTGATGAACTACCAATTGTAGTCAGTGTAATCAACAAGACATGACAGAATTGGTTTACAGGACGTCTAAGCTGCGACGGAGGCGCACACTTATTGTTTGTAAACGGAATAGCAACCAACTCTTAGGTCGGCCGCACGCTGAAGCAACATTTTGTTTCGCGACAGAACCATTTTGGCACATCGTGTTGCAAAGCGTCGCTTCGGTGGAGAGAGGCTTGAGACAATGGCTCACGGCAAAACAATTTCTCTTCGGCTGTTTCTGAGCTGTAAAAGTGTGTGGTTCGTGGGTTCGTGACAGGCATTATTTCGCATCTATTTCAGTTTCATCGACACCTACACTTCTTTTTATTTTATACTCAATAGCAATTAATAATAATAATAATAATAATAATAATAATAATAAATGCACAACTATATGCGAGAATCAGAACGAAAGGACAATGCAAGAACTTTCCACGTAAGACTAAGTGTAATATAAACTCCCCGCTTTATGTGGTTAGAATCCAGCGCATGCGAAAGCTGCTGTCACAAGCTGTTTTGTTTGCGAGACATAAATTGAAGGAGTTTCTTCTTTGGTCGCGAGGGGCCTCGCGACATCTCTAGACAATGGTCGCAACCAGTGTGTGACACTTATAGATCCTGATGACAGTAGGGTGATCTGCGACGCTTTGCGCCACAATGGTCCTAAACGGTTCTGTCTCGAAACAAAATGTTGCTCCAGTATGCGTCCGGCCTTAGTCTTATTCGTAACTGAGGATATCTGACCGTAGTGCGGACAAAATATCTGACGCAGTTATTGGAAATAAAAAATAGCTCTGACCAGTTCTTGTACGTCAGTCGTTGGCTTCTAACCACCCCGTGGAATGGAAGGGAGCCGGTGTCGGGTCAAAATCCAATGAGATTTGTCGGACCCTCTACAGATTACAAATGGGCTAAGGCAAGGCGACTCACTTTCGTGTCCGCTCTTTAATATAGTCTTGGAAAAGGTTGCTAGGGATACAGGTATCCAAACAAAGGGGACAATATTCTTCAAGAAGTTTAATGAAGAAAGTTGTGTTAGTGGTTAAAATCGCAAGCAGAATTATCACTGTTGCACACCACTATATAAAAGTTATTCCGATTAGCGCTTTCAAGCTTCACAGCTCATCGTCAGCATATCCGATCTTCAAGTCCATTCAACTGTTGGTATACGCCGATGACGTAGATATTATGAGAAGGTCAGAGAATGATGTAAAGAAGGCATTCACAGCATTATACCGTTCAGCTGAGGAAATGGGGCTAACGATAAATGAGGAGATAACTAAATATATTGTTACGACGGTCTGTCTGTAACTGATCGTCGTATGGTACAGTGGACAACAAAATACAAGACACCAATTAAGTCACTAATCACCAGCTTTAATTATCACGGCAAATCTAGAAAGGTCTCGCTAACGCATGTTGAGCATCACGTACGCACACAACATTACAGCCGGATTCCACTGGAACATCCGAGAAACACGTACAATGTTTTGTAATGCTGTAACACTTTTGCCGCATTACGTCACAATATGGTTGTAAAAAATAGGAGAACTTATAACCCATTAGCATCACATTTAAAGATTATGGATTTTAACTTCGAAAGGGTCTCCAGTTTTTCGTATTTGGGATCTCTGGTAAATGAAAACATTGATATAAATGAAGAGATAAGTAAAAGAATTCAGAATGCTAATAGATGCTACTATGGGCTGGTGAAATAATTTAAATCACAACTTCTACACCATGAAACCAAAGCTATATTATACAGAACATTAGTAAAACCAATCCTGATGTACGGAAGTGAAAGACGGGTTCTGACACAGGACGACCTGTTTCGTCTTGCGTCTTTTGAAAGGAAAATACTTAGGAAAATTTTTGGACCCATTAGAGAAGGCGAAGAGTGGAGAATAAGGTACAACAGAGATCTCTCCGAGTTATATAGGTCGCCTGATATTGTGACATCAATTAGGATAGCTAGGCTGAGATGGGCAGGACATGTACAGAGAATGAATGAGTAGGATGTCCTTAAGAAGATAATTAAATTCACACTAGAAGGAAAGAGAGGACGTGGAAGACCCAGACTACAATGGATTGATGGAATCCTAGAGGCTGTGGAAGTGCTTGGAGTAAAAAATTTGTGGGCAATGGGTAAGGATAGGGAAGTTTGTAGGAAAATCCTGAAGGAAGCTGAGGTCCACGGTGGGCTGTGGAGCTACTGATGATGATGATTTTTGGAAATAAAAAATAGCTGTGACCAGAAGAGTGACATGTTCTTGTGCGTCAGTCGTTGGTTAGACTGGCTTCAGTAACGTCTAACCACCTCCCTACATATATACTCGTAGGTATTTTGTTCAGTGTGACGCGTTTCTTATTTACCCATCCACATAGCCATTTTTGGTTCGGCGTGTACACATTGCATTTGTGAAACTAACCTAGTCTACACGCGTAGGACGATGTTGAGTGGCCGGACGTCGTATATCCGAATCTACAACACTCCGCTCTGGAAGATAGTGGATTGATTAATGCGCCACCCGAGTCCGAAAGTATGCTGTTTTTAGTTAATTACTAAGCGCATTACCATAATCATATTTTTTAATTGGGGCAATCACATAATTTATCTATAACTTGGAAGTTTAGGTACTCGTAACGAAATACTGGCCGAATCGTGCATCAATATACAATAAGAGTTTTGTTATAGTAAGGTGTTTTGTATACGGCGTTCCAAGTCGCATGACACCTGAGAGATTAGGAGACCCTTACTAACACACACAAACGCAGCTGTTGCCCGTACGCCTGGGGTATGAATCACCACTGGGGGGTCCACTACGTAACTGCAACTTTTGTAACATGATTTTGTTTTTAACAAACGAGGTTAGCATATTTCTAATCTCCATAAAAGTTTATAGAAAATGACACTAAACTCGACGTGGCTGTGGTATATTTAGATGTACAACTAAGTCTAAGTTAATATTCGTTTTGTCTTTGGAAATTAGTATTTTGCAAACGTTATTTGATTTTCGTTGGTAATCAGCACAATTCGATTTATCTTTATTGTATTGTATGTGTATATTGCATACATCAAATAAAATTTAACCCTGTAGGCTTCGAAGTGGCTCAACAACTTACTCATCTTTAAATGTGAAATATTTTCCCGAAACTACCCCGTGAGTGACCAACTATGAAAGCAACTCTCTTAATACGATTGGATCCGTCTCGTTGTAAATTCATCCATGGATGTAAATTGTAAATACATTTTTGTTTATAATCATCAAGATGTCACCAACATACGTATTACTTTATAATAAAATCTTTATTAAGTACTTCAGTTCTGGGTTTGCTTTAGAATTGATTAAAATATTCATATTTATCGCAATTATGTGTTGTTGGAACTCATTTTTCTCACAATCTACAGATTACAAAAACTATAGTTTAATTTGGATTATAACCTAAATTAAATTAGTAAATTATAGATAAATAAATCACCTTATATCCGTCGTGTGACTTCGTTACGTCGATTAAAATGACGCGTTTCAGAACATCTGCTCCATCATCAGATTAAATCGCTCTATTGAGGTCGTTAACAGTTAAAATCACATGTTACACATAATTGTCCACTACGTAATTCACTCGCTTTCTAAATGGTGCGCACCACCACGAAGTGTCCGATCGGCTTCGTCGTGGTGCGCACCATTTAGAAAGCGAGTGAATTACGTAGTGGACAATTATGTGTAACATGTGATTTTAACTGTTAACGACCACAATAGAGCGATTTAATCTGATGATGGAGCAGATGTTCCGAAACGCGTCATTTTAAGCGACGTAACGAAGTCACACGACGGATATAAGGTGATTTATTTATCTATAATTTACTATTCATACGTGACTTGGATACCAAGAACTAATATGCATTTTAAATTAAAATATTATAGTTTTGAATTGGACCATATACTTATTCCTGAACCGCCTGGGTCGTGCCTGACCTGGCCGGGCCGGTTGTGAGTGCGCGTGCGAGGGTCTTCTAATTCCTTAGGTGCTGTCTGGTTTGGAACACCCTATAGTAGCTAATTTATACTATATTTGTCGACTTTGGAAAGCGGTACTGCTATTTTTGGGAAATGTTTAGTTTATTCGGCATTGTTTAGCTTGGTGTTTGATTGGTGGTTTACGAACAGAACATATTTATTAGCCGGCTGTTAAATAAAGTAACGGATCAGAGATATGTTGTTTATTGGCCGGACGTAGTCTGTCGAAGCCGGTCAATTGCTGCGCCAGCCCCAACTTTGGCGACAGTTGCCTACCTGGCGCCGGACCGACAAGAAATGACGAAATTAAATAACAATTATAAACTTCTGTGCTTTTCCATGTTAACATCGCTGTGTTAGTTTGAAATTCAAGTTTTTATTGTACTTGTTGGTAAAAATGTTTTCCACAAGCGACAGTATCGAACAGCGAACAAACCAGATTAATCGGAACCAACAATTCATTGTATTGTTGAACTTATACGACCGGTCTTTTCAGATATCTGACTTGTGTAATAAAATACAAACTGAATTTCCCTACACATATTCCTATAAACTTTTACTAATATTATAACATTATATTTTTGTACGTAGAAAACCCTGGGTTTGTTAGCTAGCAAAATAACTAGCGCGGTTTCTTTCCATTATATTTACACACATAAAAAACAGTTTGAATATTGCTCGTATTGGCCGTTGGTGTTTAAAAAAAAAGTTTTTTGTTAGAAAAGGTTTTACAAAACCTCGCTGTTTTGCTTCGTTTCCTACTTGTATGGCAATCGGCACATGCGTAGAATGAAGTATTCAGCACCAAAAAGTGGCTTTGTACTCGTGTACTCGTAATATTCGTAAGTTCCGTGGGAGGGGGGACCCGCGGCTCGGTACCGCGAGGCCGCGAGTAATCGGAACGGGTATTTCGACTTTTCAGTTTTAAGTTATCGTTGACTCGGACAACTGAAAACTTTTTTCAGTTATCGTTGAATCGGAATTTCAACTTTTCAGTCACTGTTATATCCGTTCCACAAAAATACCTGTTATTGGTGGGCCTATATCGACCCAGCTCTAGGCCCCACATTACCCTTTCCGTAACAACCACGTCTTATTTGCAACATAAATTCATAAGTTCTGTGTAGTGGGAGGAAGATCCTCTGTAGTTGAACGTTATCATTCGTCAAAGGACGAACCATTTAAGTTTCTTATAAATTCGTGTGATCGCACGATTTTATCTATATTTATACACAAACATACACGCGCGCGCGCGCGCGCGCGTGTGTGTGTGTGTGCATAAAACGCCGGGACATAAACGTTAGGGCAGACTGTGCAGGGAGCGTATGTCACAGTGCATTATGTGCGTTGCATGAGTAATGAGAGTAATACAATGTAATGTGCCCACTTCACAAAACTAGGTCGCTAACACGCTGCGCTCAAACACCTAATTGCTGAATTTTGTAACCATGATACATGCGCGAAACATCGTACCGTCGGCAATCCTGCTTCTGAAACGTGCACATCTTTCCTTTGTTGTGTTCAACGATCACGTGCACGCAGTTTTAGGTTGGACACAATGCGTGCGATAATTTTTATGTAAAAATACGCGAAAGGTCAGTGGTTCCCAAACTTTTCAGTCCGCGGACCCCCCAAAAAAATAAAAAATCTCACGCACCCCGTCTCAGTTATGAAATAAAACAAACAGTGAATATGATACACTCTTATTTTAATTAAAATGTGTTAAAATCAAAATTCTCTTAACTTGCAAAATTATAATATTAATTATATCAAACATAGTTTAATGTGAACAATGAAGCTGTTTTTGAACAATTAGTTCTGCAATATTAGTTTTAGTGTCTGATAGATAATTTCGACATCAAGTTTATTTCGTAACTTTGCCAACCTCGACTCTATCTTTCCAGCCACACGTGTCGAAATTCTGCTACACTGAAAAACGTTATTGGATACAGTGCTTATAAGCAAGATACAGAGCTTATACGTGGACTGAAACAGCTTGATCACTTCTGCGTTGATGCGGCGCTCGAGTCAATTCGGCTCACAAACAGATCTGCTACACGTCATGATTTAAAGATATTATTAAAGCCAATAGTTTGAAATTATTTTTACAATTACAATTAGTTGGAACAAAAACAAAGTACTGGAATCTTCTATTAATTGTTTTAAGATTCTAAAATTTAAATTTTAGAGCATAAAATTGAGAAAATTACAGTAGGCTATATTCTATTCTTTCTTAAAAGTGTCTGCGGACCCCCAGGGGTCCGCGGATCCGACTTTGGAAACCACTGCGATATGTGGTTCGCGAATATTCGTGAGCGGTCAATTTTGTTACGTTCACAGACAGGATCGAACTTTGACGATAATTTAAATCTTATTACTGAATTTTAGGAAAAATATTTTATACTTTCGTAGTAAGGTGTTTTATGCTTTCTCAAACTGTCGCTGTGTGAATTAAGCGAACTTACCCGAGCGACGGTAGCCTGAACTGTTTGTGTATGTACCAGAATCGTTAAAAATTCTTCGTAATCCCAGATCGGCATCCTTTCAGTATGGAATCAAAACTAGCGCGCGCGTAATGTACTAAAAAAAATTAATTTACGTGATCACAGCTTGCTTTGAAGCTGTTCAAAGATTTATTTTCATGCGAACTTCGGGACGAGTGGCAGAAACGTTCCTTCCAGTGAAGATTGCCTGATATCCGGCGCTGGCTAACCGAAGTAGGAAATACCTTTCTTTCCTGTATATGTCAAAGCAGATTGTACACGTGCATTTACAGCGTGTACCTATGTCTGAGTTTATGAAAAAACAGTAACTGCACTTTTTTATGGAACTATTAGGCATGTTAGGAGTGTACTGTAACAAAAACAAATATCGCTATGGAGAACCATACATGACTTCCATGTTCTAAGATTTATATTTAAAATCTTTTTCGAAATGTAATATTTTCATCGAAACTACTTCTTTCTTCTGCCTTAACCACAGTACTATGGTATCGTATACCACCTAACGTTAGCGCACTCGATTTTCACGGATGATGGTAGTCGATGGCACTGCCGAAACGTCTGCTTTTGCAGAAAACATTGGACCACGGCCAAATAGTCCGGGAAGGAATTTAACAAACTACTTCTTTGTTGCCGATAACGTAGTGCACATAGAAAAAATTATTCCCTCCCCCTTCAACTATCATTTTCATTTATAGAAAATTACCCCCTCCCCATTCAACTACCCTTTTCATTTATTGATATTTCATCTACCTTTATACAGTGGATTATTATCACCTTCTTTTCAGGAAATTTTATTTATCAAAACAGAATTTTTATTAAATTAAGTACAAACAGAATTATCACTGTTGCACACCACTATAGAAAAGTTATTCCGATTTGACGATGAGCTGTGAAGCTTGAAAGCGCTAATCGGAATCATTTTTCTATAGTGGTGTGCAACAGTGATAATTCTGTTTGTGATTATAACCACTAACACAAAATTAAGTACTTTACTCGTATTTAAACATAAAACGTTGCAGGTAAACTACCCTTTCCCCTTCACCAAAATCAATAGATCTTGAGTCCTCTACAACTCAGGTACATATGCAAAAAATTATTTGATTCTGTTTGAATTTGCGGCAGTTATCGTTCGCCATAGAAAAAATTCTACACACAGACACTTGAGTCCTCTACAACTCATGTACATATGCAAAAAATTATTTGATTCTGTTTGAATTTGCGGCAGTTATCGTTCGCCATAGAAAAAATTCTACACACAGACACACGGACACCCAGCACACACACACACACACACACACACACACACACACACACACACACACACACACACACACACACACACTCACAACACACACAAATTTCTCAGAAAATGACTTTTCTTCATGTTTTGAGGGTAGTAAAATCAGAATCAGCCCTTGTCTCGAACACGATTTTTTCCCTATCACCATACTTCCATTTCCTTATGAAACATGGATGTAAAAATTTATAGTTTCCCTAAATTTACCAAATCGTTTTTGAAATTATAGGAAAATGGTATTTAAAAAATGTTTCGGTGTTATGATGTAAACAAAAAATTTTCATTTGTAAAAATATTTTCATATTGTGGTAGGTTCGTAAAATAAATATTTCTTGCTACAAAGTACGTTAGAAAAATCAGTGGCGAACCCTTCAGAACATCAGTCCTCGTCATTACTTCCTGGCTGAACGACAGATATGTAAGTCTTGTAATTCTTAATACACATTTGAATTTGAATTTAACCGACGGACGTTTGCCATCACCAGAAAATATAAACGCTACGTTTCGGCCACCCAAACATTCGACAGACGTCTTCAGGCTAATTATAAACTAACACATGTAAAGAAATAAATAATACTCTATAAGCCAGTGATAGAGAGTCAACAAAATGATAACAAAAAAATTCACATAATGTATAATCAAAAGATAAAATGAGACAAATAAATAGTCACTACGAAAAAACACACAACACTCACGGAACACAAGCACGATGCGCACGAACACTTGCACACCAACAAGGTCAACAAAATACTGCGACGGAGACACTTAATAGACTCCTCGTGAAACTTACCCGCCGATATACTGGAACCCGTCGGTATAGTTCCACTAAAGTCAAATGGCACGCTGCACACTTGGGCAACGGGTCTACAAAGATGGCACTGAATTACAGACACGATCAGTGGATTTTTAAAGCGGACATTTCCCCGTAAATGTGTAATTTGATTAAAATGAAGCATATCAATGTTATTTCCTTAAAATGGTCTTAACAGACCAGTGGCTGTGGTTAGTAATCTAGACGTCCCGGAATCCATTTTCGGACAGCACCAAAAAAATTATGATGCTTTTTTCAGCCACAGATCTACTTACCCTGTGAAAAGAGTCTCATGTCTACACAGTTCATATTGGGTTCGGCTGGTCACAGCACCTTCCTGCTTCCTGTTTCGGGGTTATAAGAAAAGAGCCCAATAAAATTATTTAATTGAAAATTCTAAACTAATCTGTTTTAATTTTAAATAGTTGATAATAAACATACAACTCTTTATCGCCATCATCTTCATCAACATTATAAATCGACAGCACCACTGTTCTCGCTGGATCATCGTCGTAGTCACTTCGTCGTTGTCATTATCGTCATTTTTTCATAAGTGACCTTAACGTGGTGATTACAGTAAATTTACGCTTGTTTCTGCAGGAGGCATAATGGAGATTTTGTTAAGCGATTCTTGCCCTTTCTCTGTTGACTAACCTATGGTTAATAGACGATTGGTCAAAAACGTACGGGATGAGCAGCATAAAATTCTGTTTGATCAAGTAGAGTCGTTGGGCGGGAAATTAATACTAATAAGCGCGTAAAATCGTAGAGGTATCTTTTATGGCTGTAAATGATAATTGTAACGGTCAGCGTACCTAGGATCTGGTTTAAGAATGCAAAAGTGTATGTATGTCGTGGTGGGCAGTTTTAGTTTTGTATTTAAACGGGGCGTTGATTGTCTCTGACGATCTTTCCCAACCTATACTCTTTCCTTTATAAATTAAACTGGAAATACTGTATTCCCAAACCGCTAAACAACGTGTATCAATCCAATCCATCGCAGCCTCTATCAAGTTAACTACCCGAAATACACACGGTGGGGGAGGGGTCCTGCCCCCACATCGGAATTGTTATATATCTGCCAATCCCTACCAGCATTTAACAGTTTGAAGAAGACGTCAAAAGTTGGTGTGAAATAGACTTACCGGATGTAGGCTACGAAATGTTTAGTGATTATGAAATTGTTACGTACGTATCCACAGAACCTGCAGAAACTAATGGTGAAGATGATGACCAGCCCAAAAGAAAAACTGCAATCTCTCATAAGGTGGCCATTCAATCACTGGCTACAATAATCAAGTGGTACGAAGGCCAAGATGAGGTAGAACTGCCTAAAATAATTTCTCTGCACCGAATACATAATTTGACTCTTTAAAAGTATGGTTGACAGAAAAAATTACAGATTTTTTTCAAAGTCATTAAACATTTTTGTTGTTGTTGAATTAACTTGTTTGAGTTTGAAAATTTCCAGAAATAAATATGTTACAGTATAAGATTAGTACTGTACATTGCTTGTGTTGTAAAAAATTGTGTATCGTCTTTAATGGGTTTGTTTCTTACTCCCTCACTAATTCGTCTATTTCACTGATTCGTTACTCCTTCGGTCCCGTAGGTGACGAATTAGTGAGGTTTTACTGTATATTTAATGAAGAATCAGAAAAACACTGTACAATGTTTTCGTTTACAAGAACGAGAAAACTGAATAAGGACGAAAACGTTATATTGTTAACTCACAGTAAATACAGTTAATCATTATCTGTGGTGATGTTGAGGGTACATCTTTCAAAAAGTTCAGTTATGTAATATTTTTTACGTATTTCTACATCGATTATTTTTGGCGTTGAAAATTTCGGGGCTGTAGAACCTTCACGCCCCTCGTCGAGAGAGATGTCGACTGATCGGGCTCTGCACGTCTACGCCCATACTCTCAGTACATCTACTATATAATATAATGAATTGTTTAAAGTTATTTGTTTAATGCAATGTGTTTAAAAACAAAATAAGCGTTCCGTTGTGGTTTCAGACGAAATAGTTTTTGGCCTTCAAGCGATCAACGGACTCGATTTGATCACACAAAAGTAACCGTAGCAAAATATTTTGGCGATGGTATTTTGACAGATGTGGATGGGAGATTTAGGCTCTGTGACCGTTTACCCGAGGCAGTTCTATTTGGGCCAACTTTCTTTCCAAAATATCGTATAGTGTTTCAAAGCTGCACTAGAATTATTTTTAATCAAATGAACTGCCATTGAAAATGGTTTACTAATTACTTTTGTTTACTAATTAATCAGTAAAAAGTAACCATTTTTAGTTGCTTAGGCTGGAGGATTTTGTATTGTTCTGTAACGTAATAATTAATCCCGCCATCGTAAACTAAACTTTCAAGGTCGGAAGTCACCAGTAACCATTGCCGGCCAGTGTGGTTAATCCCTTTGTGACGGGCGCAGACAATTACTAGCCAATTTTACACATCTATTATCCTCGTAAACGTATTGCATTTTATTTAATCTTACGTGAATTAATGAAAGTATTTACGTGTCTGCTTTACTGTTTTAATAAATTTATTAAACATAATTATTTGCAGAAATACGTCTACAAATAGTACTTTCAGTTTTCCTAGCTTGTTTGCAAAAATCGTGAGACCATTCTATAAACACGATAAAAATTAATAGTCGCGAATACACTGTATCGTCTATATTCAACAGTTGTGTGATCTTAATCGCTTACCGTTACTGCATTTAAATTTTAACGCAGGTTATGGCAGAAGTATACAATCGTACATTGCGTTTTCTGTCGGGGCTGTTGGTGCCCGTGTTTGACTAACGTAGCAAGTAATTTAGCCGTGGTAAACGAATTAATTCTCCTTAGTAAAAAAAACAGCCGTAATGAATTTTTCTCGACTGTCGTAACTATATACAGTTCGACAATATTCGCGAAAGATGCAGTAAGTGTCAAGCACTCTTCGTCATTTATTATAAGTTGTGTGCATGCTTACCTGTGGTTTGTTGTAGACAAGCTACATAAACCTTCAACCACACTGTAAAGAGAAATCACTATATTACAAGAACCGTACCTTCATAGCGTGCGCGCGCGCGCGTGTTTGTATTTTGTTTGCTGCATTACGAGTAACGTGTTCAGGTATTAATTAATTCTGTGATGTTTCAGGTAAGCATGAAGGACAAGAAGAAGCCAAGGATTTAGAAGTCGGCCAGCACCCAATACTCTCAGGGAATCTACACTCATGGGGCTGGTATGATATATACATTTATTTTTTGTTGTACGATGTATTTGTTTTGTTTATTATAAGTGAATGATATCTAAAAATCCTACTCTTGGTAATGAACGCTTACTCGAAGCTTTACGAAAGTAAATTTTAAGTAGTTTGCAGGTGTAAGAAACGCTTGTTTTGAGTAAATCAGTACCGGTAAATCTACACTTTCTTAGTGAGGACTTTTTTTTGTCTTGCATCGCTGTCATTTCATGGAATAATGCATTTTTAGTTTCTGCAAACGACTTAGAGTTTCTTCAGTATGGCAGAATTGGAAATTTGGAATCGGTTCGCGTAGATTTTATTCATTGATAGCTATGTGTGTCGCTCAGTGGAGTGGCCACAAAGTACGATTGAAATCAGCTTGTCCATATTTCCTAACGGATATTATCTTCAGCGTTCGTTGACAGTTATTCCATGCCAGCTGATTCACGTACAGATTGTCCATCATCTCTGAACGTACGGAAGATAAACCGATACCGTCAGACCATTGACTATTTCTCAGTGTCCCGCGAAGGGCGATACTATCTTTAGTCCGTTTTTGAGCTGATGTAGGCTAGGCTGCGAATTCAGAAACAGATTAAAGACCTAAAAGTGCTGCAAGAAGCGATGTGACTTGAAGTGTAGGAAATACATCTCCACGGTCATTCTGGGATTCATACCCGTCCGACTGGCGAAATTAGTCTTCTTCTTCTTCTTCTTCTTCTTCTTCTTCTTCTTCTTCTTCTTCTTCTTCTTCTTCTTCTTCTTCTTCTTCTTCTCCTTCTTCTTCTTCTCCTTCTCCTTCTCCTTCTCCTTCTCCTTCTCCTTCTCCTTCTCCTTCTCCTTCTCCTTCTCCTTCTTCTTCTTCTTCTTCTTCTTCTTCTTCTTCAGACTAGGTGACTAATCCGGTCCCAAAGGTATACATCTGCTTCACCATTGCTTCCTACACTTCTTTGTACAAATCTTTGAAGATTTGTATCGCCAAACTTCCTTAACCAAACCCAACCTGCCATTTGGCACCCTACTCAGATGAGCAATCCATCTCTCTTTGTCTTTCTGCGGTACGATCTTGGATATTAAAAATGTTAAACTGTTTGCGAATGTCTTGCGAGAGCCTTTATCAGAGCGCAAGAATCTCATCAGATGTATCCTACTCAGATGTTTTTTTTCCACTGGAACCCAAGTTTCAGAAGCATACATTAACAGTGGCACAGCCATTACCTTGGCTATAAAGTTTTAGTTGAGTGTCTTTCCTTGTTTTCGTCATAACGGTCGACGAACTGTGCCACATGTTGATTGAAACTTTGCGAACTTACGATCGATATCATAATCCACATCATAAGAGATGTTACTGCCAAGAGCAGGTGGAAATGTAACACCTGCTCTATACTCTAATTATCCAGTACAATCTTAGTTCGAAACGGGTATTTGCCCATAAACTACATAGTTTTTCTCTTCTGCATCGAGACTTTCATCGAACTTTCAACGAACCGAGAGTTTCGGTTCGAACGGACATCCATCTCTGGAGCTCGCCTTCATTGTTTTGAATGATTACTTGATCATCCGCTAACAGCGTTATAGGGGAAGTTCGTGTAATTTGGACTGGTGTGTAACCACTTAAAAATTTCGTATGTTAGTCACCCCTTGGCTGAGTGTAGGTGGTCTGCATGGCTGAGGGTAACTTTCTCTTTGCAAGTTGTTTTGCTATGGGATTCAAGATTGAGGGGGAGAGAAGAAAAGAAGTTTATTGCTCACATTCCTTAAAAAGAGTGCCATTGTGAGAAACAGTGGTGTGAAGGTACAGTTGGAGTTTACAGAGTGTTTGGCACGTTCTCGTACTGAGAAAATAGTGAGCTTAGCTCAGTTGAAGTTTCATAAATCTGTTTAAAGTAATTGTTATCAAATTTATTTAAAAACGTAATCTTTACAAAACGTGTAATTTGGACCGCCAGTACGTGTGTAATTTGGTCCGCTGAACTGTTAGGCTGCTCTTACTCTATGTTGCATGTCTGCGTGACTTTAATCGTGTTTCCAAAGACGCAGTTGAATGCTGGTTTCAGTATCTAAGATACGTAAATCTTCTTTTAATTCTCATTTTACTGTAAGCTCATGCATTATGTTGTATAGAGTATTAAAAACTTAAATAAGCATGGTGTTGTTACGGTGTCCCTACTATCGCATTCCAATCGCAAAATGCGGCCACCGGATATCTCCTTTTTTAAACCAGTCAATACTTACATGTCTTCTGCTATATCCACTAAATTGAGAGAAAACAGAGCCTGTCTGAACACCTGAGTACACAGCACATTGATTTCTTAGTGTGCATGATGGCATTTCCAAGGGCCGCGACAATGGAAATTGCCATAAACGGTTTCAGACGCCTTGGCAAGTTGGCAGAGATGTATACTCTGGCAATGATTTTCCGCCATCCTTGTTACTCATATTCCAATGGACAATTTACACACAATTTCAGATACACATTATGATATAAAAATTCTTATTTCACAATTTACGCAAGTCAAATTAAAATTTCTTTATTCCAAAGTACTTAGTATAGAATAGTAAATTCCGTACATAAAATTTGTAATGTTTTCGTTAGAGATAACGATGTTATACCGGTTTGAAGTTAAGTGGTCCAAATTACACGACTTCCCCATTCATGTATGTTACATTATTCATTTTTATTCCCGGATGCTCTCGTAATTTCCAGTCTTTAACTATGTCACCAATATAGATATTAAACAGTGTTGGAGATATGCGACAGCCTTGGCGCACTCCCTGATTAATGTAAAATCTTCTGTCTCTTCTGTCAAATCCTCTCCTCTAGACAATACTATCCTTGTACAATAGTATAAGCTCTTTATGAGCACGTTTGCGAAGTTATTTACCACTTTTAATCGGGAAAAAGCCAATCCCCGTTCAATGACACAGCTAGCATACGGAAACCGTCGATAGTTTTTGATAGCTTTTCCTGAATGTAGGAATATTGTTAGAGCGCTGAAGCCGCGGACGGGCACTATACACAAGACATCACACGTAGTCTCAAGACTGTAACGACATTTAGCTTCTGTCGTGAGGTGCTCGCACGTTTCGGAATTGTGTTGCAGTCGGTTCATCTTTAATCATATCTGTATTATTCTTTTGGAGCGGATCATTATAACCATCTGTCTTATAGGAATTAGACTTGAGATGGTAATGTAGCCTATTAGGTGAAGGGAAAAACTACGCTAGAGAGATTCTGTTGTTTTTTCTCACGTGTCTTTACGTATGTGCGTACGCGATTGTTTACGTGTCTGTTCGAACCATATCGCTGAATAACAGCTCCAGCGTAGTAGAGACCGTATTATTTTGGATAATTAACCAAAATTATTTCGTCTATGAAAATCACCACTATGAGAACAAAAATGGTCTTGCAATGGGGGCTCCACTTTCATCAATCTTGAGTGAAATGTACATACAGCACCTAGAAGAAAATGTTAGTCTCACAACCAAAAATCCATTTATACAACACATCAAATATTGGTACAGGTATGTGGATGACGTCGTCTGTTTATTTGTAGGTACTGCTAGACAAATCGGCCAACTTCTAGCGTACATCAACTCCATCAATTCTGACATTAAATTTACAAAACTAATAGAGAATAAAGGCGAAATAAACTTCCTAGACCTTACCATATAACGCCATTCAAGCAAACATCATTTCTTTATATACAGAAAAGATATTCAAACAGATAGGCTATTACCATTCACGCAACCATCTCTACTCATACAAAATTTCTGTATACAACAGCATGGTATATAGAGCCCTCACATATCCTCTATGCAAGAAACAGTATGAAAAAGAGATATACATCATAAACCAAATGACTCAAACCAATGGATGTCAGCAGCCTCAAATTATCGATAAAATAATTGAAAAACAAAAAAGATAATAATGTATACGTCTTCGGTCGCGGCACTACTCTTTGTATATTTTTTAATTTTATTAATTTCATTACGATAAGTAACAAGGAGTGTTTTATTTTATTTTTTTAAAGCATCTTCCTTTGCTGGCCCAGTTCATCCAAGTTCCAGTTCATCTAGCAACCGAGTGAAAGCAGTTTTTTCGCGTCGCGTTTCAAATACTCTACGGACGTAATGTCCCACAGACAATCATATTTTCTATATATGTTAAGGAATGTAAGTATTTTATCACCCGACCACTTTGAATAAATCACTCATTGTAAATGTAGAAATAGAACACCCGAAAGGCACAATAGAACAACAAAACCAACACAAACGCCGGGACAAGAACGTGTGACACGGGACGCGCTACTTTACTGCTACTGCATTGTCACACTGGGCGCGCTACTCGGTAGCGGCTAGTGAGTCTGGGGCTCTCAAGACCGGCTAGTGGCTATTTAGCGCCAAATATTGAATACGCCCAACTTTTCTAGCTACTGATGTTTCACTCGCCGGCGAGCGCTAGTAGCTGCTACTAAGTTATGCTAGGCTACTTAGTAGCCGCTAAGCGAGTATCGGTTAGTGAAGTAGAATAGTGTGACACAGCCTTAACTGCGGCAACAAAAATCGTTTTACTACCGTTCTTGAAACATGTTGGTTCTAGTCAATAAAAATTTCGTATCTTTTGAAAACTGCGTTAATCAACCGAAACAAACTTTCACGCAGCAAAAGTTACAGAATATTGTGAAAATGGAGTTTACTAATTAGTTTTTGCGAGTTTATGGAGTTTATGCGTGTTCCTAGTTGATGTGACGTCGCAGCAGTTAATCGTGGATTCGATGCCTATTTGTTCTTCGATCGGTCTAAGTTGATGTTGTGTGGATGCCGGTGGTGAGTGACAAGTCATTTATCAGGTGTAGAAACTTAATTTGAAACGCACTGAAATAAGTGCCAGAAACGATAGCGTAGGCTCGCATTGTTCAGACTGACAAATAGGTCTATAACATTATAGCCGATAACAATAGGCCTACACTAGGTACCTCTTGCATATAGTGACTGTACGTATTGTTTGTTGCGTCTATACTTCGTTCACAACTTAGACGGTACAATGGGGAAGATTACTTAAATAATTACGAAGTACACGTTGTAAAGAACTATAACATGAAGCACGTTGTGAAGTACTATTACGAACATGTAGCAATCATTAGTTAGCAGCGTAATACGAAGCACAAGTGATACGGTATAGTCTTACACCGAGCAAACAGCGCTCGCTTTATAGGCCTGCGTAATGTTCAGATAAACAATTATAACTCAATGCAACGCTTTTTTGTAAATTATGAAGTGCTCAAGCGAATGTTATAAAAAGTAATACAGTAAATTATGGCGCCAAGAGCTGGCCGTGCGAGCTCTATGGAGCCACTCCTGTTTCCTGGTTACAGTACTGGTACATTCCTCCTAAATGTGCTGAGTAGTACTACGGTTATCAGGGACGAACATAGGATTTCATTTCGGGGGGGGGGATTTTTAAAAATCACATATCGTTTCCTTAGGGTATTGTTTTTCTCATATTATAATTAAAATCGTACCAATAAATTAAAACTAGTGAGTAAATAATAGCTATATTCACTAGTGTCATCAAAGTCAATTAAAAATATACATCAGATAGGCTTACAGTTTGTCTTGGAAGCTTAATAATACCTTTGTGTGGAATATATATATATATATATACTTTAAAGAGAACGTTAAAATTAAGAAAGTGAGGGTTAACAGGAGGTATATAACTCCTGTGGATATAAATGTGTATAACAGGGTTGTAGACATACATTTTACAGCTTGTAAAATAGTGTTAATTTTGTTAAAAAATACAGTGCTTGTCAGTCTTCTTCAAAAAGGAAAAATAGAAAAAGAAAGGAAGGTAAAAAACGAAGAAATAAATATTACTATATACTCTGATAAATAAGTGTTTTATTTATCCTTCTTGATATTTAAAAAAATGTGTGGATTACACACTTTTCATTATATGTTTATTAAATGTTTAATTTTAAAAAATCCGAAATATTCAAGTAAATTTGGTCAAATAAAGAGTGTTAATTACGTGAGTACATAGGATAACACTGGATTTTTTTCAATTCCTAACGTCACGTGACTTCAGAATCATCGTACTCTCCGTGGCCTGTCTTTTTCATAGGCCTCGGCTTACGGCCAACTAGCGGGTAAACCCAAATAGTTCCTTCGTTGCGGAATTACATAAATCAGCTGACATGGCTCAAGCGTAGTCTAAAACACGTCGGCACATGAATCGTATGTTTCAAGTTGTTTATAACCAGCGGAAAATCGTCTCCTCCTATTCTCTTTCAAATCTACTTCTTTTCATTTCTCACCATTTGTTTTCATCTAATATATATTTAGTATTGAGAATAAGGCCTATTATTGTAGATTATTTAAACTTGTCATGGGCCCAAATAATAATTTTTTAAAACTGACAAACTTGAAAGATAATTAATTACATCTCAAAAACACGGAACCAGTTAAACATTTTTTGATCCAATTTTAATTTTTTCGTATTTCGGAGGGGGATATATCCCCCACTAGGTTCGCTCCTGACGGGTGTGACAGTTGTCTTTGCCGTAATCTCGAATAGCTTTCTCAGCGTTCTCAGTTAGTCATGGACTGAGCGAGATGTTTGGTTTTCAATCTCGTCTGACCTAGCACAGCGCAGTTCACTCGGAATACTTTGACAACGGTTCGTCTCGCATTTGCTCGCTGTTTCCCTTTTGGCTTTATTTTTTAATTTTTCTTAATATATTCACATACTGTACTTAACGCGTAAACTCGGCTGTAAATATTTACCCACTATGTGGTATTTGCTAGCGGAGTATTTAACTTGTTGTTAGCTCGTATTGGGACAGAAAAGCTAATTTACGCTCAGTTGTCCATTTAGCAGGCATCTGTACGTAAAACTTTGCATATTATTATAGATAACTACCTGTCGACGCAGAAACTATGTGCACTCGAGTTTGAACCTTAACGGTTACACTAATCTTACTTCAAGTTACACCAAATTTTAGTTTTGTTAGTTTTATTAGCAGCCATCTTAACACCAACTTTGTCACTACTTATTGCCACACTGATAAATACAGTACTTCGTTCTTAACGAGGCCTTTCCGTGTCTCCTCCATCATCTTCAGGTCTAAACGACCTTTTTTCATATTTTTCAAAACACTTAATTATTTTCTTGGTTTGATACCCCCATGTACGTTATAGACCCAACATACTTCTTATCTTTTTTATCTTTATTTACCTCATGACCTCTTTCAATTTTTCTTACTATTTTATCTACTAAGTTATCTTTGGGTTGTGATTGTTATTTATGGCTATCTGTTTTATCCTTTTCAATTCAACATTCTTTTGACTCTCACCTTCCAAATATTTCACTGCCCTATAACAAAAAGAATTTAAAGCAGCCATTTTATGACCTATCGGATGATACGATTCTTCTGGTATAATTACATCTGTATAAGTTTCTTTCCGTTATATGTCAAACCTAAACTCACTATTGTCTATTTTTATGTCCAAATATAGATAATTTATGCCTATCCCACCTATTTCTTCTTGAAATTTAATTTTAGTTTCCTTTCCATTAATCTCATCCGTTAATTTTCCAAAGTCTTCGTTTTTCCTTACGAAATAATCAAAATATCGTCTACATATCTTAACCACATCTTTATTTTACTCTTATATTTAGATTCCGTTAAAACCGTTTTTCCAAAATTATTCATGTAAATATCCGTCATTACTGGAGATAACGGAGATCCCATAGGTAGTCCCTTTTCTTGAACATAATACCTATTCCTAAATCTAAAATAATTCTGTTTCGTTTAAGACCTGAAGATGGTGGAGACACCGAAAGGCCTCGTCAAGAACGAAGTATTTAGCAGTGTGGTAATAAGTTGTGACAAAGTTGGTGCACCAATTTTTAGCTTATTTCATTGTGCGTTGAATGGTGGTAATCAAAAATTTTTTTTGTCAGAGTTGCGTCGGTCGGAACAAATAAAGTGCCCGTTTTTTTTAATTTTGGAGAAACCTTAATTTTAAATCAAAAGTCCGACTGCAACGAAATGTGGACACGCTATAGAATGTAATGTTTTCAACACATGTGTAAAGTTAGAAGTTGTTATATGTTTTAGAAAAGAAGTTGTTATCAATTTTGTAAAACGTCTTTCTCTCATTGCCGAATAATCGGAATAAATCGCGCTTGGGCTCGTTTTAAAGGTCGTAAGTTTTCTGTATAAATTTATAAATTACAAGAAACGTAAAGTGATAATTGTATTTTATAATGATTTCTAGTTGATAGTGAGGTAGTGTGCTCTCAGCCGTGAAGATAATGAGAGTCTGCATGGGGTAGTAGGCCTACAGTCTGGACAGGTAGGCTACACTTATACCCGACCTGACCCGATTGTTCCGGATTCGTCCGACTCTTGTTCTGGCGGGACCCGTTCCGACTGTCCTGTAGTTGAATTCACACATTTATTTCTGTAAGAAATGAGTGGTTCTGAAGAGGAGGTGATTGATTTTTTACTGAGTGAAAGAAATGTTTGTCTTGGACTGGTAAAGAAG
Source organism: Magicicada septendecula (assembly GCA_034769895.1). Classification (NCBI taxonomy): domain Eukaryota; kingdom Metazoa; phylum Arthropoda; class Insecta; order Hemiptera; family Cicadidae; genus Magicicada; species Magicicada septendecula. The sequence goes on along the minus strand of CM068376.1, from coordinate 298,262,059 downwards.
AAGCGAATTTGGGTAGAAAGATTGAATGACGACACAACTAAAAGTTTTTTTTTAAACAGTTCACCGCTAAAAAAAATCAATTAAATCTTGGGAATAATACAGGCTGAAAATTGAGACATTTAGCTATATTTTAGATAATGTTAAAGACAATGTAACTTCAACCAGTAACTTCAGAGAGTGTATTTCGCCTGAAGAAAAGCTTACTGTGATACTAATGTTACATCTCAAATATTTCTTACACGTAACTCATTAAATGAAAAAAAATATGTTACATACCAAACAATCTGCCATTATAGGCCTACTAATAAATCTTTGTGTAATTGTCAGTCGTTTTATATATATGCGTAGGCCTATATTATGAAATCGGATGCGCAATTTTTAAGGCTGCAAGCATTGAACAGTCTCAAGCTATTATTTTGGAAGAGACCTAATTTGTTTATTTGTCAAATCTTACTATCAGCTATTATTTTTGTTTTCAGTTTTTGATGTATTTTGCCACAACATAATGCGCTGTAGACAAATTTGTCTAAATATCCATATCACAGCTTATTGGTAAAGAATTATTATGTTGATTTGTTTATTTATGTTTGTGTGACCGTGATATTATTAAAAAAAAAAAACAAGTAGAAACATTGTTTCTTGTGTATTTGAATCTAACGAAAAATATTATTTTCTGTATTTTACGTATACAACTGAAACTTATACCGGGGAAAGTAGAGAAAAAACAAAAATGTTTACGTGTCAGTTCAATATTTTTATTCGTAAACATTGACAATACTCTGAATTATCTACATTGTCCACATCTGTATCTTAATTAGAGAGTATATCCGAATCTAGTGTGTGTGTGTGTGTGTGTGTGTGTGTGTGTGTGTGTACCTGTTGTAAGAAAAACTGTACTTTATAATATGTTATATTCTATATACCTTACAATACTAACTAACCAAAAACAGTATACTATGATTGTGCTAATTACCATGCTGGTCCAACAAACGTCTTTCACTTCGTATAGATATGTTAGTGCATTTCATCCATATCGAAACACACAAAAATCTATAGCTACAGTCCCAAAATTTGAATGAATCAGCATCCGGCATGGCACTAGGCCGGTCGTCCACTGGAACCGTAGTCGAGCGACTAACTGGTCGGACGTTTACGGCCGACCGAGCTTCGTCTGCTGCAAGCAATTATCAGACAGGTTCTCAATTACTATTTTATGCTTCTTGTGACTGAAAATTTAAAACATCTGTGTTTAACGTGACGTTTGCCATGGTGGTGCGTGATTTTTTGGAAAATCCGTTGAATATATAGTCTCCGTTGAATGTCACTACGATGATAACCATTGTCGCCCATTTCTTATAGTTAAATGTGCTCACTAACTAAGCTAATAAGTTTTGCAATGTCCATAACGTTAACGAAAGCTGTAAAAATTAATAAAAAGCACAACGCACTTAAGGCCGGTCGTCCACTGGAACCGTAGTCGGACGACTAACTGGTCGGACGTTTACGGCCAACCTGCAGTCGGCCGACCGAGGTTCGTCCACTGGAAGCGGTTATCAGACAGGTTCTCAGTTACCATTTTGTACTCTGTGGTGCTTCTTGTGACCAGAAATTTAAAATATATCTGTATTTAACGTGGCATTCACAATGGATGTGCGTGATATGTATTTTCTGCAAAATCCGTTGAATATATAGTTTCCGTTAAATGTCACGACGATGGTAACCCTTGTCTCGCATATTCCATAGTGGAATGTGCTCACTAACTAAGCTAATAAGATTTTCAATGTCCATAACATTAACGAAAGCTGTAAAAATTAATAAAAAGCACAACGCACTCAAAGCAAGCTAGTCGTCCAACTAACACGAAAAATCCCATTCCAATGGGATCGGTCACTAGGTCGGCCGAATTCGGACGACTAAGTCTGACGCAATGGACGCCATTCAGCGCTTTCACTCGTTTTGGGATCAGTCGCTCGTATACGGGCGTCTACATCCGACCAGTTAGTCGGCCGACTACGGTTCCAGTGGACGACCTACCTAAAAGTCTGGCCAGACTCTGAGAAGAAACAAACACGTTTGGTCGGGAGTAGTCGGTTGACGCCATATCTGACCGAGTACTCGGGAGGAGTCGGGTGTGTACTGTAAGTGCTCTCATGCTGCTACATTCGTTTGTTTTTCTTCCGACTGTCGGCCCGAGTATGCTCGGACTAGACGGATCGGTGTAGAGGCGGATTCATGACAGTTTAATAAACATCATTGTGTCTCACAGGGGTAAAGTACGTAAAGCGACCAGGCACATCCGCCTTTAGAAGTGATTTTTGTCCATTTCGAGATGATTTCGTCGCCAGCCGCGTCCGTCACAACACTGACGTTATCGTCGTTTTCAATTAAATAAAAGAAGTGTTGTAACCGTCTGAACGTCAGTAGTAACAGTTGTTTTACGCATTCCAGTCGCTTGTTTGTTCCAAACAAATTGTATCCTACATTTGGGAAAAGTTTTCCGTCTTTGTCTTTACAGCTGTTCTGCTCGTCTTTTTTTAGCTCCGTGAAACAATGCCAATTTCAACACTGGGCTGCGTGTTTCTCTGTCCTTTACCCGACGAACGTGCACTTGGTGTTTTACATATTTAAGTATATACAAAATAATTGTAACCACTGCGCTTTGCTTGGATTTATAAGTAAAACCCTAATTTTCCGTTTTACTTTTTGTTTTAAAATTAAAATATATTGTGTTTTATCATATCTGTGTTACACTTCTCGGTGGTTTAGAAAACTTCAGATTATTATTAGAATGGAATTAATACCAGTGGTAAAAAATATAATAACTTACGACTTTGCAGACTATATTGCCTAATAGCTTCATGAAAAGAACAGCTGATTTTAATGTTATTAGAGCTATGGACGAAGGAAGCTGAAGCAGGGTTATCCGGAAAAAACGAAGTCTATTACTAATGGAGAGAAGATCCCAGTAATTTGGAGGCTAAGCTTTATAATAGGTAGAGGTTTCTGTTTATTGAGAACAGTTGATTTCGTTGGAATATCGGATAGTCAAAGAAGTAAATTCATGAATTTTTCTGTCGCGGAAGAAATATATTAATTATAAAAATACATTTTAAAATCAGGCCTGGATTTGAATAGCATTTGATTTGGATATTACAAGACTTCTTAAGTCTGAAGTTTTTCCGCGCTTCGTATATAGGGATTAGAAAGAATTAATAGGTTTTAAGATCTAGCCAAGGAGTCATAGCATGGAGTATAACGAACATTAAAGGTACACATAAAATTAGAGTTCAATTAATTAATTGTTAGCTCAAGTGACCTAGGTGATGGTATTGGTTTAAGAGATTAAAGTAGAATTGGGCAGGACATATTGCTGGGATGATGGATGGTAAATGGACAAAGTTGATTATTTTAGAGCAAATGATTTTCTAAATGCCTGCTTACGTTATTTTCATTGTGTTGTACGACAGATCAAGGCCGGGAATATTAAAAGCCTTAACACTACGCTTTGTGAGATCCGTGTATGACTATTTCAATAGTATGCAGTGTAGTCCTGTATGGAGCGTTATTTACACGGAACATTCTTCCTTTTTACATGGAAGTTACCAAACAATTATCAATCTTCTATTGTGGTGAATTCGTTGTTCATAACCTAAATATACCATATACAACATACGATTTATAATAAAGTTTTAATTACTCACATTTTTACTTTCGATCGATTTCGGTCATAGACCAGTAATCAGCTGATCACTGCTCTATGGCCGAAATCGATTGAAAGTAAGAATGTGAGTAATTAAAACTTTATTATAAATCGTATGTATGGTATCTTTAGGGTATGAACAATGAATACACCACAATAGAAGATTGAGATTATAGGTACCATTAGTAAGCAATAAGTGTGTGCAAGCTATATTATAAATTCATCACATTATCATTAGCAAAAAATTATGTTTTTGTTTTTCGCTTTCTTTAAATAACTCCTATTGTCTAGTTTGTGTTTAATATAAAGTTGTGTTTAAGCATTAATGTTGTCCATTTTTACACGCGATGTATAAATCGCATGTTGGCGGTAAGGACGGGTCAGTAGATATTTGTTGGTAATATTGTATTATTCAGTACAAATTGGTGAAACAGGTACAACGTTTACAGCACGAATTGTTAAAAGGAATTCCTTTCCTCGTCACTTAAATTTCCTTCAAATGTAAATAAAATGTTTCTTATTTGGACCGGCTACATGTGCTTGGTCTGGTCCTGTGAGAGTACAATCAGCACACAGCTTACGACCGTGTATAAAAGAAATCGAATTCCACGAAAGTGGGGCAGGCAGTGTGTGTGTGTGTGTGTGTGTGTGTGCGACGTTTTCCTGTGTGACAAACGCTGTTCACTCTGCTGCATTTTTATACCGTGTTGTATAATCGTTGAAATCATATTGTAAACGTTATTACTGTTATACTAGTAACATTTAAATATACACGTTTAATTTTGGCTTATTTGTGATAATACTGTGATCCAAGATAAACTTCTTCCTTTTCGTCCAAGACTGTAGTCCCCTTTTCAGCTTCGTCTCTTTTTTTTTAATGCATTACTCCTTTGTCTCATTGCTATATACGCAAATGACCAAATAATTAGCGTGTAGGGAAGAGTGAAAACGAGTTTACAAAGGTCTATTTATACCTTACATACAATATGCCAGAAATACAACTTTAAGGTCTCAAATACTAAGACAAAAACAATGGTTTTACTAGAGAAGAAGCCTTTAAGAGCAAAAGGTATAATTTATAATAGTGTTTTGGAGCAGGTGTCACATTTTAATTATTTGGCATGTGATATCTCATATAGAAAGGACAACGATATCGAGAGAAAGTTAAATAAATTTAGTTATACCTGTGGAACAATAAGACGACTGTTGAAGAATAAAACGCAGAGGGAGACACGAGTAAAGTTCTGTAAAGTCGTGGCTGCGCCGACTTCAATGTATGGATGTGAAACGTGGACTCTCCTGCAAAAAGATATTTCAAAAATACAGGCCTCGGAAATGAAATTTTTAAGAGCAGTTAAAAGATGCGGCTTGAGAAATCATCTACGAAACGACGTCGTAAGGAAGGTACGATCGGTTCTGGATAGAATAAAGGAATACAGGCAGAATTCCAAGTCCCATGTGGAACGCGGATTCCTAAACAAGCGTTTGAATATAGGCCAGTGGGAACGAGAGATCGTGGAAAACCGTCGAAAAATGGTCAGAGACTCTGTGAAGTCGGAACGGGCTGTAGCCCAAGCCATGTAGTAAAGTAGAAGACTCCTTTGTCTTTTGTTAGCCAGCGACACCTACTCACACAAAACGGCACAGGGCGTCTAAGTCTGCAACAGACTGTCATAGTTTCTCCAATTTGTGTTTGTCAGAACGGGGAATGCTGTAGCTAAATAACCGACTCTGTACTGAGAACTGCATTGACATGTGTAATATATAAAGTTATTACTATAATACATTTGAATTATTACCCTAACGCAAAAGTTCTCACTGCAGTGATATACGGAATCTGGTTTGATAGATTTTAATATTTATGAGCAACGGAAGTCAGAATTGTTGTATATGTACTATTTTTATACAACATTTTTAGGGGACATAGCCAGTAGAAGAGGCGTAAGATTTTCTGCAGCAAAAACAAATTTCTCACGAACATTAAAAATGCGCTAAAATTCCTGGTTACAGATATTGGTCGAATAGAGAGGGTTCGAAAATTTAAGTATCTAGGAGAAATAATTCAAGAGAACGGTTTAGAAAAATCTCCTATAGTAGAAAGGAGTCATAAGATGGAAAGGGCGTATGGTATGACTAAAGATGTTTACAATAAAAAGTGCATATCTAAAAATGCGAAAATAAGGCATTACAGTACAGAAGTGAAGCCAGTATGCCTATATGCAAGTGAATGTCTAGCATTGAATTATAATTTCGACAAACTAGAAATATTGGAAAATCGAATTATTAGGAAAATATTAGGCCACCGAAAAACTTCAGAAAATTGGAAATTAAGAAGTATGATGAAATACATCAAAGTATAGAAAATATAACAGAAACAGTGAGAAAAAGAAGACGATTATTTTTGGACATTTATATAGAATGGACGACAATAGGTTAACAAAGCAGATCTTCAAATATCTGTGGGGGAAGAAGTCAACATCAAGTTGGATTAAATAAGTTCAAATGGATTTAGAAAAAAATAATATACACGGAGAAGAAACAATTGAAAGAGAAGTTTTTCGGGCAAAAGTTTTAAAAATGGAAGGAGTCCAGGATAGGAGAGAGAAAAACGCAGGTTCAAAGTGGACTGAAGACAGGAAGAAGAGACACAGTGAAAAGATGAAAGCATATTGGAGAAAAGAAAAGAACAAAGAATAAACAATTGAGATTGGCACGTGGTCCTTAGATGGGCGATAAAAAAAAAGTTACTACTATAATACATTTGAATTATTACCCTAATGCAGGAGTTCTTACTGCAGTGATATACGGAATCTGGTTTGATAGATTTTAATATTTATGAGCAACGGAAGTCAGATTTGTTGTATATATAACATTTTTATACTTTCATTATTGCTGCGTATGTTCCAAAACTTGAGAGCGTTGATTTCGGCTTCTAAAATAAAGTACGGACGTGCGTAACAAAGAATACACGGCTCGAAGAAAAAACGTTGATTTCTGTGTTCCCAAAATCTTAAAAGAATTAGTCAACACGTAGCGCCTAACGTTTAGCGTGGCGTAGCCCTGTACACGGATTGCAAGATACTCGCAATGCAATTAAATTTCTACACATGTACAATAAATTTATAAGGGTTTGAAATACTTAATATTGAATCTAGCTTTCACTGAAGTAGCTTTTCTTTACTACGAAACAGAGGCGTATTAAGAAGGGGATCGAACGGGACCGGACCCCTCGTAGGGTCGAAAAAAGTTGACGGGAATTTTGTTAATCTCTTATTTTTACGCTGTTTTATTTTTTTTCAACTGACTAATACATTTACGTTCCCAAGCAGGTCGTGGGATTTGAGTTAACTCCGAGGTCTACATTACAAAAAAAAAAAATGTTATTAAGAGGAGAGAGTATTGTGAAATAAGATCTTCTTCTTATTATTCATCCTCTTCTCCCCATCGGGTATCGAGGATTTTGGGAGAGCTCTGCATCTCGTCCTGTCCAGTGTCATAACCCTGGCACGGGCTCAAACTGCTTCTCTGTCTTCTACACTCTTCTTGATGTTATCCCCCCAATTCGTTCTGGGCCGTCCTCTTGCTCTTCTGCCTTCTGGTTTTGCCTCCCATGCTCGTCTCGCGTACCTTTCCTCATTCATCCTACAGACGTGGCCAAACCAACGCAGTCGAGCTTTCTATTTTATCATTTAAAGAGAATACCTTCAAATCCTTCCGGATGTTAACGTTTCTCACCCTATCTCTACGAGTTTTCTTCTCAATTCTCCTCAGGAATCTCATCTCCCTTGCTTGTATTCTTTTGTATGTCTGTTATTCAGAGTCCATGACTCGCAACTGTACGTCAATGTTGGAGCATGTACAGATTTGTATATTGCCATTTTTGGTTTACTGTGACACTTCGCTTTTTTCCAGAAACTTCCTGTTGATAGCGCCGTAAAGCTTACTTGCAGCTGAGATCCTCATGTCTAATTCTGACTCAGTTCTACCATCCTCACTGGAAACGGCACCTAAATATTTGAATGTCGCCGCTTATTCAGTTTCCTTATTGTTGATTACTATTCTGTGTTGTCTTGCTTGCCTACTAATTATCATGGTTTTTGTCTTGGTGGGGCTAATAATCGTATTCTTCCTCCTCATCGTTTCTTGCCACACATTTATGTTATGCTGCAGATTCTGTTCTGTTTTTTGCACAAAGAAACAATAAAATTTTATTTGGGATTTTCGTTCCAAAAGCATTTATAAGCTTTTCACAAGCTTGCATGGGAATATTCAAATATTGGTGTGGAGAACCATGACTTCCATCTTCTAAGATTTATATTTAAAATCATTTTCGAAATGAAATATTTCCGTAGAAAAGTACTTCTTTCTTCAGCCTTAACCTCAGTACTGTGGCAACTAACGTATACCACCTCACGTTAGTGCACTCTACTTTCACTGATGATGGCAGCCGATGGCACTGCCGAAACGTCTGGTTTTGCAGAAAACTTTGGACCACGGCCATACAGCCCGGGGAGGAATTTTAACAACAAACTACTGCTTTGTTGCCGATAACGCAATACACATAAAAAATTATCCCCTCCCTCTTCATCTATAATTTTCATTTATAGAAAATTACCCCCTCCCCCTTCAACTTCCCTTTTCATTTATAGATATTTCATCGACCTTTCTACAGCGGATTATTATGAACTTCTTTTCAGGATACTTTATTTATCAAAATTAAGTACTTTACTCTTGTTAAAACGTAAAACTACCCCTTCCCCTTAACCGATCTTCACCAAAATCAATAGGCCTTGAGTACTGTACGACTCGGTCGCATATGCAAAAAATTATTTAATTCTATTTAACTATGCGGCAGTTATCGTTCGCCATAAAAAAATTCATACACTTTTTGGAAAATGACTTTTCTTCATGTTTTGAGGGTAGCACAATCAGAATCAGCCCTTATCTCGAATACGATTTTTTCGCCATCACCATACTTCCATTTCCTTATGGAACATGGAAGTAAAAATTAGTCAGTAGTGCGATTATCATTATTATTGTTATTTTATTATTTCTGAAGAAATGTTTGGTTTATATCCGGACACAGATTACCGTCTCCTTCTGCTGGTAAGTAGAGCAACTAGGAACAGTAAATCTATGTTTACTGTTATGTAATCGTAATTAATAGTATAGTGTGATTACATTCACACACTCTATGTGGTTTGTATTGCCCTTGTACAATTTTCTGGAGAGGGCAATAAAATTTTCAAAAGAAGATCGACACGAATCTTTTAAATTATGTCCCTTAAACTGACTGATCCTTTCTTATCGTTTGTTCTGTTCACGTTCGCTGTTACATCGCCTACCACTACTACTGTAACTGTCGTTAGTAAAACATCGGTAATCATTGTTATTAATGAGTTTTTGTTATTTGTATTGTAGCCATTTGCTGTACCGTAATGTGTCAGTACACATTTTTGTTGCGTGTTCTATAGCGAATAACGTCCGCGTGACTCGTGACGCGTTTGCGTTGAAATTTACCCACGAACTTCTGTGTCCGCAAGCGCGAATGGTAATCGTTTTATTTGCCTATAACGTTATTACAATTGGTAAATTTAAAACCAAATTTTAGTTACATTGAGTAGGAAGAAAGAGACGACGGAGGGAAGACGGGATGCGGTGGCACACACACACACACACACACACACACTACAGCCCACACCGAGGCCCCAAATTATTGATTCTCCTCGCAGACACCATGTATGTCTAAAAAAAAAAATAAATAGTTCTCGCTGTTAGAAATATTCATACTCACCCCGATGTGTTACAGTAACGACGAAAGTGATCGAAATGGCAGTGTACTGCTGACCGGTGAAAATTATAAAATATGATTAACAACAAAGAGACGTTTGTTGGTATAACTAAAGATATTTACAATAAAACGTCCATATCTAAAAATGCGAAAATAAGGTATTACAGTACAGTAGTGAAGCCAGAAACCTTATATGCAAGTGAATGCCTAGCATTGTATTATCATTTAGACAAACTAGAAATATTGGAAAGACGAATTAATAGGAAAATATTAGGCCCACGAAAAACTTCAGAAAGTTGGAAATTAAAAAGTAATGATGAAATATATCAAATTATAGAAAATATAACAGAAGCAATGAGAAAAAGAAGACTATTATTTTTTGGACATTTATATAGAATGGACGACAATAGGTTGACAAAGCAAATCTTCAGATATCTGTGGGGAAGAAGTCAACATCAAGTTGAATTAAAGAAGTCCAAAACGATTTAGAAAAAATAATATACACGCAGAAGAAGCAATTGAAAGAGACGTTTTTCGGGCAATAGTGTTAAAAATGGAAGGAGGCCAGGGTAGGAGAGAGAAAAACTCAGGTTCAAAGTGGACGGAAGACAGGAAGAAGAGACAGGGAAAAGATGAAAGAATATTGGAGAAAAAAAGAAAAGAACAAAGAGTAAATAATTGACATTGGCGTGTGGTCCTTAGATTGCCGATACGAAAAAAAAGAGACGTTTGAAATTCTTACATAAGGTTTTTGTTTTTCGTCAACGATAACCGAGCCGTACAGTACACGTATATTCGGTTGTTGAGTTATAAGCTCAAGCTGGAAACCGTGTAATTAAAGCCAGGAAAACGTATTGAGATTGAACGCGTTTAGTGGTGTTAAAATTTTGACGTGCGATTTGGTAACAACAAGGAACGCCTCGGATACGCAGATGAACCCTGTGATTTTTCACTTTTGTTGTTAACAAAATTAAAAGTAAATTTTACGAAACTGACACAATTCTATACACCGAGACCTAAAAGTTCCTACTGTAAGAGAAGAAATTGTGCGCCTCTGCAGGAAACACATATCTAAATTCGGATACCATCCTAAACATTTTAGTAATTAATTTGTTGGATAATATTGAAGATATTTACATACTAAAAAGAAATAAATTGTTAGACCTACCCTTCAGGTTCAACTAACAACGTGTAATCTGTATTATCTGTATTGTAGTGTTTTTACTTCCATGTTCCTTAAGGAAATGGAAGTATGGTGATGGCAAACAAATCGTGTTCGAGATTATTGCAGATTCTGATTGTACTACACTCAAAACATGAAAAAAAGTCGTTTTTCGAAAAGTGTCTCTGTGTGTCTGTAGATTTTTTTCTATGGCAAACGATAACAGCCGCAAATTCAAACAGAATCAAATAATTTGTTGCATACAGCCCTGATTTGTAGAGTACTCAGGACCTATTGTTTTTGGTGAAGATCGGTTAAGGGAAAAGTGTAGTTTACCTGCCACGTTTTTTGTTTTAACAAGGGTATTTGTATGGCAAACGATAACAGCCGCAAATTCAAACAGAATCAAATGATTATTGCATACAGCCCTAAATTGTAGAGTTCTCAAGACCTATCGGTGTTGGTGAAGATCGGTTAAGGGAAAGGGGTAGTTTACCTGTAACATTTTATGTTTTAACAAGTGTAGTTTTATATGACGTACGATAACTGCCGTAAATTCAAACAGAATCAACTACGTTTTTGCATACTTTTTTGAACTAAAGAGAACTCAAGGTCTGTTGATTTTGTTGAAGATCGGTTAAGGGAAAGGGGTAGTTTATCAGCAACGTTTTATGTTTTAAAAAGGGTAATTTTTTATGACGAACGATAACTGCCGAAAATTCAAAGAGAATCTAATCATTTTTTGCACACTTTCCTGAGTTGTAGAGAGCTCAAGGTCTGTTCATTTTGGTGAAGATCGGTTAAGGGAAAGGGGTAGTTTACCTGCAACATTTTATGTTGTAACAAGAGAAATGTTTCCATGACGAACGATAACTGCCGCACATTCAAACAGAATCAAATATATTTTGCATGCATCCCTGAATTGTAGAGTACTGAAGGTCTATTGATTTTGGAGAAGATCGGTTAAGAGAAAGGGGTAGTTTACGTGTAACATTTTACGATTTAACAAGAGTAAAGTACTTAATTTTATAAATAAATTGTCCTGATAAGAAGCTCATAATAATCCACTGTAGAAACGTAGATGAAATATCTATAAATGAAGAGGTTAGGTGAACGGGGTGGGGGTAATTTTTTATTATTAAAATTTATAGTTGAAGGTGGAGGGGAGAATTTTTTATATGTGTACTACGTTATCGGCAAGAAAGAAGTAGTTTATTGTTAAAATTGCTTCCCGGGCTGTTTAGCCGTAGTCCAATGTTTTCTGCAAAACCAGACTTTTCGGCAGTGGCATCGACTGCCATCATCAGTGAAAATCGAGCGCGAAAACGTGAGGTGGTATACGTTAGTGACCACAGTACTGTGGTTAATGCTGAAGCAATAAGTAGAAAGACGTAGTTTCTATGGAAATATTTCATTTCGAATATGATTTTAAATATAAATCTTAGAACCTTGAAGTCATGTATGGTTCTCCATACCGATATTTGTTATCTGTACTGTAATATCTACATTTGTGTCAACATAACGATATAACGATGTCATCATTGTATAACGATTTATGTCAACATTAATCGTTAACGTCAACTGCTATAGCTGCCTTATAGGCTCAGTGTTTAGTGCGAGTATATTGAAGTAATGCACTCAGTTCGTGAAAGGTCATTAGGATCAGAAGATAATGTAAGTACGTAAATACTCCGGTCAGATCAGAAGACTATGTAAATACTCCGCGCCCTGTAACTCTTGTTAAATGAAATTTTAAAGATTGCACTGCTGCCTCCCATAAACCTCCTAAGTATCAATATCATTATTCTTATTATTAATTAGCTTTCATGCAGGTTATTCAGTCCCATAGATATATCATTTTTCCAATTCCTTTCTATTCCTATCGGTAAAGTTTTTCTGTTTAAAAATCTGCCATGAGAGCTACGGCTTTCATTTCATCTTCCTGTATCCAGGTCTCCAATCAGTTACTCTCTTATCAAACCTGCCCTCTTCCGTCCTCCGAGATATGGTCTAGCCAATGTAATCTCCGTGCTATTACGACCATTTCTGTTGCTGGTTCGCTGTAAACACTATATAACATAATTTGGTCCTCTGACAAATCTACCTTTCGTTTTCCTTCACACAATATAATAGTTTATCTCATACAAATATATTCTGTGAAACGTGCGTCAGGTTAAATTAAAATAATAATAATTAGGACAGTCTAGTTGCAGAAGTAATTATATTAATTGTAGTGACTTTTTGACTTTTTGTTTAGTTGTTTACATCTATGGCCATTCAGTCTTTTAATTTGTGTATGTGTTTAATCTGTAGACAATAACAAGAAGAACTGTCAGTGGACAACTCCTCAATTCATGTATGTGAATGTCATTCAGTTTGTTTAATGTTCACACAGATTACAAATTTGCAGTAAATTAAAAAAAAGTGTCGTATATCTAATCAGCACTAGTTGAAGAGACAAGAATTTTCAGAAGAATAGCTTCTTCTATACTCTGACGTTGTAAGCTATACGCTTTACGCACTTTACGCAGGGTAGGCCTAGGTTAGTGCAAATAATAGAGAGAGAGAGAGAGAGAGCGAGAGGGGGGATATACAGACAGACAGACAGACAGAGAGGGGGACAGGAAAGGGGCTTAAAATCGAGATTCCTGAAATACTAAATTTATTTTGTAATTGGAGTGCATGTAGTATTTACAACGGCACTCGAAAGTTCTAACATTGTCACTGTCAGTTTTACATATTGACTGAGAGAGAAAGACTGCAATATAGGTTCGCGATTATCGTTTCTTTCTCCCGCGTTGTGGTATCGATTATTGTAACGAGTATTTGTCAACCGTTATTTAACAGTGTCTTGTTAACGTGATTAAACTCTTAACTGAAATCAGTGTATTGTAGCTTATTTTTATTGCGTATAATTTATGTTTACAATGGAAGTGATATTTTACGTTTACCGATTACGTTTACCTTAGTGAATACAACCAGTTTATATATAAAAGTTATATTTAATCATACAAGTAGCCGTGGACACGGAAAACATACAGTTCAGGCTGATTATTTTCCGTCGACATCTTCTGCAGGATGTGAAAGTTAAGGCACAACGAATTTACTAGTCATTTAGGCACCTTCCGATTAAATACCGCCTTCCACGATCTGGAAAGTCTGACTCGTTTAAACCCCACAGCATAGTCTCGCGGAGATGAGTTGCTCGTCCCGGAGTTCTGACGCATTCTAACCGGTAGATGACAGCAGTTTCCCTCTGGCAATTAATAATTCAATTTCAGAGTAACATTGTTTCACTGTGAAAACATTATATGGTTATCGTAAGTGGTGCGGACATTGTCTGCGTTAAAACTTTGCGAAAGTTTTATTAACACTGTGACGTATAGGAATGAAAATTATATTCTTTCTGACAACAGAAAGAAATCTTGTATGTTTCTATGTCGTAGTCGGTGTTGTAGACCAACATTACGCGCAGCATAACCGATTATTTAAGTGCGCATGCTCAATTCTGCGACTTATCCGCAATGATGTTTGTACGCGAATTTGCCACTTGACAGAGTATACCAAGGTCAAGTTGTACACAAGTAAGGCATTAAGCCTAGACCGACAGCGGATGAGATAAAGTACTTAGTCGCGTACACAGTAGGGTTGGACGGACACTCCGTCCTGAGGCAGTGGGTTCCACGTTCCAGGCATGTGTCGACCGTAAATTGTTTTTCCCATACCTGTAATATTACAGTCTGCCGCTGGTTCCGCAGTCGTTGCATTGTATGCGTGGATCCAGTGGCGTATCGGGGGTCTGGGGTCGGGTTGGCTTCATACAAAAGAAAAAAAAAAAACAAATCAAAATTACTGTCTTTAAAGTGGCTGAAAAACGCGTGGTAACATCCTTTATTCAGTTTCATTAAAGTAAACACGGTAATAAGACAATAAAAATACGCGTCATTGAAACATTGTTAAAAGATACTTATTAACTGAATTGAGTTTCCTGTAATTCATTTTCCACACATAACGCTAATGCTGTGTAATAAGCCTGTAAGTATATATAAAAAAGAGCGACTACTGTATTAGCGTACACAGGCGAAAAATAAAATAAAATAAACAGAAATAACACTGTTGCACACCACTATTGAACATTTTTTGCCGATTAGCGCTTTCAAGCTTCACGGCTCGGAAGTGGTGCGGTGTGCAGCAAGCAGTGTTATTTCTGTTTATAATTATAACCACTAACACAACTTTATTAATTAAAATAAACTAGCTAAAAAATTCAGATATTAACAAAAGTGCATATCTAAAAATTCGAAAGTAAGGCATTACAGTACAGTAGTGAAGCCAGAATGCCTATATGCAAGTGAATGTCTAGCACTGAATTATAATTTAGACAAACTAGAAATATTGGAAAGACGAATTATTAGGAAAATATTAGGCCCACGAAAAACTTCAGAAGTTTGGAAATTAAGAAGTAATGATGAAATACATCAAAGTATAGAAAATATAACAGAAACAATGAGAAAAAGAAGACTGTTATTTTTTGAACATTTATATAGAATGGACGACAATAGGTTAACAAAGTAGATCTTCAGATATCCGTGGGGAAAGAAGTCAACATCAAGTTGGATTAATGAAGTCCGAAAGGATTTAGAAAAAAGTAATATACACGGAGAAGAAGCAATTGAAAGAGAAGTTTTTCGGGCAAAAGTATTAAAAATGGAAGGAGTCCGGGGTAGGAGAGAGAAAAACGCAGGTTCAAAGTGGACGGAAGACAGGAATAAGAGACACGGTGAAAAGATGAAAGAATATTGCAGAAAAGAAAAGAATAAAGAATTGAAATTGGCATATGGTCCTTAGATGGCCGATACAAAAAAAAAGAGATTTAAATAATTCGTCAACTTTTTCAATCCTCTGGGGGGGGGGTCCGGTCCCGTTCATCCCCCCCGTAAAACGCCCGCGTGTGTATCAGTTTTCATGATCACTAACTTGTTAAAGTGACTGAAAACGTACAAAGCTCAAAGTTCTGTCCTGTGTAATCTATTCTTTGCACGCGACAAGAGCGTTTTCGATTGTAGTGGAACAGCAGTTACGGTATGTCTTTGTAATATTCCGTGTTTGGAATTTTTTAAATCTACATAACATATACTCCGTACACATTAACTCCGTGCGGCTGTTTTCTTTGAAGATTCTGGGTACATCAGTTTGCCCATTATAGGGTACCAGCCTATATATGGGGTACGTCATGTGGATGGGCTGCCAACTTACAGGAAATCATTTCCGGTAATTTTTATTCAGGATTGTCTTCCCCTAGCCTTTGATACCTCAACACCCAACTGCAAGGCAGCGGCAAAATATATTCCTACAACAATAAGACGCAGTAGTGCATCCGAATAAATCCGTGTAGATTCACGCCTGTTATATTACAAAGATAAGTCGGTCCAGGAACATTTCCCTTGCTTCTTGACTTGCTTCTGGTGGCTACTGCTGCCCTCCACCAGGAATGTTTATCGACCGTCCGGTCTATATTCGTACTGTTGTGCGTCGCCAGGGTGGCGTCTTGCCACTACACCACGCAGTACGGTCTTGGCAGGGGAGAGGCTAAGGGAGCTAACTTCACTTCATCCAACCCTAGGAACTTGTGGGGAATCAGTGCCCAGTCAACCCGGTACAAAGGTGCTACCTCTTCAAATTCCCTCGACCCCTCAACTGGTATGAAAGATTACAAGATTGAAAACAACGGTGGAAAGAACACTTATAAAGACTGTCAGATTCAAGACTGGAGAACAGGGGCGTATTTACGGGGGAGGACGAACGGGGCCAGAGGGTCGAAAGAAGTTGACGAATTTTGTTAATATCTTAATTTTTAGGCTATTTTATTATTTTTTCAACTGTGTACACTAATATAATAGTAACGTTTTTGAATATACAAACAGGTTTATTAGACAGAATTTGCGTATACGTTTGAAATATGAAGTATAGGAAAATTAATTCAGTCAACAGTGTTTCAATACCATTTTTATTGTGTTTTTATCGTTTATTTTAATTGGATTGATTTTGGGATGTTCTCGCGCGTTTTTCAACCACTTTACAGATAGTAATGTAGGTTAATCTTAACTTCTTTTTTCTTTTGTATGAAGCCGACTCGACCGGACACCCCCCCTCAAAGCTAAATTCTAGATACGCTACTGCTGGCCCAACAAGTCTGGAAATGTAAACACATAGGACACAGGTGTGTGAGACCGAGGAAGCGATGGCTGGAGGAGCTTTGAAGGCGGAGCAGGCAGCACCTTGCTTATGCCGTGATGTGTAGATGATGATGGTTTACTCCGTACACTCTTAAAAAAAATCCGAGCGGGAGTTGTTTTAATCAGAACTGAACTTTAACTAATACCTGTAGCCATAGACAGTTTATATATAATATCCTGATGCAAATTGCTGATGCGGTGAAATCACTTGAGGGCACAATTTCGGACCCCAGTTAAGTTGGATACATTTTTACGTGCCTTCCATTACCTGTATGCATTGGCCTTAATTACAAGAATTAGAGAAGTTATTAAACATTTTAATTTGTCAGTGAAGGGTTTGTGAGGATCGGTCAAAAATATAACACAAATTTTAACTTATTTGTGTCGACGTTTCGACAGTGCTTACTGTCATCATCAGGACCTGTGTATGAATACAAAAGAAATGTCAAACACAACAGAACAATTATTTGGGTGGGTGAACGTGTTTGTGTATGTGAGTGTGTGTGCGTACACGCGTGTGCGTGCGTATGTATGTATCATTGTATATGTGAAGGAGTTGAGATAGTTTGTTTACATCTCCAAAAGTTTTCTTTAAGACAACGAGAAAATAATAATATCAGGGAAGTTAATTTATATACTATTACAATTTAAATTACTATAATATAATGGTATTTTTAATTAATTAAAAAAACAATAATCAACAATTAGATATCGTGTTTCCTCCGTCACTGTGTTGTAAACTTTGACCCACGTCTCTGTCATCATCATCGTCATCACCATCATCTGCAAGAATTGAACCAAGGGTGGTTTGTCTAGATCTGGTCACTCCAGCGCTTCCTCAGACATCCCACACCTCTCTGTCCCTTCGGCTTATAGTTCCATAATTGTTTAGGGATGCGGGAATCATCCATTCGGCAAAGATGTTCCCACCAGTTGAGCCGATACTGGGCAATCCTGTCGAGTATACTCATAATATCCAGTTCCTGCCGTATATCTGTGTTTCTTCTGTGATCATGGAGAGTATAACCAGCCACGTGCCTCATCCTGGCCTGCACTCTTATTTCAGCCGCTTGGATACGACCGGCCTGGCCTTTCGTTAAAGTCCAATTCTCAGGACCATAAAGAAGTTGGGAAGGGCCATCACCTTGTAGAAATTTAGGCGTGCTTCTTTACTTGCTGACTTAAGAGTTCGCCTGATCTTCCTGCACATAAAGTTGAACTTATGCAACTTATTCACGTCGTTGCTTGTATTATAAGACACACTGTAGCCCAGATATTCAGAATTGCCGACTTGTGCCAGTTCAGTACCATCTAAAACAATTTTTGCCTGTACGGGATCAGTTCCTCGAAAAGCCATCACCTTGGTCTTAGTGTGGATATTTGTAATCCGGAGTCTTTGCAGATTCTATTTAACAAATGTGTTAAACCTTCAACCTGTATTCCGAGTCCGACAGAATAGTCTGGACGTTCGCATACAACAAAGTGTCAGCTGCAGAGTGGCCAATCATAAAATGCTCCGGAAGACACATCTGCCAGTTTTGTGTGACATCGTCAATATATAAATTAAAAATAGAAGGCTATAATGGACATCCTTGTCTTACTCCACAATTGGTCAGGCCAACTCTAGGAGCTGATCTCGGTTTCCTTGCTTCAATTAAGATTTTATTCTCCTCATAAAGCCTCTGTATAGCTCTAACTAGATGTTGTGGGATCCTTTTCCTTGCCGTTATTGCCCATAGTTTGCTCCGATTCACCAACGTCTTTGTAATTTGTTAAATTAACTGATATGATTCTCGAGTTTATGATCACAGTTTGGCATACGAGTAACGGGCACGTTTCTGAGAAGACAGCGTGTTGGTACCATTGTATGTCTCTACGCTGTATTATGGGCCTCTCGTAATTTTGTTAATAATTTCAAAATAAT
Source organism: Magicicada septendecula (assembly GCA_034769895.1). Taxonomy (NCBI): domain Eukaryota; kingdom Metazoa; phylum Arthropoda; class Insecta; order Hemiptera; family Cicadidae; genus Magicicada; species Magicicada septendecula. Next base: position 298,243,246 of record CM068376.1, on the reverse strand, counting down.
TTTGCAGAATGAAACAAGTTACAACCAAACGTTTATACATATTCGACTTGTTGATGTGGGTCAGGAGGAGGCAATGGACTCTACGAATCGCGATACTTCATAGGAACTGGCATAGTTTGAATGAAGTTGTAAAAATTCACGTCTACTGGGCCAAGATCCAGCCGCTTATACGTATATCACTATTAAACATAAGATATCTACTGTCTTTCGGACTCCTACGTCCCAAAAATCTGGCTAAACGCCATACTGAAAACGGTTTGGCTCTGTTTGAAATTACCGCGTACGTATAATCGAAAGCAAAACCCTTTTCCATTCATGCGTTTTTCGCAAGGGTTCGTTTGTATCGAATGTGTTCACCCGCAAACCTACGTGTCCCCCTTAAAATTTACATCCGTTAGCTCCAGTGTTCCACTTATTGAAGTGAAAACTTCTATAGGCACGTTGGGCGATTTTTTGGATGGGTAAAATCTTATGAGTTCGCGTCACCGACATGCTAATGTTAACAGTATGACTCTGTAGCTATAAGTATGACGTGTTGCGCGTGCCCAGCAGTGAAAGTATAGATTATACTGTACTTGTGTGTAATACTATTATTTATACTATTTAACACACTTTTATCGTTTACGTACTTTATTTTGGAGTTTCTTACACTGCCGAATTTGCTATCGCGTGTTCGATCCCTAGCGCGATTTTGGCTTTCCGTATTAACAATTAACGCAATACTTATGATCTGTTGTAACATTAGTGTTGTGTATATGTATATAAGTAAAGTTAAATTGACTACGTGGAAAGTTTAATGTGTGTATACTGTGCATTGTTTAAATTGTGTTTTAGTTTGATCATTATTTTAAATGTTCAAATGTAGGATCACTGTGCAGTACAAAAGTGAGTACTAAATATGTTCATATTTTTATATAGAAAAATGAATAACATAAACAAAGCATGTATTTTCAAATATTTCCAATATTCGTATCAATATTTCCGTTTAAAAATTTTATATTTTTATTTTTTTATTTTTGATATTTGACCTCTGCCATACATCATGCAATGAGTATTTCATAGTGGCTTAGGAGTTATCTTACTAGCGTAAAATGTATATAATTGTTGCTCGGAGTCCCGATAGATGTGAAAACCAGACTGATGTTAAGATTTTAATTTACAACAAATTTTAATTTTTGATACTACAATTAACTTGAATATCCAAACAAACCACTGTTATTTCATAGTTTTAAGTTTTCACTTCTGTCGGCAGTCCTCAATGACTGCCTATTTTATTTTCTACAGGCAGTTATATTCATACCAAGGTGAGTGTTAATATTTTTACTTGTTAATTATGCAATTAACATTGCATAAATATGCAATTATTCGGTTATTCTTATTTAATCTCCTATTTCGGACATCCGCCAATGATTGTTTTAGGCCTTTATAACACTACGCAACTGATTGCAAAAAAAGTTCTGGAGCATTGGTTTAAATGTAGCGTATTACACTTAGTGCAATTGGTTGCACGGTCTGCAATCAATTGCAAGACAGTTGCAAATCTTGCAACTGCCCTTGCAGCTTTTAGTTTCACGCACTCGTTGTGGGGCATTGATTCAAATGTAGCTTATTACACTAAGCAACCGATTACTTGCAATTCGCCTGCGCGCGCATTCTGTAGGTAACGAAGAAATTTCATGACATGGAACCGACACAACATGTACAATTTTTTACAAACCACCAGTATCTCAAAAACGAAAAGGGGTATTTTACTGGAACAAAAACCAAAATAAAATTTGTAATTTTTACTATATTTCACTTTGTGACACCACATAGCTATCTTTTATAGAACGAAAGTTTATCGCATGCCAAAAGTTTCACTACATGCAAATTAACAAAAAATTAATGACGTGTGACCGTTTTAAATCTCTGTTCTTGAAAATTATTTAAGTTATTGGTTAAAATTTATGTATAAAACCATCCTCAAATTTCAAGGAACACGGTGGTGAAAGACATTTTTTATCGGATCAGTAGTTTGTGAGGTTATCCCAGACTACGATACAAACAAATTTTACCTCTTTATAATAGTAGTAGGCCTATAGGCGACATGTTTACTCTGCAACTGATTGCAGAGCAGTTGCAGCCTGTTTTACTACCGTGCAACTAGTTTCATGTATGCTTGAAATCAGTTGCATGCAGGGCCGGATTAAGGTATCTTGGGGCCCTAGGCTAATTATATTTTATTGCCCCCCTAACCTCCCATAGGCTACTGTTACGTTTATTTCCAAGGGGCTGAATGAAGCTTTAAACACCCTACAATATATTTCTTAGTTAGGAATATTTCAAATAACTTACTGTTTTTTGAAATAGTCTCAAGAATTGAAAACTTAGGCTATTTTTCTGAGATTGTTTAAAGTTACACCTTCAACCATTTGTAGTTTGCATGGCTTTTATAAGGAGAAAATTAACTAAGTAGTTACAGAATTATAACAGTTTTATTAAGAGTACATTTAACATCATTTACACAAAGAAGACAATCGGTTAAATATCTTGTGGATTTGTTAAGACTCATGTAAAGTTCAAGCTAGATTCTTTTATCTCGCTTTAGATTGAGCAAACGTTTTAATCACTTCACTGAAATCAAGTCCTTGCAGAATGTCACTTGCAATGAACAAGAGGGGTACACCGATGACTCATAACCGGAGAAAACAGTTTGGAAAGCACTTCTATTATTTATTTACAGTTTTACCATAATTTCTCACAAACAGGCGCCTGTGTTCAAAATGAACTCAAATTTGTATCCTTGTAATTTATTACCAATTTTACATTTAGCTGTAAAATTGTATTACTTTTTAGCTAAAATTTTGAGCCCCCCAAAGTGCCGCGCTCTAGGCTACAGCCTAGTCAGCCTAATGGTTAATCCGCCCCTGGTTGCATGCAATCAGTTGCTTAGTGTAATAGAGGCCTTACTCCACCCGATGTTTCGGCTTTTTAAATTTAAGGCATTCTTTATAAATTCACAGTGCAATAATAGAAATCACGTAACAACACATCCAAAGGGCACGCTTTGTCGAGTTAGACACGTCTCTCTCTCTCTCTCTCTCTCTCTCTCTCTCTCTCTCTCTCTCTCTCTCTCTCTCTCTCTCTCTCTCTCTCTCTCTCTCTCTCTCTCTCCATCGTTGTCCTTTTTCATATTCTTTCCAATGTCTTTGAAGAACGCTGCTCTTGGACGTCCTCTTGGGTTTTCCCCCAGCACCTTTCCTTCAAAAATGATACTTAAGAATTGATTGTGTCATAAGAATTAATTAAGTTAAGAATACTTAAGAATTCATTTTTCGGGACGCTGAGCTGTTTTTGAGTAGAAGCAGTTTTCATGATCTACGCTGTATGTACAACGAATTTTTTAATAATGAAAGAAACAAATATGAACCGAAGCGCGGGTTGCGAGTTCGATGTGGCAGCTCTGTAACGTAGGGGAGTTGCACTGATTATGTCGTTGAAAGATGTTAATCCTGTAATTCTACAACGGTAATTCCTATTAACTGATAATCGTCGGCTAATGTAAACTACTATTGTATCTTCAGTGTCATCATCATTATCATCTAAAAGCCATGCTTTGTCTAGTTAGCCACGTCTCTCTCTCCATCATTGTCCTCTTTAAATATCGCAGTACAGTTCATCTCTTTCCCACGTCTTTGAAGAACGCTGCTTGTGGTCGTTCTCTCGGCTTTCCCCCCCCCCCCCCCCCAACACCTTTCCTTCAAAAATGTTACTTAAGAATTGATTGTATCGTAACACGTGCCCGATCAGTTTTGCCATTCTTCTTCCAATCATTTTTAAAAGCGATCTATCTTCGTTCACTTCTGCGAAGACTTGCTCATTACTTTGCTTATCCATCCAGCTCGTCCTCGTCGTTCTCCTCCAGTCCGACACTTCTTTAGTACTGAAGAAGAAGTAGCCAAACAAACGCACGCGTTTGCCCATCCCGTATTTTCATTGCGTTATTTAGCAAGCTTACGCACAACACATGCACATGAACATTCGTATTTTCACAGCAACTTGATACATGCGCGCGCGCGCAACATTTTAATGCGCTTGAGATTCGCCGATTACTATAGGTGTCAGAAGGTACCTAACGTACCATGACAACTTCTAACTTACTTGAGTTTTAACTTATTTCAGGATACAAGTAAAAATTCAGTAAAATGTGTTTGTCTGAATGTGTGGTGATAGGGATCGTCAGAACGAGGAACTCACGGGAGAAAGAAATAGTGAACAAATGTATAAGTGTGCCATAAAATATTTGTCGACAGCGACCGTGTTCAGTACTAGCTTCTTTTTTTATTTAAGTATTTAAAATTTTAGGTTTTTAAAATATTTCGAATTTTACAATATTTTTAGTGTAAAATGTTATAGTTTAATTATTTTATTATACCATGTTTTGAGCATAAATAATGTATAGCCATAAATGTTTGTACAATAATGTAATATAATAATGTATGTATAAATAATGTTTTGAGCTTGCATGATAGCCTAATGCCATTGAAAAATAAGAGAACTCTCTCTCTCTCTCTCTCTCTCTCTCTCTCTCTCTCTCTCTCTCTCTCTCTCTCTCTCTCTCTCTCTCTCTCTCTATTTACGCACCTAAGCATTCAAAGAATTTCGACGAAACCGAAACATCGAAGCATGATAATGTTTTTAGGCTTTTGAAACGTATAATGTGGATTACATTTGGTGGATTACGTAAATCATTTCCAAACCACAGACGATCACAAACAGAGCATGTAAAACAAAATTTATTCTCACTAAAACGTTTGCTCTAAACTCAATGTCAGCAGCGATTATTTCTGTCTTGATGCGTTTACATATCAAATTTCTAGACTGTGGGGAATCGAAAGTGTGGAAGCGTTACGTTTTTCGATGACGATTTTTGTGGAATGACCCCCAGCCTAAAAACATTATCATGGTAATAAGAGCAGTGTAGTATACGCGTACTGCATGAGCGACCAGCTGACCAACAGGCTCGTCGACAAAATTAAGAAGATTGATTTTTTCTTTTTGTTCTCTCATAATTTTGCATTGTGGGTGACGCTATGTTCTTTTCGCAGTTTTTAAGTGTAATTATCGGGTTTATTTATAAATTACTGAATCGTACATGTTACCACATTTTCTTTTACAAGGTGAGACATTGTAATTTCAATTATTGTTATTGTTTAGACAGTATAATTATGCCAGACAGAATGGAAATTGATGTAGGTAGCGTCATTAGGCTGTTGTATACAGCGTCACTTTCTTGTACTGAACAGATTTGAAAAATTATTTGTTTACCTTTAGTAATGTATCATGGTTTACCTTCTCCATAATGCAATGATGGTATGTTAAACGATTAGGTGAAAAAAATAGTAATTCATACATGACATTTTCAAATATTGTGTTAAAAACAATTAACCCCCCAAAAAGAATTTACCCAAGAAACATCGCCATGTAAATTGAATTCACTGCTACAATTTATTTCTGTAATTATAGTAGGTATAATATCGGAATAAATTTGTTGTAACTTAAGAAAATATTACCATAAAATATAGTATAATACCATGATTAAACAGTTATAATAAATGTAATACCAGTGAAAAGAACTAGTGGCAGGTTACTACTACTACTACTACTACTACTACTACTACTACTACCGCTGCTGCTACTGGTGCTCTTACTGCTACTGCTGCTACTACTACTACTGCTGCTGCTGCTGCTACTTCGTAGTAGAAGTTGTGACACTTGCTCGGAGAAACAATGGTTCTAGGAAATGCATAATGATTCCAGGAAGTGTAGTATGGTATTGAGCAGTCACATTTGCACAAAAGCCAACGATGAGTTTTAAAAACTGTTACGTGGTCAACCTGAGCACATAAGCCCAACAAAAAGTCCTTTATTTTATCTAACAGTTAATAAAAAAAAAAGTTCATATTGACGACATTCAACTAATCATTTGAAAACAACTTATAGGACTCTATAGCTAAATACCCCCTTAATAAATTATAATAGAATATTAAATAATAAGAAAAATCTAGCAAACATCTTTATTCACTATTTATTCTTATAGTCTTCGCTTTAATAAAATTTAAACAATTTAAACTGACAATATAGGCCTTCATACTAGAATATCGCAGATAACGAAGCACGCTCACCTAGAATAGAATTTAGCTGTATAATAAACACATTTGTGGAAAAATCAGAATCCCCCTTGTTGGGGCAATAAGGTTCGAACTTTATACATTAATTAAATAGGACTGGAAGTATGAAAGAGACAAAGTACTTGTTTATTTTATATACATCTGTGTCGTGTGTGAGTGTGTGTGTGTGTGTGTCGGTGGGCGCGTGTTTTATCATCTCGTTGATAACACACGTACATTCCGAGCAGTGGCGTACGCAGAGGGGGGTCTGGGGGTTCAAGCCCCCCCAACCGCAAAAACGTAATAATAGTTCCTTAATTTACTTAGTATCTCGTTTAAAATTACAAAATTGCATATTTCAGCCGATTTGGACGGGGATATAAATACTAACAAAATAAGTAGTTTATAATAACAATTATTACTTCAGTTATAATTTGTAGTTCATTGAGCGGTAAGCTACCTGTTTTCTCTCTCTCTCTCTCTCTCGCTCTCATTTGACGGCGCGGCCACACGCACGCCACATCGGCCACCGGCCACTACTACCAGTGAACCCTAAGAATTTTTACTTAAGTATTAAATAATATTTTTATGAAACTTAAATAAGTACATAAACCTTTTTCTTAAAAATATTATTTAATACTTAAGTTAAATTCAGCTCTTTCTTGCAGATATCAGTCGATAAATAAAACGATAATTTTAATAATGTCCCTAATTCAATATCCTGAATAGCCTAATGAAAAAATATACTTTAAAAACACTTTACATTTATACGAGATTTTTGGATAATTGTTTTTTTTAATTTTTGGGTAAGTCCCCAATCACGAATAATATATATTTTTAATAAAGAAAATGTGAAACCTACTGAAAATAATACGCCTACTAATAAATTGTAACCATTAACTGGCATGTGTTCTCTGTCTTATACTATATATTGTAGAAGAGTAGGCTAATATATGAACTAAGGTTGAGCCCCCCCCCCCAGATTGATTTCTGCGTACGCCACTGATTACGAGCAAGTGTCACTACGAGAAAATGTCATTTCGAGCAAGTGTTCCGACCCCGAAATGATGGGGGTATTCGAATTTCATCTAGTGGAAATAGTTAATCATTACGGTCGACTTGGCTTTTCTTTTACTGACGTGTATTGCCACCAGGTTTTTGGACATTCAGAGCATCAGCGTGTGTTTAATTGGTATGCTGAAGTAAAATGTGTGCCGATGAACACAAAGAAGCATCGACTGTGGTATTGTCCTTCATTTCCTACGACTCGACTACCTGCTGTTCTGAAGTTAATGACAATCGTCATTCACATCTTAATAGTTTCCTAAATCAACGGCGGTAGACACTGATGATCTTGCTCCGTCTGGGACGGCCGCTGAGCACCTATCGTTACAGATAATTTAGTACAGATTTTGAATCAAACCTGATGCTGTTCACAGCCGCTGAACTATGGATTAAATACACGTCTCCGCGGTATTTAGCCGGGTGTGCCTCTTCATTCGTTGAAGTTCTTTTTCTTCCATACCGTTACTCGTTCGGACCGTCCGTAAAGTGATGTTATGAATATTGCTGATCTTCGTAGCCATAGAAATCAATTCGCAATCGTCAGTTTACCGTTTCTAGATTTTTAAACCCAGACACCTGTGTTACTACTCTGGAGGGACGATACCACTGTTTATACGCATTCTGCGCTTTTCTTAGGTACAGTTTTCTCTATTCTGTTTAACGCTTTCCTTCATAAACCACTCAGTGAGAACATTATACAGCAGCCTAGTCGTGACAAATTAGAAAATTTTATCTAACCTAATCCAAACCACTGTTCCTCATTGGTGTCTGTTAGCTTCGTTTTCAGATACTAAATTCTAATTTTTTTTTAATTTTTTTTTCACAGTATTACAAATACGATTAACTACAGCAAAATAGAGTTATGGAACTAAATAGGGGACCGTGTTGGAGATTCCCTCACAAACGTGAACATAACTCCATCACAAAAACAAATCAAATCAATTTATTGAATTACAAAAAAGATGAATAAAATTAAAAACGCAAATCCAGCGAGCTGCATTAAAGAAATACAATGTAATATAATACAATATAATATAAATTAATACCAGAACAAATTCAAGTTAATACAAAAAACGATAGTATTTACAAAATTACTAATTTAATAAAATAATAAATATTTATATTATATTTTACAATTACTTATATAACATATTTTATATGCACATATAAAAACATTAAATTTAGTCTACATATAAAACAGCTGTTTTGAACAATCGATTTAAAATTTTTTTGAATTTATTAATTTATATCTGATGATGATAGTTGGATTATTATCGTAACACGTGTGATTTACAAAATAAAAATATATTCTTGTAAAAAGTTTTATTATTAATACCCAAAATTATTGATAACATAGTAAATAAAATTAATCAAAAAAATTCCAAATAATTCTTTCAGTAACAAAACACAGAAAAATCAAAATATTAAATACATTAATTTCTCATACGTAGGCAATATTCATAATAAAATTACAAAATTATTTAAAAACCAAGATATAAAAATTACCTATAACAATAATAAAACAGATTTTCATAGAATCAAACCTAAAACAGATAAATTAATTCATAAATTAAATGGCGTATATAAAATTGAATGCCCTGACTGTAACAAATTTTATGTTGGTCAAACTAAAAATCGTTTAAAAGAAAGATATATACAACACCGTAATTCATATTTAAAACCAGATATATATAAATCAGATTTAGCTACACACTCAATAAAAAACAAACACACATTTCCAAATTTAAATAATATCAGTTTATTGAAACATTTTCAAAGGTCCAAAAATTACTTTAGATCATAGTATTTATCTTTAAAGTTAAATTTATTATCACTTCTAATATGAAACAACCTACGAACTTAAAAAACATACAGACGCGTTAAGAGAAGAATTCCAAACTTTTCAAAAAGTGGCCAAGAGTGTTCAAACTTTATTATAAATAATTCCAATGATTGCCTTTTGTGATGCAGTAACTGGCTTTAATGAAATGATATTCGTTCCTCCCCAACAACTAATTCCGTAATTTATTTTAAATCTAACCCATGCATGATAGATTGTGATCAGCAAGTTTTCTGGACAAAAGTCTCGTAAGAAGGGGAGAATTTTGGCAAGAATTTACCCAGCTCATTTCCTGAGTTTCCTAATATGACCTTTCCATGAGAGATTACTATCTATTATTAAGTCATTTACAAGTTATTAAGCATAACAAGTTATTTCATTTGTTCTGTTTGTTAAATCACCAAGCACCTACAATCATATTCTTGTTTATACGATGATCGATGATAGAACAATGAGAACGATAATTCAAGCTTGTCTCTCAAACTGAAAATCGTATATTTTGTTTTTTTCACTTTACACCATAAACCAATACTTCACTTTTTTCTTTTTTTTTTGTATCGGGCATCTAAGGACCACATGCCAATTTCAATTCTTTACTCTTTGTTCTTTCCTTTTTCTCCAGTATTCTTTCATCTTTTCACTGTGTCTCTTCTTCCTGTCTTCAGTCCACGTTGAACCTGCGTTTTTCTCTCTCCTACCCTGGACTCCTTCCATTTTTAACACTTTTGCCCGAAAAACTTCTCTTTCAATTGCTTCTTCTCCGTGTGTATTATTTTTTCTAAATTCTTTTGGACTTCTTTAATCCAACTTGATGTTGACTTCTTCCCCCACAGATATTTGAAGATTTGATTTGTCAACCTATTGTCGTCCATTCTATATAAATGTCCAAAAAATAATAGTCTGCTTTTCCTCATTGTTTCTGTTGTATTTTCTACACGTTGATATATTTCATCATTACTTCTTAATTTCCAACCTTCTGAAGTTTTTCGTGGGCCTAATATTTTCCTAATAATTCGTCTTTCCAATATTTCTAGTTTGTCTAAGTTATAATTCAATGCTAGACATTCACTTGCATATAGGCATTCTGGCTTCACTACTGTACTGTAATGCCTTATTTTCACATTTTTAGATATGCACTTTTTATTGTAAATATCTTTAGTTATACCATATGCCCTCTCCATCTTATGAATTCGTTCTTCTATAGCAGATTTTTCTAAGCCATTCTCTTGAATTATTTCTCCTAGATACTTAAATTTTCGAACCCTCTCTATTCGACCAATATCTGTTACCAGGAATTTTGGCGCATTTTTAACGTTCATGAGAAATTTGTTTTTTTTTTCAGAAATTCTTAAGCCTGTTCTACTAGCTATGTCCTCTAAAAAATTAACTTGTGTTACTGCAGATGTCAGATGTTCAGAAAGTATAGCAAAGTCATCTGCGAATGCCAAACAGTTTATTTCAATACGTTTGTTCCTTCTTCCCAACATGATTGGTGATATTTTGCTTTCCTTTAATTTTTCATTCCAAATTCTCACTACTTTCTCCAGGACACAGCCGAAAAGAATTGGAGACAAACCATCACCCTATCTTACACCTGTATTTATACTTCACTTTTTACTTTTTACAATTATTTTGATGATGTAAACAAACTGTTTCAACTCCTCTACATATACACGGATACACACATACGCAGGCACACGCGCGCGCGCACACACTGACTCACATACACAAACACGTTCACTCGAATAATTGATCTGTTGTGTTTGACATTTTCTTTTGTATTCATACACAGGTCCTGATGGTAATAAATATTGTCGAAACGTCGACACAAATAATTTAAAATTTGTGTTATACTTTTTGACCGATCCTGAACACACCCTTCACGGGAAAAATTCAGTGATTGACGGTCACTACGAATTTAAGGATAGATTATTAGAATAAGTTAAGACTAAAATTGCACGAAAAACACAGCCCCGAGGCGCACCTCTGCTTTAAATATTTAATGTAACATGTAGTGTTAAGAGTACTGCCAACGCCGAGGTGTTTCCTCATTCGTATGAGAAAAATGTGAACCCAAGAAAAATCAAGATTTTAGTAAACTCGTAGAATGCTGCAATTTACGAAGGAATTTTAAACGTAATTTAGACGTATTGTAGTCGGTCGACTCCGAGGTCGGCGGTGTTTTTTTTTTTTACTGCATGCATCTTCCTAGTAAATTAGATTTTAACCCTTGTTCTCTCCTCCGACGTATCGAACCACACATCGTGACAGGAGGCGTTATCAATCCTGATACGATGGACTGTAGCAGATCGCTCGCGACGTGCGAAAACGTTTGATAACTTATTTTGTTCGCTCTTTGACAAAATTTAAGCTGAAACAATTTCAAAATTACGACTAAAAACCGGGCTGTTATGCAGTGGTCGGTTGCTTTAAACGCCTTCACGTCGGCAACGTTTCGATTCCCCGTCGGGAATCTTGTTCAGGCCGCTAAAAAGCGACAGAGAGTAAAAACACAATAGCGGCAGATGTACACCGAACACTACCCTATATATCTGTATCAGGTAAAAGCAACCACACATCGAGTATCGGGTAAAGGCAACTACAGGTAAAGTCAGGTAAAATAAGTAGGCCTATAGTTTTCTAACTTTACCTTGTATAGGTCTCCGAATTTTATGCTAATTTCCAACATAAACTAACCAAGTATTAAAATCGAGTAGAGGTGTGCTAAACTAGTATTTTAAAATAACAGGTACGAACGAAACCGTTCCAAAAAATAACATGTACAAATACCTGTTATTATATACGTATTATTCATATACTTGTATTATATAATTTGTTATAAGAAATAAATTGAAACTAAAAGTATTAACAGTGTTACTTTACACTGTAACTCTATTAAGCTGTTACTGTTTAAATGAAAATAAGAAACAAGTGAACTTGTAGGCCTGTCTCCCTTTAGGAATAGCCTACTAACTTACGTTTTCACTAGGAGTAAACAAACTGACATAGATTTAATATTAAATTGTTGATTCCATTTTGGTTAGACAAATCAGTTGCGAAACTCAGGCAATGAAATTTAGAGTGCACGTGATTGCACAACAAAGAATGTCAAAAACATTTACGTGAGATGTGCAGTGAAGTTAAAATCATCTCCGAAATCACATTGCCAAAAATTACTATATGGCCTATCAGCCACTCTGTAGGTTATAACACAATATAATTCGCTTTTTCAAAAGTTACCAAGTTGGTGACTAGTATAAATTTGTTATTATAATCTGGCGTATATCTGCATAACACACGAGAATAAATGTAACATTACAGTATGAATTTCTTTCATTTATTAAAAACAGCTTCGTCTCTTTGGCATAAAGATATTCTGAACCTCGTTTTTTTTCTTCGTTTCGGCACATGCGCAATCGGCACATGCGCAGAATCAAGTAGGCCTATTCAGCACCAATAACTGTGACTTTGTACTCGTAGTACACATTTATTCGTTAGTTGCGTAGGTGGGTCCGCGACTCGGAACAGCGAGGCCGCGAGTAATCGGAACGGGTATTTCGACTTTTCAGTTTTCAGTTATCATTGAATCGGAACAGGTATTTCAACTTTTCAGTCACTGTTATATCCGTTCCACAAAAATAATCGTTCCAATATATCTGTTATAGGTATATCGGCCCACCTCTAAAATGGAGTATTTTAAGACTGACTACTCATTGGTATTGTGAGTTGCAAAAGGCGTGTTTCGCTCACCACTGCGGCGCTCAGATACAATTGTGCCGACTTTCCCTCAGAGTAGCACGATCTTGAATTGAATAAAAGAAACGCCACGTATTGAAACATCAACTACCATTCACTGTATTCGCTTTTAAATGTTGTTACTGTATCACTAAATCAACCAGAAGATTATCAGTCGGAAGGCTTTAATGTACAGTCCGGATTTACCGCTAGGCCGCGGGCTCAGAGGAGGCTGCAAGCTAAAGATTTTTTTAAACAGAACTAATTTTATAAACATAGGAGGCACTTTGATTTATTAAGTAGACCTAAGATTTTTTGAAATTAAATGATCAATTTTTGTTAACAATACAAATGGAAGACCTTTCTTATTTAAATATTGCGCACTTATTTTTAAGACGTTGGCATCCTTGAAAACTAACCTGCGCATGCGAATTTTGAACGTCCGCTATATTGCCCCCGAATTTACACGTCTGTGGTACCACCCTTGTTTGTTATCTTTGTTTATCTGCATTGTGACTGAAAGGTTAGCGATTTGAGGTTATGTTTTTATTTTGTTTTGAATAGCTTTGTGTGGTGCGCAGCGTGTTGTTCCGTTGATATTTATTAGCTTGAATAAATAGTCATATTTCATTCTGAATTAGATTTATCAGCTTTTAATAAAGGTTTGTACATATAAACCACTTATAACTGAAAAAAATGTGTTTATATCTCTTCCTAAAATATAAAACCGTAGCCTACGAAATTTAAAAACATTTTCTATAGTTTTCTTTTTAAAATTTATAAATTTTCCCGCAACATGTTTTGTATATGCTTTCCCCGACATTAATTCCATTAAGCTACATAGTCACTGAATATTAGTTTAACATTAGCTTGTTGTATCTTTAGTCAAAGAATAAAAAAGTCTAGACTTATTTTTAGTTTTATTAAAATTATAAGAAAAAACTAACGTGTTATACCTAGATAATAAAAAAGAAATTTTTATGTTAAATTTCTGAATAAGCTTAGTTAAGTTACTGTACTTAAAAAATAAATTAATTTGCTCCATTCTTTTGCATGATTCTTAAAATTTTGAAAAAGTTTGCTAAATGAATCCACGCTTTTTTATAGTAGCCTACTGGTTTTAAATTTGATAGTATTAATCTGACATCAAAATACTTCTGCAGTACATAGGTATATTATTTCAAAGTCACAGCCGGGATAGGGGGCCGCTCAGAAAATCTTAAATCCCATGTTAAGCCTAGGGCCTCAAAAATCTTAAATCCGGCACTGTTAATGTAACAGCCTGTTATTAATTGCGCAGCACTTCTCGGAACTGTCCTTATGCTCCTATCAGATTGTACCCGTTTAGTAAGATGAGATTACTATTTTGTATCCACGTTGAGTTTGTGTTGCCACAATTAGTATTCATCAACCGCTTTGTCGCCTTCAATGGAGCCCCGACCCATTCGTGTCCCAGTAACATGTCAACAACGCAACTAACCTCATGCGAGATAAAAAATTAATTACCACGGTAACAATTGCTTTGACACCGACTGAAAACCCCTTTTAGGCTAAGCGAGAGAGTAATATAATTGTATATTTCTTTTACTTCCATGTTCCGTAAGGGAATGGAAGTATGGTGATGGCGAAAAAAAAACGTGTTCGAGATAAGTGCTGATTCTGATTGTACTACGCTCAAAACGTGAAGAAAAGTCATTTTTCGAAAAGTTTGTGTGTGTGTGTGTGTGTGTGTAGAATTTTTTCTATGGTAAACGATAACTGCCGCAAATTCAAACAGACTCAAATAATCTTCTGCATACATGCCTGAATTGTAGAGGACTCAAGGCTTATTGATTTTGGTGAAGACCGGTTTAGGGGAAGGGGTGGTTTACCTGCAACATTTTATGTTTTATCAAGACTAAAGTACTTAATTTTGATAAATAAATTATCCTGAAAAGGTCATAATAATCCACAGTAGAAAGGTAGATGAAATATCTATAAATGAAATGGGTAATTGAAGGGGGAGGGGTAATTTTCTTTAAATGAAAATGATAGCTGAAGAGGGAGGGGATAATTTTTTACATGTGTACTGCGTTATCGGCAACAAAGAAGTAGTTTGTTGTTAAAATTTCTTCCCGGACTGTTTGGCCGTAGTCCAATGTTTTCTGCAAAACCAGACGCAGTGCCATCGACTGCCATCATCAGTTAAAAAGCGAGTGCGCTAACGTGAAGTGGTATACGTTAGTGACCACAGTACTGTGGTTAAGGCTGAAGAAAGAAGTAGTTTCTATGGAAATACCGGATGGCCCATAAGTCAGTTGGCACTAGCAGTATGTAGACGTTCGATTGACTAGCATAGTAGTTACATGACTTGACTAGAGCAGTAGTTCCCATAATTCAGTTGAGATTTGAGGTTATGAGGTTACGTTGATGTTGATGTGTATGCTGTTGTTAGCGACTGATTGTGAGAGACTCTTTGAATGCAACGTTCGATGAATGGATTGGCAGACGGGGTCGTGTTGAATGGCCTCCACGTTCTCCTGATCTTACCCCGATGGACTTCTCGGTCTGGGGTATACTAAAAAATGCAGTGTACTCCGTGAAGATTCGAGATGTGGAACAATTGAAGAAAGGCATTCAATCTGAATTTGAACACCTACAATCCCTGAATATTTCGGACATAATTTGTGCTTCGAAGATGTCAAATTTGCATAGAAAAGGATGGAGGCCACTTTGAGCATTTCTTGTAGGTCATGAGAACTATGCTATTAACTATCTATCTGTATGCGTTATCTGTATCTGTATCCCTGCTGCACATCTACAATAAAGGTGCTATGTGCAATTTTGCCAACTGACTTATGGGCCACTCTGTATTTCATTTCGAAAATGATTTTAAATGTAAATCTTAGAACATGGAAGTCGTGTATGGTTCTCCATACCGATATTTTTTTATCTAAGCAACATCACAGATACTCACTATTGCATAATCTGCTGACTGGTCTTTGGATTCACTGATATATCTCGTTACGACTACTTATTTTAGGCCAGCAGTTGATAAGAGATTTAATTGGGTAAGCGAGGCGACCACATAATAAAGATATATTTGACCTCGAATTCGCGAGTTTGCATTCTTGCCGTCTGCGATAAGCGTATCCCGTTATTCCCATAGATATTTCTCAGTCAGCTTGCAGTAGTACAAAGGCATCACATATCACGTAATAGGTTTCTGAACTCGTAGTAGTAGAAACTATTATCGAATTGTTTATGATATTCTTGGAGCTACGTATTCTCGTGTATAATGCCTTGATTGATTTAGCTTATCTGAACAGATAAGCGTATATTTTAATTATTTTCTTCTTCTTAACGAGAGACAACTACATGTAGATAACTACATGTTTTATTGCTACTTTTTTTTCAATGAGAAACAGACAGCATCGACTAAAAGAAAGAAGTCTCTCTGACGTTGGAATAATGGCCGTGACATTAGAAGACATCCCACACTCTGAACGGGCGGGGTGTACACACTCGCGCTAGCCCGTTTTTGTTAAATTTATAGAATGACTGGCCATATTGTGTGTGTGTGTTGGATTTTTATGTTTTACTTCGAAACCGGTGCCTTTTTGTCCTGATAATTTTTGTAGTAGAAAAGCAAACAGAAATTTAACTAAAAGAGTTGTAAGAACTGTTTTAGTTTCAGATTTCGATGTTCAGGTACTCATTACAACATACATAAAACTTGTATTACGTACAAACTTGTATTATGTATACAACATACATAAGTTGTATTACGTTTCATCAAAAGCGTGGTCTATGAAATCTTCTGATAGAATGCAACTAAAGTTTGTTAGTGGGCCTCCTCCAAACGTGAAATTATCGAATATAAGAGTTCTGTGTAAGAAAAATATATTTACATTGTTCAAGATTATATTGATTCACAGAAAATTATTGGAAATTCTCGTCTTATTAAATAGAACACGGAGTATTCGTCAACGCTAGTACGTAGGGTTTTGTGACGTGTTACTGCTAACATAACAAACGGCTGAGACAAAACAGACTGTGAGCCAAACTTTAAGCGAAACGAGCACAAATTAAATAACGCTGTTTCTTCAGAATAGCAGTAAGAAGTGAAAGGACCGTATTTTGTTTTGCACTGTACTAGAAATCTTCTTTATCACATTTCCAGATCGATAGAATATTCGACATTTTCACATATTAAAATCTTCTGGCGAAGACAAAGGCTGTCGCCGCGCCGCGGCTTTCACAAAGCGCCGATGATCTTAGTTAGCGAACGTTGCTGTAGTACGAGTATGATACCTGGATCTTCGCGTATGGCCTGAAACAAAGCAACAAAGAGCCCATTGGAAGTCGCCTGATTCTCCACGACCGAAAAAGTCGGTAACTTTTTTTGATATCCGAGGGTTGTTTTGTACCACCAGGACAAACAATGAACCAAGTGTACTATTTGGGAGTGCTGCAAAGTCACGACAATGCACCTGCGCACACGGCACTGTCTGTAAGGGAGGAGTTTTTGGCCAGGAAACAAACAACTTACTGTAGACCACCCGCCATACTCACCTGATCTCGCCCCCAATGACTTCTTTCTTTGCCCGAAGATCAAAGAAGTTTTGAAAGGAAGACATTTTGATGACATTGTGGACATTAATGCTAATACGACGGCAGCTCTGAAGGCCATTTCAGAAAAAGAGTTCCAAAATTGCTTCGAAGGGTGGAGGTAGGCGCTGGCATCGGTGTATAGCTTCCCAAGGGGAATACTTTGAAGGTGACCACAGCGGTATTCAGCAATAAGGTGTGTAGGATATTCTCTAGGATGAGTTCGCGAACTTAATTGTCAGACCTCGTATGTGCTCTGTTTCGGTGGCTGTAAATGACTGCGAGAAATACATTGTGCCAGGTTCGTGAACATGTACTCAGCAGTGCAGTCGACTGTTTGAGGACACCTGGTAGGCTGTCATACTGCGAGTGTACAGGCGCTTGGTTGTGACCATGCTTTGCCTTATTATATACAGTTGTATACAGCAGACACACACACACAAATGCAGCGGATTGGGATAACCTGGAGGCCTGACCTACCTTCTGGGCTTACTCTAACTCGACGACACCACCCTGCGAATTGTTAAGCGTTTGCTAATTACCAGACACAATGTGAATATGACATACTGATCATTAAAAAAGAAATAATAATTTAATCGGTGGGTATAAAATTTGTATTAGTCATATGACAACATTTTTTTAAACACGATGAGTCAGAAGTGACCGCAAGCGATTCACACATCGTGTAGGTATCAGTAAGCCAAAAGAGTTCAGTACCGGTTGAATCACATCGCTCGAAGAATGTGTGGACCTAGTCTTTGTAATTTTTTTTATAATTACCTTTTAGCCCATCACTATCAAATCCGTCCGACACAGCCGACACGGCGTAAATAGTTATTATTGTTTTTTCGTTTTAATTTTGTAAATATTTGTGTACATTAACATACACAAATTTTTTCGTGTAACATCACTCATAGGTATGTAATTCTCATGTCTGACTTATTAACGAAATGTAATCTTCCCTGCTACCGCATCCATGTATGGATGCTGTGTTTTGTTTAGGCATGTTTTCAACAAAATTGCATGTAGAATTAAGTAAAATTGTTAATGTAGGACAGTTCGGCAACTTAACAAACGTGAGTTGTTGGGTAAGGTAGCGTGTAAAATGTGAGTTACTATACCCCGATTAAAACGCAAATATGATTTTGTCTAGTGCGGTCTGAGATCAGGGAAAATTGCTATGTAATGTCTTGGCCATTCAACCGTTGCCTGCTATCTAGCAATCGTTGAAAGTTGCTAGGTTGACTTGAAGGACGTACAGGTACGCGTAATTCATTCATTAGTGGCAAACAGTCTGTTCCTACATGAAGCCGCATTGCCGATCCGATTTCCATTTTATTCGTGTCAAAGAATTATGACATTGACATTACGTTGGGCAAGTTCCAGACGATCTGTGGGACAGTAGCGTGGCGTTCATGTAACCGCTGTTGCCGGCGGCAACAGTACTGGAAATAAGAGAAAATAATATTAGTTATATCACAGAATGAATACTTTGGTTAACGAATAATTTGAAATCCGAACAATATTAGTAGGGAAACTTGTAGAAAACCATAGCATTGCTTTAGAACTGCTAGGCACTTGCACCGTCTTGTGTTGCCGGCTCGGACATCGGCAATGTCATTGACCTCGTAGTAGTTGTCACTGTACTGACTAAGGAGGGGGGAACACATTCGTCCACCAAATGTGTTGCCGCTGTATAAACCGGCAAAACGCTCAGTTAGTTCGTTTTCGGAACCGACGTGAAGCAATTACTACGTAGGCCTACCTATTTGTGCTTTGTTCGTTTAGTCATGTGTTTCTCTGTTTGTCTTTATTATTTTTAATTTGATTATTTGTGTCCTGATTTATTCTGTGTAAATATAATGGCGTTAGATCCCGTTGAACTGGGATTTCTTCTTCTGCCAGCGAATGATAGAAAATGCTCCAACAAAATATTTTGGCTCTAAAAAGAACACTTGGTACTACAAAATTTTCGAATTAATTTTTAGGCCTGTCACAACCGGCAACAGCTGTTATGTGCCCACACCACGCCACTGAGTGTGGGACAACCAATCATATTTTTTGAAACAAGGTACGTCGAAGGCGTACGAAGTGGCGTTCTTAAAAGGAGTGAAAATGTGTTCTAATCTTGGTCTTATAAATAATGAAGTCATAAGAGAAGAATTACAAGTTTTCAACTTGAATGAAAGATTAAAAGATCGTAAACAACGAAATAACACGTACAGAGAATGTCAGATTCAAGACTGACAAAACATTTGTGGAAATATAAACCTATGGGACAGAGGTACGTGGCTGGAAGGTCTTTGAAGGTTGCGTACGGCGTGATGTGAGGATGATAATGATGATGAAGACATGGTTGTAAGCTTACAGGGATAGCCGCTGGTAGAGCCAGCAACTCTAGCCGTCTTGCAGTAACGCATAGAATATAGTAGAGCTACATAAAATCTAGATTACGTTCTCTTATTGTTTGTAATGGAATAGGAAATATGTGAATAGATCCTTTTGGTACCCGCCAATAATGGATAATATGGTCACAGTTATTGTTTGCATTAAATACGATGTATTGACTTTATTATTGTCAACTACGATGTCTAACTTTAGAGTGAAGACATTGTTGCAGAAAGTCACAGACGGTAAGTTACAATATAACTTATTTGATTAAACAACACGTGGCTTGGTACTAATTTCGGATTTATTCCTTTTAAATATTTATTATTTAGTTCGTAATTATCGTAATTATTTGTGCATTGTCCTGTGTCTAACGTGTGTTGTCGAACGAAAGCAATATGTAAGAGTAAGGTGAAAAACAGATCACAGGCATGAGTGATCGTGTCTTACAGTGAATGTGTCGAAACTGCTTGCCATGTGCTTCAAGGCCCCCACGTCTCATTGTCTTGTACTGTGACATATGGAACGACTTACCGTAATTACAAGTAAAGCGTTAATAGTAAAAAAAAGGCACAGCAAATTAAAAGATTAAAAAACAGACCTCTGCTAAAATGACAAAAACTATCTTATGAAAGAATCACAAATACATATGTAAAATATACAGAAACAAAAAATATCAATATATATATATATATATATATATATATATATATTTATTTATGGAATTTTGCAAATGAATCTATCAAACTACGAAAGAATTATAAGATTGAATTAATTCATTAATTATATTTCTACACTTCTGCTACGTGAATTATAAAACAGCACGAGTATTACGAGTCAAGAATGGCAAAAACAAAGTACAGTACATAAAACATGTTTGGAAGCTTCACATCATATATTAAACTGACACACGATCTCTTTAAACGCTGATCAAAAGAAACATCTGTTTGTAAGGTGTTGGCTACCGCGCGAGAAGGCACGTGACTGTGGCTTGTGGTTTTTAGGACGCGTTTTTTTGTCGTTTCGGAAAGAAAGATCGCGTTTAAGACACAGGTAAAAACCAGACACTTCAGCATTCATGAAGTTGCATTGTATAGATTCTTAAAATAATTAATGTATAGAAACGAATTTGTCATTAATGTCTCAATTGAATCTAAGGAATGCCGTCGCAAGGCTTGTCTGCTATTCACAGCACGTCCCTGTCATTCCAATTATTTGACTTCATGCCAGTATAACGGAAATTAACTGTATGAATGAATGTAAACAAACAACAATTAAAAACGTAAACATCGATTTGGCAAAATCTTCTCCGTAAACGGCGCGTAGCATCGGTTATTTGATACCATGCCAGTGGAGTACCAGTTTTTTGTTTTGCAACGCATTTTATTCAGTTACGACGTTCAGTTATGAATGAATGGCCAGCTGATTGAGTAAGAGCCCGTAATATATCAGCTGTTACATTTGCTATGCCATGACTGATTAATTTGTTAAAACGAATTTAACGTTATCTGTTCATTAAAATTAGTTGTATATAATACAAAAATACTTACTTATATACAAAACTCAGTACGTTAGTTCACAGAGCATATTTTAAGGAATTTCCACTAGGCGGCACTAAACCAACCTATATATATAGTATATTTAATATTTATAATGACTTTACCTCAAGATGTTTTTTATTTATTTGGAACATGTTTCGGGACGCTTTGTGTTCCCATCATCAGCCTTCCTAATTTTGAATCTTGTGAAGTATTTTTGTCTGTTGGTTGTTGTTGTGGTTTCCTGTTGGCCGTTGGCACTTTAGATTGGTATTATTGTGTGATTGTGGTGTATATATCTGTATTTTGTGTATTTTCGATGTTGAGTGCTTTGAAAATTGCGTCATGTTTTGTATTGATTTGTATTTGTTCAGGTATTAGTTTGTTTTGTGTTTTATGTTTGTATATTTGTAAATTTTCCGAAATGTTCATTATGGTTGGAAAATATATATATATTATTTTATATAATATTGAAAATTATGTAATTTGAATTTAACTTGACCATGATCATATTCATTCTTTACTTGTGAAATTAACATTTGTGGTTACAAAATACCAGTGAAAACATGAATAGGCTTATCATTTTTTTATATATATGTTATAGTGTTTATTTTGCAAAAAAAAAAAACAAACATCTCAAATAGTCCTGTTTTGATACGCAATAGTTTTTAACTTTTTTAACCTAGCCTCAGCATCATGTTAATCTTTTTTGTAACCTGGCGGTTACGTTGGGCCTTAAATCTACAAGGTTTTAGCATTGTAAAAAGTGTTTTTGTCTTTTTTTTTATTTTTTACAGAAATAAAAATAAAAATAGGAAGTGAAAATTATTTACATTTGGTAAAGTACTAAATAAGGTATAAATAAAGGTATTGGTATAGTACCAATAAAGTTAATAAAATGTTTAGGACAGGTAGAATGAAAAATAGTACCCAGTTTTTCACGGTCTTAGACGAAAAGCTCACTTTGAAATTTTGTTACTTAAGGAGTTCCCTGCCTTATCATAAATCTGATCATCATTTTCTCACTTTTCGACACCGGCACTAATACCTGCCACTAGGCGGCACCTAGTTTATTGCTTAAAATGTGCTCTGTTAGTTCAAGGTAGATATCATCTTTGTCTTCATGTTTTTGTATATGTAAAAAATTCGTCAAACACCAGACTTGTTTGCCAGCGTAGTTCGTACAGAATTAACGAATTACTGTCATATCATTTTATCCACGGTTTCGAATCGCCTGCGGTTGTCGTAGAGTAGAACGTCATTGTTATCGTCATCGTCGTGGCTATAAGTTTCTGTCGCTTACTTGTATCGCGTATACAAATACTTCGAATAGTCTGGAATTGTTTTAGCTGATGCATTTCCTATACTCTTTGTTCGCCCATGCCTTGCCGAACTTCTACTTGTTTACACGAATTATACGACATGTGATAAAAAATAACGAGCATTTTAGTTTTTTAATAAACGAATTTTACAAAATGAATATTGTCCCCTTCAAAGTTATCCCCCACCAGATACAACTCTCTTATACCAACGTTCTTTTCACCAAGCAATCTTGTCCGGTGAATATGGCATGTCTGGCATATCTTGTCTGTGGTATACGAGGTTTGTCTAAAAAGTAATGAGACTTTTTTCCCAGGAAGTGGCAACACTGTGTGATCAACAGTGCAACAGCTGATATCTGTAACATTTGTTTACACTCGTAAAAATTTTCAGCTTCTTAACTTTAACAGATTTGTCTGTGCCATAGTTTTTGTGTTTGTTTTGTCTTATGTCACAAAAAATGGAGTTTAGTAATATTGAGCAGCGTTATGTGACAAACTACAAGACAGTGGAACAGAAACATTTAACAAGTTAAAACAAGCTTACGGAGATGAAGCCATGTCGCGGGCTCATTTTTTTAGGTGGTACAAAGCATTTTTGGATGACCGTAAAACCGTGGAGGATGAACACCGTTCTGGACGACCAAACACAGCACGAACCGACGAAAATGTGTTGAAAGTGAAAGTGAGAGATCTCATCAAGTCTGATTGTCGTTTGACGGTGAGAATGTTTGCTTATGAACTAGATTTAAATCACCAGACAGTTCATGAAATGTTGACGCATGATTGAACATGCTCAAAATCTGCGCAAAAATGGTTCCAAAAAATCTCACTCAGAAACAGAGGACAACCGAAAAAATGTGTGTCTTGACCTTCTTGAGCGCATTGCAAATGACACAGATGTTATGAAAAGTGTCATAACAGTGATGAATAGTGGATTTTTTAGTATGATCCAGAAACAAAACGGCAAAGTGAAGAGTGCCACACAAGAGACTCGTCACGCCCAAAAAAAGCAAAAGTAGCAAATCCAGGATCAAGTCAACGCTCGTTACTTTTTTCGACATTCGAGGTTTGTGCATAAGGAATTCGTGCCTCAAGGACAGAAAGTCAATCAAACTTACTACCGTCAGATTCTTGAGAGACTCAGAAAAAGCATCATTCGTGTCCGGCCAGAGATTGTTGACTCTTGGGTGCTTCATCACGATAACGTTCCATGTCACACCGCACTTTCTGTGAACGAGTATTTGGCCAAAAAGGGCATTCCTGTGGTACCCCAGCCCCCTTACTCCCCTGATCTTAGTCCACATGATTATTTCCTATTTCCAAAAACCAGGGCCAACTCCGGAGCCGCCATTTTGGAGGTGTGAAGAACATCCAAACGATTGTGACTGACCAGCTAAAGGACTGACACTTTTCAATCCAGATTGGCACTGACAGCTTCCAGCACTGTTTCAATTAATGGGAACAACGTCTCCGTAAGCGTGTTGCTTCCCAAGAGAACTACTTTGAAGGAGATAAAATTGTTTTGTAGTTAATGCATCAATAAATAATTTTATAGGCTACTATCAGTTTCATTACTTTTTAGACAAACCTCGTCTCTGGTGAATTCGGCGGTTGCGCCAGTACAAAACTGTTATTTATTGCCAAAAACGTGCGAATTAGTAGTGAAATGTGAGCCGATGCATTGTCATGGTGCAAAATCCAAGAATTGTTTGTCCGCAGTTGTGGTCGTTTCTTCGGATTGCCTCACGCAGCCGACGTAATACTCTTCATTGACACTACGGACTGACGATAAAAATTCGTAACAGACTATGCCGTTGTAATAAAAGAAAACGGTATGGAGAACATTACAGTTGATATCATTTGGCGTGATTTTTTGGCCTTGGGTCTTCAGGACGACTGGGACGATTGAACCGTTGTTTCAATGTCATAACCTACGTTTCGTCGCCTGTCACCTGCGACTTCAGTCATCATTTGCTCAGTGATGTTATTTGCGATGCCGCTTTTGCTGAAAATATAACGACTCTGTACAAATTTGGTTGCTACTAGAGGTGTGCTAAACTAGTATTTGGAAATAACAGGTACGAGTGAAACCGTTTCAAAAATATAACACGTACAAATACCTGTTATTATATAAATATTATACATATACCTGTATTTTATAGGAAATAAATTGAAACTAAAAGTATTAACAGTGTTACTTTACACTGTGACTTAATTAAGCTGGTGCTGTTTAAAAGAAAATAAGAAACAAGTGAACTTACAGGCCTATCGCCCTTTGGGAATACTATTTCAAGTTTTCACTAGGAGTAAACAAACTGACATAGATTTAATATTAAATTATCGTCAGAGGGGGGTATTCATCAAGTTTGGAATGGGTGACTCATCAAGAGCTTGGGGGGAGGGGCACACCTGGGTACTCTATGCTACAGTTACATTTTGACGTGTTCTTTTCGAATGTAGGTTCAGTTACGACGATGTAAACTCTTTTAAAGTTTGCGACGAGGCAGGCACGCATCGAAAAGCTTCTGGCGTCACAACATTAGATATCCGAGCTTTTTGTACTTAATTTAAAACCGTTCGTCGGGACATTTAGTACAAAGTACATTGTTTTAATTTACTGTTACACAAAGACAGTTGTAGGTCGGCTTAAACGCAGATTTGGTCCACCCGCGAGAACAGGAATATGGGCGGCAAGATCCCCCCTCCCCATTATGTAGGCCTACGACTGTGTAGGAACAAAATAGGTACAGTAGACCGTCGATAATCCGGAGCGTCAAAAATCCGGACCTTGTCCACAGAAAAATTCGATTCGTCGGCACCGGTATCAAAATCGAGGTTCCAATAGATCGGGAACGTTTTGCGCAAGCTTGTTCAAATTACTGGATGTCTTTGAGCCTCGCCTCTATGCAGTGTTATAGTAGACGAATGGAATGTGGGAGTGGTGGGGATGACAACAACAACCCCACTCCTGACTCGATCGTCAGGATTTATCAAATTTTAAATTAAGAAGAAATAACTAACACTATAGCTGAGGTCGAGCCCCAGACGATAACGAAAACGACGAAAGGGAAGACATCGCTTATGAGGCATCAGCCGTGCATGTCGATGCATTCAACGCATTGGAAACTGCAATGTCTTGGCTGGAAAAGCAGCCCGAGTGCTCTACTACCCAACTTTTGTTACTACAGAGAGAGACCTGACCTCCAATAAACGCACCTCAAGCCTTGTTTAAAAAAAAGTGTGACTTTTTTCGTAGTTGTGATCTGCATATTTAAATTTCTTCAGAATTTGTGATTAAAAACATTTTTTATACAATATTTGTGTAAGTGTTTGGAATAAATGTAGCGAAAATCAAGTTTCCAACATAACGCTTAGTTTTCCCAAGTATCATTATACTTTAAGTAGTGATTTTTTTTTATATGTTCGAAAATCCGGACAAATCAATAATCCGGACTGGGTCGAACACCGATTAGTCCGAATTATCGACGTTCTACTGTACTCCATACAAGAAAATTAATTGTACGGCACACGACGTGTGATTATGTTTGCGTTATTAGTAGTGGAAATCGCATTAATGATGCCGGTGTGTACAGTACAACAGCATTCCTGTAATGTGTATAGAAAACTCCGGCTGCAATCAATAAGTTTTATTGCAAAGTCAACCCAACAAATTGCACGCGATAAATGTAAAATGTGAGTGTGCCATAATACAGGCGGGCTGATAATGGGCCAGATACGGCGCGAGTTATGCGCTAAATATCAGTTGCACAGTTCCCGTTTTTTCTCCCGCAGTTGCATATTTGTAAACTATCGTTATTGCAACTATGAGGCGGTTAGATGCGGCCACGAATACGTTAACGCGACCGTTACATAATTGTATGTACCTGTGGCGACCGACAAAATTCAACGGTGCTTTTTAAGCGTTTAATTGATTTGTATAAATTTAATTCGATTCAGAATAGTGTTTAGGCAACGTATCACCGTGTGCAGTAACAATACACCGCTGGAGAATAATAAGTGACTTAGGCGTTGTATAAATATTTCAGCTGAAAGGCCGTGGTCTGTTGTCCGATGGACCTTTGTGAATCGGACTGCCTCTGTGATGACGAACATTACTTAGGTATAGCTGAAGATGATATCGGCTCTCGGCCTTCCGTCCCGAATCCCGAGACGATAAAGCTAATAATATTAGTAAATAGTAATAATAATAATAATAATAATAATAATAATAATAATAATAATAATAATAATAATCCCAACCCTTCAAAACCTTGAAATAGGCACAAAAATATAGAGGCAGTAAAAGAGTTCATATATCTTGGCTCCCAGATAAACAGCGCTAACGGCATCAACACCGAAATAAGAAGAAGAATATATCTCGCAAATAAAGCATATTATGGATTAAAAAAGCACCTGGCATCTAGCTTCATCTCAAGAAGCACGAAATGCAAAATCTATAAAACACATATCAGGCTAGTGCTGACATATGCTTCAGAAACCTGGACAGTGACATAAAATAGCGAGAGA
This sequence comes from Magicicada septendecula, assembly GCA_034769895.1. Taxonomy (NCBI): domain Eukaryota; kingdom Metazoa; phylum Arthropoda; class Insecta; order Hemiptera; family Cicadidae; genus Magicicada; species Magicicada septendecula. The sequence goes on along the minus strand of CM068376.1, from coordinate 298,216,092 downwards.
CTTCCAGGTTGCTGTAAAAGACGGATTCTAAGAACAATATTTTGAGGTGTACAAGAAAATGAAATGTGGCGTAGGCGCTATAATTATGAACTATACCATCTTTACAAAGAGCCGGACATTGTCAGGCTAATCAAAATACACAGGCTTAGGTGGGTTGGACATATAGAGAGAATGGAGGAAGGACAGCCTACGAAACATATTTTCTACCAGAAACCAATGGGTAGTAGAAAAAGGGGAAGACCCCGAAGTAGATTCAAAGACTAGCAGAGGAGGGCCTCGGAAAGCTGAACATAAGAAACTGGAAAGCCGAGGTATGCAATAGGGAGGAATGGAATCGACTCTTGGAGCGGGCAAAGACCCACCAAGGGTTGTATAGCTACGGTTGATGATGTTGAATAATAATAATAATAATAATTATTATTATTATTATTATTTTCGTAGTGGGCGTCAGCCAATGAATTTTAACGATGAAGCGTTTGTGAGGATCAGTCAAGAAAGTATAACACGAATTTTAAATTAGTTACGTCGACGTTTCGACAATATTTATTGTCGTAATCAGGACCTGTGTACGGATACAAGAGAAAATATCAAACACAGAAGATCAGGTAATCGAGAGAATGTGTTTCTGTATGTGAGTGTGTGCGCGCGCGCGCATTTGTGTGAAGGAATTGAAACAGTTTGTTTTACATCATCAAAATAATTGCATTCATGACATATTGTTTTCCGTAAATACATCGAGAAAATTATAATACCATAGATCATATTTCATACTATATTACAATTTAATTACTGATATTATAAAAGTTACTTACAATAGTTGTAATTAATTGTAGAAGCGCTAATCAACAATTATATATTAGAATTGGTACAGATTCCATTTCTGCATATACGTGTCTGCATATAGTATTGTAAAATATGTTATCCAATGTTGTATGTGGCGAGATACAATTCCATTTTTGAGTTATAACGTTTATAACTGTTTGAATATTCACATTAGTGAATAGCGAGGAGAACATCTAATAAAATTAAAATGTGCCCGGGAGGAATTGTATATTTCTTTATAGTTTCCAAAGGTAAAGCTGTCCCTGATGTACTTTTCAGATGAGCTATTTTTTTTTTTTTTTAAATATTAGCTACCCATTTAGATGTTACATACGTAGGGGAGTTTATAAATGAGATTTTAGGTCTTTGAGGGTTGTTAGGTTTGACTCCTTAAGTACTGACACGGTGGAGTTGCTTAAAGAAGTTGTAGGGTCTCTATTAAGATTAACATATGTATTACAGTCCTCTACCAATTAATTCATTCTGTTTTATTATATACTGTTTTATACATTATAACCGTCTTGTTAGACTTATCTTCCTGAAGTACTAAAATATCTTTGTTGTCTGATAAAAAGTGTTTGGTAGCTTTACTAACAGAGGACAACTTATTACAAAAAAAAAATAATAATAGACTTTTTTTTGTATCATAGAAATGGTTCTAGAGAAGCAGGCTATATTGCCAACCAAGAGCAGTACGACTGTCGTTATTCTAGGGTTTACCCTAACTACTCATTTCCACAAGCTGACTCGTCCACTTTGATTTGAAGTTCCTACACACTTTTGACTGAAATCTTTGGAGGATTTAGAATCTTGTAGGTTTGTCGCATCGCCATAGCTGGACTACGTAGGACCGCATAGGTTTAAAGTGCCGGTTTGTTATTTAATGATAGCTTAGACTTTCGCACAAGGAGCCAGGACAACAAACTGTCTGAGCTTGCGATTTAACTGCCTTCGTTTGATCAGGTGAGTCGCTGATCAAGGTGAAGTCAAAGTTACTAAGTTTCAGTTTTCACTGGCGCAGGTGTGTTATTAACAGGGCAGGATTTAGAGTTAGTGGTCCACTAGGCTGAACATGTGGTGCAGCCCCCCCCCCACTTCCAGGGGTGGGGTCCGGGTTCCTCTCCCTGAAAATTTGGAAAAATTTATCTTCCAGATCTATAAATAAAATCATTGTTAAATGTACAAATTAAATTGGGATACACTGGTTTTTTGTAAATTTTCAATACTATGTTAAACAATTTAACGGTTTCAAGGTATCTGAGTGTACAATGGCATTCTAGAATCTATGAAAATAATAATAAAAGATTGCACTCGTTTTTGTATTACACTTAAAAGACCCTAAACAGAATAAAAATATAGAAAAAATAAAAACAACTGTTTTTCAAAGGAAAGTAAAACATTGTCACTGTAATTATCACAAATTAAGCATATTTTAAAAAAGAACATAAAACTATTAGGGTATATTTACATTGTACAAATCAAGTGTACAATGAGTCTGAGTGCAATGAGTGCGGTTTGAGACGAAAGTAAACTGTAAGTGCGCACTCTTGCCCCACTCTACCCTGTACATGGCTCATAATTTCACCATTTCCTCTAATGACTTCTACTTTTTTTTTTTTTTTTATACACGAACCAAATAATTTTGTATGCAAGTTGACTATTCTTTTTTTCTTTTTGTTTGTGTTGTGGGCCCTTTTGTGGTGCGGGTCCCTAGGCTGTAGCCTATGCAGCCTATGCTTAAATCCGGCACTGGTTATTAATTGTTACTGGTGGACAGATGTTATTTCGAGTACAAATTTTTGTTCGCCATTTCTTTTCCTGCTTTGCTTCTCTTCCGAGATAAGGGCTGAATCTGATTGTACTACCCTCAAAACATGTAGAAAAGTCATTTTCCGTAAAGTGTCTGTGTGTGTGTCTGTCCGTGCATCTGTGTGTAGAATTTTTTCTATGGCGAACGATAACAGCCTCATATTCATAAGGAATCAAATAATGTTTTGCACGTGTGCCTGAGTTTTAGAGGACTCAAGGTCTATTGATTCTGGTGAAGATCGGTTAAGGTGAAGGGGTAGTTTACTGCAACGTTTTATGTTTTAACAAGAGTAAAGTACTTAATTTTGATGAATAAAGTATCCCGAAAAGAAGGTCATAATTATCCACTGTAGAAAGGTAGATGAAATGTCTATAAATGAAAAGGGTAGTTGAAGGGGGAGGAGGTAATTTTTTATATATGTATTAATTGTCGGCAACAAAGAAGTAGTTTGTTGTTAAAATTCCTTCCCGGCCTGTTTAGCCATGGTCCAATGTTTTCTGCAAAACCAGACGTTTTGGCAATCCCATCGACTGCCGTCATCAATGAAAATCGAGTGCGCTAACGTGAGGTAGTATACGTTAGTGACCACAGTACTGTGGTTAAGGCTGAAGCAAGAAGTATAAAGAAGTAGTTTCTTTGGAAACATTTCATTTCGAAAATGAATTTAAATATAAATCTTAGAACATGGAAGTCATGTATGGTTCTCCATACCGATATTTTACTTCCCTACGCTGAAACTTTACAGCTGACGTAAAGTTCAAAGTTAGCCGTACGCGTTGTTTGCTGAACAGTACAAGTGTAATTTACACGAACATTACAATACGATCGACAGGTCTTGTCGTGGCACGGTATATTTAATTAAAATCATTTCGTTGCTTAAGAAACCGCGCTAGCAACGCGCGAATAATTATAGCCTTTGAAACGGGCTTATGCTAAAGGTTGTGAGGTGGTCACGTAGCTTAATATCTCAGCTGTGTATCCTGTTCGTATTGGAAACCGGTTTGTTGAACCACAACTGTATCCTCTGATGTATCGACCTAGAATAGCGTACTCAATACATGTGGAAAGAAATATAATAGAAACAAAAAGGGGTCAAGAATATCGTAACACGGGGAGAACCTGTTGGATAAACTATTAAACACGGAATACATTTACTCTCTCCCCTGAAAGCCCAAAACCGATTTTATATCAGTGTTCAAATGTTATAATGTTCACAATTTTAATGAATGCGTTCATTTGCATTAGCGCACATTCGTTGCCCAGTGGTCTAACTCTTACTGTAGTGTGGACCGAACGGACCTCCTTAAAACATAGATTCAGACATTAAATTTGAATATTATATTGATAAAGGTGTACGGATTAAGATAAAAATCACCTGAATTGTCATTATTATTTCGTTGCGAAACTGTGTTTCGGTGACAGTTTTCGTCCGGTATGAAACGTTCCTGAGTTTTACAATAATTAATTTGTAATTAACGAACGGGGTGTGACGTTTTGGGTTCCAAGTTATGGATGTATAGTACAGTGTAAGCCGACAACGCCGGGCAAAACATTTGTCAGAACTCGTATCCTCTTCTATATCGATATATCGCCTCATTCTAGTACTCACGGCTATTATTCATATTATTCTTCATGTTCCAGAGGTAATCCCTGTTTATTTTTAATAATTTTATGTCTTTTCACCGGGCTGTCACCTCCCATCCTTCCCCTCGTTTGTTGTGTCTGGACGTCTGCTATTCACTTTATGCATGCCCCTAACTAATTTTTCCTATTTATACAGCGGCTTCTAGAGGTGTGCTAAACTATTATTTGAAAATAAAGGTACGAACGAAACCGTTCCAAAAAATAACACGTACAAATACCTATACATATACCTACCTGTATTATATAATTTGTTATAAGAAGTAAATTGAAACTAAAAGTAATAACAGTGGTACTTTACACTGTGACTTTATTAAGCTGTTACTGTTCATAAGAAACAGGTGAACTTATAGGCCTATCTACCTTTGGGAATACTAATTTAAGTTTTCACTAGGAGTAAACCAACTGACATAGATTTGATATTAAAATATTGAATCCATTTTGGTTAGCCAAATCAGTTGCGAAACTCAGGCAATGAAATTTAGAGTGCACGTAATAGCACAACAAAGAATGTCAAAAACATTTTCGTGAGATATGCAGTGAGAATGTACATTAAAATCACCTCCGAAATCACATTAACAAAAAGGACTATATGGCCCATCAGTCACTCTGTAGATTATAACACAATATAATTCGCTTTTTCAAAATTTACCAAGTTGGTGACTATTATAATATATAATTTGTTATTATATCTGCATTACGTATGTGCATAACACACGAGAATAAGTATAACGTCAGTATGCATTTTTTCATTTATTAAAAACAGCTTCGTCTCTCTGGCATAGACATATTCTGAACCTCGCTGTTTTGCTTCGTTTCGTTCTTGTATGGCAATCGCACATGCGCAGAATGAAGTATTCACCACTAAAAAGTGGCTGTCTACTCGTGTACTCGTAGTATTCGTAGTACTCGTTTATTCGTTAGTTGTGAGGGGGGGGGGGCCGCGAGGCCGCGAGTAATCGGAACGGGTATTTTTCGACTTTTCAATTTTCAGTTATCGTTGAATCGGAACAGGTATTTCAACTTTTCAATCACTGTTATATCCGTTCCAAAAAAATATCGTTCCAAAATACCTGTTCTAGGTATATATGCCCACCTCTAGCGGCTTCATTTACTTACAACTCACAAAGTTCTGTTGTACAAGGCCCGTTTGAATGTAGGTTCATAGCACTCAGCTGCGTGGTTCACTTGCGGATTCAAACGTCGAGAAAATTCCCCGTTTCCGCAACTACTGTCAACGATATGTGTCCAATACCCAGGTACGTATATATACAAAGCAACGTTCAGGTGCTCTTTCTGGGCAACACTCAAGAAGTAAAATGCAGAACACGCGTAGACGCCCTCAGAGGTGCGCATCTCCCCCCAAAGGCCATGTGGTGCAATTCCCCCCAATTTCATTCACAATACGGGGGTGTGAAGTAACCCCCAGTTAACGGTGGATCTTGGAGCTTTATTAAAAAATTGTTGAAAAACCAAAGCCATTTAAGCAATTATTGGATTCAAAAAACTAATGTTATTCTTTTTATCAATACCAAAAGTTGATACGACGTCGTGTAGTGGTTAACTATACAGGTTCTCGTACGCTTATAAATTTGATTCTTTAGACCACACTATGCTGTTCTGAAAGCTTAAGAACTAAGCTATCTACTAATAGTAAATTTGACTTGTTACAAGTAACTGAAAAAAATTAAAAATTGAAAATTGTATCAACTTGCCCCGGTCTCCCCTATGCCTAATCAATAACTAAATTATGGGAAATGTAAAAACCTGGTCAAACCTGGCCTAATATAATAATTATGTTACTATTAGGCCTTATCAAGTAATACTATATTAGGCCTATCAAGATAATCTAACTTGATTTTGTAATTGCATTCTTTTTCTTCATTGATTTGTTTGATTTCGCTACCGGGAATTTGAAGTTATTGTGATATTGGGTGGGAATTAAAAATCGTTGTAAACTGTAGGGTCTAAAAATGTTATAAGGCTCACAAAGAGAAAGATTGAAAACTGTATTAGGGGTAGGCCCTATTCATTGTTATTGGCGCGGAGGGGGTAAATTCCGGGGGGGGGGATTTAAAATACGTGGGGGGAATTTAAAAGTAAAAGAAAACGTTTGAGTACCGCGCTAATCCCCCCCAAATTACAAAAATCGCCTTGAAAAATCTCCCCCAAAATTCCAGTGGTGCGACTTGCACAATTGCACCATGCTGTGGGCACCCGTAGACGGCCCAATATCTTTGTTAAGAAAACTAGCGTTGGACGGAAGTGAAGAGATTCAGAACCTCTTATTTATAAAATTGTATTGTGTCAATTCTGGTGAAGCCATTTCAGATGTTCCCTTACAATTACGTAGCAACTTCTGTTATCCTGCAGAGTAGAAGTACTTGTTTCTTTGCCACAGTACTGTGGTTACTGTCGAACACCGTGTCAGTTGTTTGATCACTGAAGACGGCCTCCAGAGGTGAGGCCGAAACGTCTGAAAATAACAACTTTAGCGGACCAAAGTTTAAGACTTTAAGTCTTTATCCAAAGACCAAGGATAACCTGGATTTTATTTTCAACGATGTTGACGCCGGCCCCGTGAAAACTTTAGAAACTATTTGAACTGTTTGTTTACTGTTTTCTTCGTGACGGACAATGCTGTAACTGTAGTGATCATTGTTGGTAACTGGAGCGTTGGTAATGGCATGCAAACACTTATCCCGAAAACAGTGAACAAAATTGAAACAAGATTTAATCAGTTAATCCTAAGAGCTTAAAATATATTCGGACGTTTTTTCTGTTTTACCAACCTCAAACGCTTTACTTTGAAAAAATGTATTTTTAATTACAGGTAATTACGGGGTTTTAGGCGTAATTGAAGGCAAGAAAAAAATTATTAACGACGATCGAATAGAAACATAAAATGCGAACAAAACCTTGGAGGGTATTCGGTCTTCGTTTTTACTTCCATGTTCCTTAAGGAAATGGAAGTATGGTGATGGCAAAAAAAAATCGTGTTCGAGATTATTGCGGATTCTGATTGTACTACACTCAAAACATGAAAAAAAGTAATTTTTCGAAAAGTGTCTGTGTGTGTGTCTGTCTGTCTGTCTATTTGTCTGCCTGTAGATTTTTTTCTATGGCAAACGATAACAGCCGCAAATTCAAACTGAATCAAATCATTTTTTGCATACAGCCCTGATTTGTAGAGTACTCACGACCTGTTGTTTTTGGTGAAGATCGGTTGAGGGAAAGGGGTAGTTTACCTGCAACGGTTTTTTTTTTTAATCAAGGGTAATTGTTTTCTATGGCAAACGATAACAGCCGCAAATTCAAACAGAATCAAACAATTGTTTGCATACAGTCCTGATTTGTGGAGTACTCAAGACCTGTTGTTTTTGGTTAAGATCGGTTAATGGAAAGGGGTAGTTTACCTGCAACGTTTTATGTTTTAACAAGGGTAATTTTTTCTATGACGAACGATGACTGTCGTAAATTCAAAGAAAATCAAATATTGTTTTGCATACAGTCCTGAATTGTAGAGAGGCTCAAGGCCTGTTGATTTTGGTGAAGATCGGTAAAGGGAAAGGGGTAGTTTACCTGAAACATGTTATGTTGTAACAAGAGAAATGTTACCATGACGAACGATAACTGCCGCAAATTGAAACAGAATCAAATTTTTTTTTGCATGCATTCCTGCATTGCAGAGGACTGAAGGTTTATTGATTTTGGTGAAGATCGGTTTAGAGAAACGGGTAGTTTACCTGCAACATTTTATGTTTTAACAAGAGTAAAGTACTTAATTTTGATAAATAAAGTATCTTGATAAGAAGCTCATAATAATCCACTGTAGAAACGTAGATGAAATATCTATAAATGAAGAGGTTAGGTGAACGGGGTGGGGGTAATTTTCTATAAATGAAAATTATAGTTGATGGGGGAGGGGAGAACTTTTTATGTGTACTACGTTATCGGCAACAAAGAAGTAGTTCTTTGTTAAAATTCCTTCCCGGGCTGTTCAGCCGTAGTCCAATGTTTTCTGCAAAACCAGACTTTTCGGCAGTGCCATCGACTTCCATCTCAGTGAAAATCGAGTGCGAAAACGTGAGGTGGTATACGTTAGTGACCACAGTACTGTGGTTTAAGGCTGAAGCAATAAGTAGAAAGAAGTAGTTTCTATGGAAATATTGCATTTCGAATATGATTTTAAATATAAATCTTAGAACATGGAAGTCCTGTATGGTTCTCCATACCGATATTTTTGTTTTGCAAGACGAAAAGTACGTCTTGTTCGTTAATCGCTAATACATATAGTAGTTCTTAATATAAAATGTAAGTAATATTTGCACATGTAGTATAATTGTTGGCGTAAAAACGAGTGAATAGAAGGCGGTCGTTGGGTTTTTGTTCCCACGCCATACTTTAGAGACCACCTACAGGGTGCAAGCACAACCAATAAATAATACTGTGAGCTACACAGAATGTGTTCTTTTGTTTACAATAATAATAGCATTCCGCGTCGACGTCACAATCTGTGTGTGACGCCATTCCATTACTCTGTACTTTGCCCACAATTACACTATAATGTACAGATTCTTCCGATGGTGTGTGTGCGCGCGCGCGCGCGCGCGCGTTATTACAACACGTGATTCGAGAGATCAGGTCGCACAGTAAATAGAAAACAATACGAAAACATTTCCGTAACATCGTGTATATACGGTATTTGTTATTCACTGCTATGAAGTACTGAAGTGGCTGCGCCCGTACCTTTCGTATTCAGTTTTTATGTCACATTCTTGTAGAAACATTTTTTTTTTTAACACTTTCCAATCTCAGTGTATAGTCCTTCCAGTCTGGCCGATTTTGCCAACTTTCCTGGCTCTGTATTTCTTTGACACTTTCATATGTATATGTGTATTACATACTAAATAAATATCAAAACATTACTTTAATATAAGGGTAAAAGTGATGCGTGTGGGGCCAGAAACAATATTTCGAGTGAGCAATTAGGGTGCAATAAAAATAAACCCAAGAAGGGTATTTTACAACCTCCTCTATACTTAACGCATCTGCCCACAGTCATTGTTGTAAAAAACAGTTCTAGTATTGAGCCGTTGCAAACTAACAGTTCACAATTCACGCTCAATAACACGTGCAGGGTTCACACACGCACAAACACACATCTAACAAAAGAATAAGCGATAGCAGCACGAATATTTTTCTATTGGCCTACACAATATACGTACACACGAACAGTATACACACACGCGCGTTTCATTTTATATATGAACGTACAGTATAGACGAAGGGAAACTCCCATCTACACGAAACACAGCGGGCGGGCGCGTACATATAAACACACATGTATTCGCGTCCTATCAAAACTAAATGGTAACAGTACAAATATTGTTCTGTTGTCGTATGCAATTAACGTGAAGTAAGTGCTTGAAATAAATGTTTTTCTTTACATGTATATTAGGGTTTTGGTGATAGGGAATAGTGAGTATATTAGAGAGGGAGATAGAGATTGATAGATAGATAGAGAGAGAGAGAGAGAGAGAGAGAGAGAGAGAGAGAGAGAGAGAGAGAGAGAGAGTGTGTGTGTGAGAGGTGTAGCTACGTAAGTTTGTGCATTGTAAACGGCAAAACTGCATTTGCGTGTGCGTGATTTGAAAAATTATCTATATTCAGACTATGGGCTCAGTTATAAGGAACTAGTTCTTCCGTTTCCAAAATGATTAGTGTAAGGCAATACTTGCAGGTAGGAGAAGAGGCTGTAAAAATGTTCCCCAAGACTTCTCGAGGGTCACGTTTATTGCAGGCCTATTGTTCGCGCAAGGAACACTTTGGGGCCCCACACGTATCAACTTTTGCCTATTAAAATATGAAACTATGCTCTGTATGACGATGGTTGGCGTGTGGACCCTTTCTACCTGCTGCCTCTTACCCATTGTAATACTTCCGCCCGGGCTCGACAGCAGCTAATTGCCGCGTGAGTCACCTCACTGTGCGTCCAGTATGAAACAATTTTTTTTTTCGCCTCGCCCAATACTGGTAAAATTTTGTTATATTTGAAATCAGCGAAATAATACGATGAAAATGACACCAAACACTACTAAAAAATATTAAATTTTAAGGTGTTTCAAGGTAAAAGCTCAACAACTACTTTAATACACATCTTCAGTGCATAGTGCTTTATAACGCCCAATTTTTAATATTCCTTAGTCGTGTTTGGTGTCATTTTCATCGTATTATTTTCATTGTCATTTTAGTCGTAGCTGCTGTCGAGCCCGGGAGGAAGTATTACAATGGGTAAGAGGCAGCAGGTAGGCTAAGGGTCCACACGCCAACCATCATCATACAGAGCTTAATATACCTACACAAAAAGTTAAAAATAAAATAATACTATTTTTTAATGTAATTTTTTTATAAAATAACAGAATTGGAACGCCAAGGTTCTACAGGCAATTCTGTGGCATACATATAGGCTTTAGGTTAATTTCGTTTAATACTTCGCTCACTTTATTTAGAAAAACACCAATGAACATACGCTAACGATAAACGCACAATGAACTACGCTAAAAAAAATTGTTATACCTGTTTAAAAGTCGATTATATTTATGAAAATTGAAACCAGGGCGCACTGGTACGAAAGCATTTTGTGACGACTAAACTAGATACGTACCCGTGATGTGATAGTAAAGCGAGGGAATACACGACCTCCGAATCGGGCTGCGTCCACTGGGCAAAATTATACTGCCCGACGTATACTCGGGCTTAGACGAGAATGTGTTAAGTTTTACCTTTTCAAAATTGTTGAAAAGACGAAAGTACGATGTACTTTTTACTTCCATGTTCCATAAGGAAATGGAAGTATGGTGTTCGAAAAAAATCGTGTTCGAGATAAAGGCTGATTCTGATTGTACTACCATCAAAACATGAAGAAAAGTCATTTTCTGAAAAGTGTCTGTGTGTAGAATTTTTCATATGGCGAACGATAACTGCCGCAAATTAGAAAAGAATCAAATAATTTTTTGCATATGTGTCCGAGTTGTAGAGGACTCAAGGCCTGTTGATTTTGGTGAAGATCGGTTAAAAGGAAGGGATAGTTTACCTGCAACGTTTTATGTTTTAACAAGAGTAAAGTACTTAATTTTGACAAATAAACTATCCTGAAAAGAAGCTCATAATAATCAAGTGTAGAAATATCTATAATTGAAAAGGGTAGTTGAAGGGGGAGCGGTAATTTTCTATAAATGAAAATGATAGTTGAAAGGGGGGGATAATTTTTTATATGTGTATTACATTGTCGGTAACAAAGAAGTAGTTTGTTGTTAAAATTCCTTCCCAGGATGTTTGGCCGTGATCCAATGTTTTCTGTAGAACCAGACGTTTCGGCAGTGCCATCGGCTGCCATCATCAGTGAAAATCGAGTGCGCTAACGTGAGGTGGTATACTTTAGTGACCACAGTACTGTGGTTAAGGGTGAAGAAAGAAGTAGTTTCTATGGAAATATTTCATTTTGAAAATGATTTTAAATATAAATCTTAGAATATGGAAGTCATGTATGGTTCTCCATACCGATTTTAAAAAAATGAAATGTTTAACCCACACCCGTGTAATTCTTGTATAATGGTGTCCTTTATTCTGCCAAAATAGTAGACAGTAGGCCTACTGCTAGAGGAAACCACGTAGGCCTACTCGGTACCTCGGTACGCTGGCACTGAAATATAGTGAACGTTTCGTCACTTGTGACATGACAGTACAAAATTTGTTAAACTGCCGGAATGATCACACTTACTTCAGTCAGTAGCGTATCTAGAAATTGGGCTTGTGTTGGTGGGGGGGGGGGGTTCTGGTCGAGTCGGCTTCATACAAATAAAAATCAAGGTAACCCTAATCAATATTACAATCTACAAGGTGGCTGAAAACCCTGTAATAATATTCTGAAATGAATATCATTAAATTCAACGGTAATAACACAGTAAAAATACGCATTACTGAAAGATTGTTTACAAGATACTTCACTGAACCGATTTTCCTATATTTCATATTTCAAACATATACGCAAATGCTGTGTAAACCTGTTTGTATATTTTAAAAAAGAGTTATTACTACATTAGTGTGCACAGCTGAAAAAAAAATTAAACACCTAAGAATTAAGAAATTAAAAAATTTCGTCAGCTTTTTTCGGCCCTCTGGGGTAGGTGTTCGGCCCCGTTCATCCCTCCTCCCGTAAAATATGCCCGTGACTTCAGTGTCCGCAGAATCTAGGCCCTTCAGGAATTAATCCGAATAGGGGGCATATAGACATGTAACAGTTTTCATTACAAGGAAATCACTTGTTTTCTAGCACATCAGGAAATGACTTGAGTTGGCAAATTTCACCCCTTCTATCTCTACAAAAAATTTGTATTCACAAACAAATGTATATGCGCACGCGGTGTGGAGGGGTGCGAAAATGCCAGTTGAACTGTTAAAATGGTCAGAGGTATTGCACTGGAGCTAATGCGTTAATTTTGGACTAATATATCTGTAAATAAAGAATATAAGTAGACGTGTTAGTTGTTGAAGTAGGCTATGCTCTAATACGGCCGCCTTGGTATTTTATCGGTTAAAGTAAGAGTTACAAGAACACACGAATGAATTCGATGCTAACAACTTAGCACAAAAAGTTAACTCAGATCAGCAGTCATGGTAGAAAGGCTTTGGTTCAACGAATTACATTCGTATTGTCGTCATCATCATCATGTCGTTTTCCTCTCCATAGCTCCCGTATGCATCCCCTGTCATTCTCCGGTGATTTCTTTCTACAAAAACATCTTGTCCCGTTGGTGTACCACAGTCCTTAACCAGCTCTGTTTGTGTGTGTGGAGGGGGGGCGTGTGCGGTTGTCGCAAAAATAATTATTCCCGTTCGCAATTATTACAATTGTGTTGCCTGACGCAATAGATTCAGTCTCTGCGATGCAGCAGAAAGTTGTTTTGTGAATAATTTGTCAGACAGTGTAATTCTCGTACTTGCAAACAAAAATAATTATAATATTTGTGATAATTATAATACGACTTGCAAGAAACTTGAGAGTCTACATACTATTACACATGCACACATTTTGAAGTTTGTCACTTGGGTACAATATGCATACCACTACTACTACTACTACTACTACTACTACTACTTACTACTATCTACTATTACTATTGCTACTATTACTACTACTACTACTACTACTACTACTACTACTACTACTACTACTACTACTACAAGCGTAAGAGCAAACGCATAAAGAGGTCTCTAATTAATAATTTGGCAGTATTTCATTGCAGTGCGTCGTACAGATCTCATTCTAGTCGGATAATCACACACACACACAAGTTCGCGACGATTAAATTTAGTTCTCTACAATCAACCAAAAATCAAGAAATTAAAGTCTAGCTAAATGATTTATCACTAGCAAATTGTAGATGCTGAGAAAAGTACGGTAACACGTGGTAGAGGGTTGTGGCGGGCGCGGGGGTAGCGTCGGAAGCAAGGGAGCAGCCGACACAGTGTCGCCTTCCTCACCCCCCTCCCTCTTCTCTAATACACAGACCATGTTTTAACTTTGATATACGTACAGTCTCCACTAAGATTGTTTGTGCGGATACGGAAATACAATATTAAACTTAGCTCTACGTAGTAGTCGATGGTGTTCTAAAAAAATATGCAGCCTTTACAGTGAATATTAACGGCATGTGTGTGCTTTACTAAACATAACAGTTTGTTTTTCTCACTACCGCATTACGCTGTCCATGTGTGCGCGCACGGGCGTGCGCTCTCGTTCGCGTGTTTACGGTTAACATCTCACTCTCTGTCAGCTAGGGATGGGCATAGCCAAAAAACCATCGATGTTTAACATCGTTGTTAATATCGAGAAGAGTACATAGACGTTAGAAAACATCAGTTTGATAACATCGATGTTTTAAGATTGAAAACATCGATGTTTTCAAGCCGATGTTGCATTCAAATAAAAATCTATACTTTTTACGTGTTTACTTCCCTCTGAAAATCACGTCGAAATTTAAATAGTTGGAAAATCTAGCAATCTGTATGGAAAAACATTATAACTAGAATGAAAAATAACAGTAAAAAAACAAAATTAAATCTGAATGAAAACCAAATATGACTAACGGAAAGGCTAAACGTTATGGCATACGGTTGTAAGCTAACTTTAAAACTGTTGAAACCTATGTAACGGTCTTCTATGAAACGGTTTTGTTCTATTTTTAGTTTTACCGTATTACGTCACTACGCTACTCCGTAGCTCCATCTACATGGTACTTACTACTTACCAACTAGCCAACTACCTGGGATCTATCAATAATATCTAACAGAGAAATTCGTCGATTAAAATAAACAAAATTTAACAATCACTCTAGCTTTCATTACAAATTTTACAAAATGTTCTAAGAAAAAACATCGAAACGAAACCATCGATGTTTTTCGATCATCGGCCATCGATGCTCATACCTACTGTCAGCGAGAATTGAGCGCACTGCACGTAGGGGCTGTTAATCCCGTGAAACATTTCAGTAACGGATTGTTTTGTTTATAGACAGGAAGCTTTATGGTGGTCAGCGCCGTTTCCGTCGATCGACAGCAACCGTTGTCTGGCCAAATTTGAAGTCGGTGGATTAAAAAATGGCAATAACCCTAAGAACAAATCTAAACATCGTACTACTTGCATATTCATTAAGAGGATCGATTACGAATGATGGCGCATGTAGATATGATTGGTAGACGATATTCCGTATCATATGATCGTTAAATCTAAAAAAAAATTATCATGAAGCCTATTTTATCGTTGTTACATACTAAAAACATTCAAGGACATATTATTTACTTAAATTATATTCCCAGTATATTTTCTAAAGCGGACAATCGAAGTTTCACATAATATGTTTACTAGGAAGCGCGAACGTGTGCTACAAAATTGTAGAAACACGGAAGAAATATCACATTATTATTATTATTTAACCCTTAGTAATTAACTAAGGTTAACCCAGAGGCTATGAATGAACCACGAAATATACAGTATAGATGAACAATGAATTTTTCGGTGAAGGGTTGCGAGGATCGGTCAAAAATGTATAACACAAATTTTAACTTATTTGTGTCGACGTTTCGACAATGTTTAGTGTCGTCATCAGGACTTGTGAATGAATATAAAAGAAAAGTCAAACACAAAAGAACCATTATTTTAGTGGACGTGTTTGTGTATGTGAGTGTGTCCGCGCGCACGTGCGTGCTTGCGTATGTGTGTATCCTTGTATATGTGAAGGAGTTGAGATAGTTTGTTTTACATCTTCAAATGTTTTCTGTAAAGACAACGAGAAAATTATAATATCACAGAACTTAATTTATACAATATTACAATTTAAATTTGTAATGGTATTTGTAATTATTATAAAAGCAGTAATCAACAATTAAATATTAGAATTGGTACAGAAAACGTTTATACATACATTCTACCAGTCAACATATAGCATAGTAAAATATGTTATAACTAAATACAGATTATAGGGATGTTTAATTATGTAATTATTAAAAGTTATTTTTATCCTGGTTAACTGTTTAAACGCGCGCACACACACTCACATACACAAACACGTTCACTCAAATAATTGTACTGTTGTGTTTGACATTTCTTTTTTATTCATACACAGGTCCTGATGATGACAGTAAACACTGTCGAAACGTCGACATAAATAAGTTAAAATTTGTGTTATATTTTTGACCGATCCTCACAAACCTTTCACCAAAAAATTCATTGATTGACGCTCACTACGAATTTAAGGATATAGATGAACAATGTTGAATGTTATTTTTTTCATTTATTTATATTACAACTAGTTACAAACTACCAAGAAATTTTATCCTAATAACTGTGTTAGCAGTGTGTAGAATGTGCTCCCATTGGCCCATTCCTCACTATAGTTAACACTTCGTCCGAGTGCAGAAACACTTCACGTTCCTACAGCAGTTAGAACGGTTTCTGTTTCTCCAATTGCCGAACAAGTCCAGCATAATCAGGAAGTTGTAAATTTGTAGCACGTCATAATTTTGATGTTTATGAATCCTTTTTTTCATATTACTTCCATGTTCCGTAAGGAAATGGAAGTATGGTGATGGCGAAAAAATCCTGTTCGAGATAAGGGCTGATTCTGATTGTACTACCCTCAAAACATGAAGAAAAGTCATTTTCCGAAAAGTGTCTGTGTGTAGAATGTTTTCTATGGCGAACGATAACTGCCGCAAATTCAAACAGAATAAAATAATTTTTTGCATATGTGCCTGAGTTGTAGAGGACTGAAGGCCTATTGAATTTGGTGAAGATCGGTTAAGGGGAAGGGGTAGTTTATCTGCAACGTTTTATGTGTTAACAAGAGTTAAATACTTAATTTTGATAAATAAATTATCCTGAAAATAAGGTCATAATAATCCACTGTAGAAAGGTAGATGAAATATCTATAAATTAAAATGATATTTGAAGGGGGAGAGGATAATTTTGTATACTTGTACCTACTACGTTATCGGCAACAAAGAAGTAGTTTGTTGTTAAAATTACTTCCCGGTCCAATGTTTTCTGCAAAACCAGACGTTTTGGAAGTGGCATCGACTGCCATCATCAGTGAAAATCGAGTGCGCTAACGTGGGGTAGTATACGTTAGTGACCACAGTATTATTTTTAAGGCTAAAGAAAGAAGTAGTTTATATGGAAATATTTCATTTTGAAATTGATTTTAAATATAAATCTTAAAACATGGAAGTCATGTATGGAAGTCTCCATACCGATATTTTAGCTGCAAACCATTTCATCTCATCAGTAACCATAGTTATTTTCAGGTCTCAATGGATGCCATCGTTCCTTACATACCACGGTGCATCAAGAATACTGTGAAGCACTTTATTTTGAAAAGTTCCGATTATTTTGATGCTGGCTTTCTTTGTCCAACCCCAAAGCTGCACACCGCAAACCCACACTGGTTTCAGAACTTGTCTATATAATAACAGTTTATTATGCAGTGACAGTTCAGAGTGCCTTCGAAGAAGCCGCCACATTTTCTTGAATTTTATTCCAAGTTCTTCACGTTTTTCCTTGACTTATTATTTACATCTAATTTTAGCGTCTTGAATCGTGCCCAAATACTTTGCCGAACTTTCATGTTGAATTATTTGACGATTGACTACAACAGTTAAGTGCTCTATTTTCCTGTCGGTGAAGTTGACGTGAGTAGACTTTGTCTCGTTCGGTTTAATACGCCACGTGTTTGTCCATCTAGTGACATTATTAACAGCTGTCTGTAGACTGTTCGTTGTTGTGTCTACATTGTTACCGGTGTCATCAGGGAATGTAGCTGTTGTCACTCCTCGCATTTCGGTATATCGCCCGTGTACTACATATTATATAGAATGAAAGAGTTTTGAAGCCACGCTAAAAACAAAAATTGTATAGCTGTTTAAAAGGCGATTATATTTATGAAAATTGAAACCATAGTGCACTGTACACAATCGTATATCGACACGAAACATTTTGTGACAACTAAACCAGAGACGTACCCGTGATGTGATGTGACAGTAAAGCGAGGGAGTAGTCGGCCGCCGAATCGGGCTGCGTCCACTGGGCAGAAGTATACTGCCCGACATATACTCGGGCTTAGACGAGAAACTGTTAAGCTTTTATCTTTTCAAACTCGTTGCTTATAAATCGGAAACGAAGTACTTTTTACTTCCATGTTCCATAAGGAAATGGAAGTGTGGAGATGGCGAAAAAAATCGTGTCCGAGATAAGGGCTGGTTCTGATTGTACTATCATCAAAACATGAAGAAAAGTCATTTTCCGAAAAGTGTCTGTGTGTAGAATTTTTCCTATGGCGAATGATAACTGCCGCATATTTGAACAGAATCAAATAATTTTTTTTGCATATGTGCCTGAGTTGTAGAGGACTCAAGGCCTATTGATTTTGATGAAGATCGGTTAAGGGGAAAAGGTAGTTTACCAAAAGTAGCCTGAAAAGAAGGTCATAATAATCCACTGTAGAAAGGTAGATGAAATATCTATAAATATCTAGAATAGGCCCAAGAACACTCCCTTGCCGTACCCCAGCTGAAATATTTTTTAACTCAGAATAATCATCACCACACTTTACTGTAAACGTGTACGATGTTAATGGAAAATTGTTTCCACCTGTAACAGTTTAGTCTTATCACTTTCTCTAAGAAAAATTAATAAAAGCTTCGTGACTATGTGGGCCAATAACAGTAGACCTATACACTGTGAAAAGAAGTATATAGTCCGAGCGCAGCTTTGCCGATTGTGTACCACGTGTGAGGTTCAGAAAATGTCAGATAAACCCGTAACAGCTTTAGCATTTCCAGTTACTCTAGTCTAAGTGACTTTCTTCTGTTCAGTTTTATCTTATAAATATAGAGTAACGTGAACGGCTGTAATATTTTCTTACTGAATTCTGTGGCCACGCAACTGTCTGTATGGTCAGGAATTTTGTTGGCTTTTGTTTTATGTATCGAGGTTGATGCAGCCGGAACACAGTTCCGGCGAATGTTTCGTTCTTCATACAAATTCACGCGATTATTTTACTTAAAACTCGATAAGTGTTTCCTCGATAACGAGGAGCGGTTAATACGTGCTCCCCCCCCCCACACACACACACAGAGTTTGCGTCTAATCCAACGCAATAATTTGCAGTTTGAGTGAGGAACACATGCCCGGAATTAGGGTGTATCATTAAAACAGAGAGGGTGAGAGAGAGGGGGAGCTCACAGAAACTAAGGAAATACGTAGAAATATAGACTATGATAGGGACATAAGTGTCGTACGTAGGCAGAATGACAATGTGCAGATAGTTTTTTGTGTCTTACGAAAGGCAGACAGAGGGGCATGGGATGTCTTAGTCCTTTGAAGTTTTCGCGTTGTCCAGTTACTTACCGTATGCGGCAGAAGGTCCTTGTTGCACGAAATGGTGTAGGTCGGTTGCTACGGTGTAAGGTACGGCTCCCACCGGCAGGAGCTAAGAACCGAAGAGACGGTACTCGCATGGGGTAACGCCATGGTGTGCTACCATGCTGAGTCAGACACCTACCCCGAGGAGGCATTTGCACAGCTTCCGTGGACGAGTCTGCTCGAGACGGTTCAACTCTTTTCTTAACGGAGTTTGTGGCTAGAGTAGGCTGCCTTATGTGAGCGTGACCAGCACTACGCCTCAGCCGTCCATTATTACCCCAATCTGTTGACCGGTACTCGTTTCCACAAGATGACCTGACCCGAGAACCGAAAACCGCACTTGAGTTCATGTTGTATTCGGGACTCTCACCTCCCGGCATGTTCTTAACTACGGATTCTTAACAAGACGAAATGAAGCTTGTTGGTCTCACCAAAATAATTATATACATTAAGTCTGAGAATTTTTTTCTGTCGTGCTGTTAACATAATTCCTTAGAATATGCTTAGCGTATGTCTTTGGGGTAGATTTATTCTGTGATGAATTATACTGTGGAAGCAGAATTCTCTGCCAAAGTATTAAGCAAGGAATTTACAAAACTACGCATGTTCAGGTAGCCTAAGAGTACCATGTACTAAGGGAAATTTGATTTCACTTCAGTGACGCAGTGTGTGGTATAAATTTCTCGCAGTATGCAAAATAGAATCCGGCCGTTATTAGAAAGATTTATCCTGTTTCAAAATGCTCTCAAAGCATTCGTTCACAGAATGAAAAGAGGTACAGAGGATATGGTGTGGATAATTTAGTAAAAACCTCAAGTAAAGATGTGTATCATTATACACATCTGCGAGCCAGAGAAGCTAACTTCCAGTAGCGTGGCGTCCATGTATCTGCCGTTGCCGGCGGCAACAGTACTGGAAATAAAAGAAAATAATATTAATTATATCACAGAATAAATACTTCAGTTATTGAATAATTTGAAATCCGAACAATATTAGTAGGGGAACTTTAAGAAAAGCGTAGCATTGCTTGCGAATTGCTGGGCACTCGCACCGTCTTGTGTTGCCGGCTCAGACATCGGCAGTGTTTTACTACGTGTGGTCATTGACCTTGTAGTAGTTGTCGCTGTACAAACTGCGGAGAGGGGGACACATTCGTCGACCCAATGTGTTGTCGCTGTTTAAACCGGCAAAACGCTCAGTTAGCAGCTATTTTCGTTTCGGAACCAAAGTGTAGCAGTTACTACGTACCTATTTGTGTTTTGTTCGTTTAGTTATGCGTTTCTCTGTTTGTGTTTATTATTTTTAATTCCATTATTTGTGTTATGATTTATTCTGTGTAAGTATAATGGGAGTCAGATCCCGTTGAACCGGGACCCTATTCTTTTGCCAGCAAATGATACAAAATACTTTAAAACAATATTTTGGCTTTAAAAAGAATATTTTGGCCCTAAAAAACACACTTGGTATTAGAAAAAATTCAAATTAATTTTTAGATTAAGTTTTAGGCCTATCACAACCGCCAACAGTTGTTATGTACCCACGCCACGCCACTGGAATATCCCCCCCCCCCATCTTAGCTCAGTACAGTGTCTGTTGTGTAAAATTTACGTCTTCGTTTAGAGGAAATATTTGGAAACACGATTAGTCAAGTATTGTTCAAATAAGTGTTGGGTGTACTTTTCCTTATACATTTTTGGCGTAGTCGTGTGTGAGTTTCTAACAAAGGTGATATTGTAAATATGGGTGAAGTTTTTATTATGTTTTGGTCAGGTCGGTTTTTACAGTGAGGAAGATACGAAAAATGGATCAGAGTAAAATTTTGATTTGAAACGTTTTCAGTGAAAGGAAACCTTTATGTCGTATGAACAAAGTGGAAACCTCGCGCTAACTAAATAACAACTGGGCTGTAAACTGCTTTTTAACCCTTCGGTAGGAACATGTTTTCATTTTGTACTTAAAGGAACACCCTGCCCCACAGGCATATAGGCCTACAATACATACATTATGAGGAACACCCTGCCTCCTAGGCAGGTACTCATATTTTCATAAAAATGCCAAAATAACTAGGTACTTTAGAAAATAAAATATACCATTTCTTCTTTTCCAATTTACTTCATTGTAATAATTTCACATTGATATGTATTTTTTTGCAGACTTGGTATATGTTTGGTACTATACACCTCCCAGTGGAACATCTGCCTGACCCCCCCCCTTATAAGGAACATACGCCTAATAAGCATGCAAAACTACGTACGGTTAAAGGATCATATGCCTGGAAGGCATGAAATCAGACGTACATTTAGAGGAATACATGCCTGACAGGCAGGGTAACTTTTAGAAAGAGGTAACTTACGGTCGAACGGAGGAGATCTACGAGGTGACGACACTTTCGCTGTCACACACAACAACAGATTGAGGAATTCTAGGAGGGGGACTTGCCCAGCAGCACGCAGGAGGCTTCTAGCAGCAAAAAGGTAAACCATACATGCCTGGCAGGCATATGTTCCTACCGAAGGGTTAAAATCCGGGGATTGGTGGACGGCCGTATTCTAAAGTTGTCAGCTCATCATGTTTATCGCACACTGCTTAACGGTACTCAGCAAAAACGTTTATCACATTTTTTTA
Organism: Magicicada septendecula; assembly: GCA_034769895.1. Classification (NCBI taxonomy): domain Eukaryota; kingdom Metazoa; phylum Arthropoda; class Insecta; order Hemiptera; family Cicadidae; genus Magicicada; species Magicicada septendecula. The sequence goes on along the minus strand of CM068376.1, from coordinate 298,194,211 downwards.
AAATGAAAAATTTTGTATTTACGGCAACACATTGTCACGGCGGTCTCACTGATCGTCGTCGTACGGTCCAGTGGAAAACAAAGTACAGACACCAGTTAAATCACTAATTACCAGCTTTAACGGGTCACAAATAACAATTTGTAATCAAAAAGACACTCTCATACAGTAATTGAAGTTAAATTTGTCCACACGCAATACGATGTCAACTCTAAAGAGTTCCGCACTAATTATTATAATACAATAATCACTTTCAACAACAATCACTTCACAATCACGGAATAAATCGCCCAACGTAACTAATTAACTAAGCGGTCGCTGTTGCTTATATGCAGCCTGCAGGTGTTCCAGAATAATTTTCCATGCCAACATAATTTGCTTAGTTAACTAGCACTCGAAATTTCTAGAGGTACTTTGGTACACGGCCTTGACAGACACGCACCTGCACTGCTAGCCGAGAAACGGGCAGAACGACTCTCCCGACTGTCGTCAGAATATGATGTATATAGTACTTTGAGTTTAATTTATACTTAAATACATTTTTAAAATATACACACTAATATTTCTCACCTAAAAACGAAAGATATCCTTATTTTGAATAATTTATTGAATAAGAAGAATGATTCGATTCTTGTGATCTGCATGGAAGTGAAGAACTGGACAATTTATTCTCAAATAATTTATCACAGTGCTCTCGGTGTAAAAACTGCAAAAAGAAAGTGGACTTCAGTTATATACAAGTTGTCACGTCGGCATGGCTTCTCAGGTAATGCTGTCATGTAGTCATTGTAAGTCTGAACATAAATTTGTTAGTTGTAAAGAAACAGATGTGCCAACAGACTTAGTTGTAAAAATACAAAGTTTAATGAAACCGACATAGAGAGCCGTTTGACAGAGGATCAGTTTGGTTTTAGTAAAAATATGGGAACAAGGGAGGAATTTTGGCATTAAGACAGATAATAGGAAAATGACTGAGGAAAGACAAAACGACATTTATAGTTTTTTTTCTTTGATGTAGAAAAGGCCTTCGATAACGTTAAGTGGAAGAAGATGTGCCCTGCAAAGAGCGAAGATTGATCAAGAATTTTTACAAGCACGAGACAGGCATAGTTCGATGTGGAAACCATCAAGAGGAAGCGAACATTGAGAAAGGAGGAAGACAGGGATGTTCTCTGTTGTCTCCCTGTTTGTTTAACTTGTACGTCCAAGAAGCGATCGATAGAGAAAGAGAAGACACCCGTCTCGGAGTAAACATACACGGGGAAACGTAGACATACTTAGGTTCGCAGATGACATAGCAGTGACTGCGGAGTGCAACGAAGATCTACAAAAGATTCTTAACACAATGCATCAAGTAACGAAGAATGAATTCAATACGAAAATAAATTAACAAAAGATCAAAGTCCCAGTCTGTAGTCGGAAGAAAGAAGACCCAGTCAGAATAACAGAAAAACCTCTTCACTTCAAACGCCATCAGCCTAAAAATAAGGAAGAATCTAGTACAGACATACGTGTGGAGTGTTACCCTATACGGGAGTGAATCTTGGACAGTTGGAGAAAGTGACAAGGAAAGACTCCAAGCATTTGAGACCTGGTGCTACAGAAGGATATTCAAGATAAGCTGGAGGGAGAAGATAACGAATGAGAAGTCTTTAGAAAAGCTCAGGAGGAGAAGAGCTTTCTACGAAATTTAAAAGGCAGAAGAGCTAAGTTTATAGGGCATATACTACGACACAATGGGTTGGTTAAGAGAACAATAGAAGGAACAATTGAAGGGAGCAATCACAGAGGACGACCCCGTGTAGACTACATGAAACAGCTTACGGTCGATATGAACAGCATATCATATTGTGAGTTGAAAAGAAAAGCAGAGAAGCATGAAGAACAGCGAGCTGCTGTCAACCAGCCTACGGGCTGCTAACCTAGAAGAGAGAGATGAAACAGACGTGTACGGACTCGTGTATGAAATATATTTGTGTACGGACTAAGGTCAATTGGGAAAGGTCAAATGCTCGAATGGTTAACGTTTTGAAAATGCGTGATGAAGAAAGCGTAATTTGGACAAAGATATATCAGAGTACGAAAAGAAGACTATAAAGAAAGAAATAAGAAGAAGAACTTAGTGATTGTCCAGACTATAGGCTAGGAATGTTCGAAGGTAACTGAAAAATAAAGTTCTTATAAAGTGAGCGTTTTGTTTTTTCGTCGTTTTCTGCGGATGACTTTTTTTTTTTTTAAAAGGAACATTTTCTCAAAAACTATTTAACCTACGCGTATTTTGTTGATATTTGTACAGGGTATTCACTGCTGAAAGACACATACTTAAACGAATTGGTTTTTTTTTAAAGTTATAGAAATAATTTTAGTATATTTACGAAGTCAAATTTTTTAAATTTTCAGCAGAGCTCCGGAATTTTTTTATTTTTTTTGCAAAACTAAAGTGCCAAAAATCTGAGTGCCATTTGGAAAATCTGACGTTATGTAGGAAGGATTCAATAGATAGTACAAAAATTTTAAAGAGAAAATGTGCATGTGGTTCCTGAGAAAATGTTATTTATGTAACTATTGAATGGTATAGTGATTCAAAGTACGCTGAAATCTCTGTCTTTTCGTCCACTGTGAACATAGAGAGAGATGTTAGCAATGCTGGTCTTTCCTTATTGATGCGATAGCCTGTACAAACCTATTTGCATAGGGCGTATCATGAAGTAATGGAAATACTTTCAGTACGTGTTCTACAGGTGAAAATAAGACATACCATTAGATTTTGAAAGGCTTTGTTTTCAGGTCGTAACCTCTAATCTTTTAATCTAAAACACTGTGTAGCTCATACACATGTTTTTTATTTCTTTACTTATTCAAAATGAATAGCGTAGCCTATATATATTTTACACACAGTGAATATATATTTCATATATAACAGCTTTTATGTATTTTACATTGTTTAATAGGAGAGAATTCTTTTTTTTTTAACAGTTAATATTGTTATAGTTATTCTTTATTTAAATTAAAACGAGTCTGTTTAATTGTGTTTTTAAAATTAAAGAAAAGTTTAATAAAAAATAATTTAAAAAAAAGATACGTTCTTTTAATAATTAATAACCTGTTGGTTTCGTGGCGTCGAATTTTCTGCAAATCTACAATCATACATTTTGTGACAAAATTAGTACAGATTTGTTAAAAATGAACATTTGAATCAAAATTACGATTTTACGTTATAATTTTAGTTAATTTTATTTTAGAGGCCGTAACTTTAAAAAATCCTATGTTTATATGACCTTTCCAGAACATGTTTTGAAAGTATTTTCGTTATTTCGTGAAACGCTCTGTGTACACAATTACGGAACATTACTTCGGTCGATGCGATAGCATTGGAAGCTTCTGTAAGACACAGGTTAGCGTTTTAAGTTTATGATTTTGTAGCTTAATTGTCACCAAATAATTAATCGTAAATATCGATCCGTTTATGCTGTCACACATAATCCTATGTCCTGTTCTGTTTGGTAACACACTCTCTTTCCGTTGTCGCGTAACTATAAACATTTTAGTTAGATTTAATACATGTCATTACTATATCATCAGCAACTGTACTTCTTGACTAAAGCTTTTATAGGATGGTGGTATAATAACTTACTAGCTATAAAAACTCCTACACAAAACAAATAACAAACAAAGACAGAAAACAACAAATTCATAATACTAACATACATCAATAACCACACTGAAAAAATAGCCCACAAATTCAAAAAAGCAGGATACAGAATCGCATAAAAAACTACAAACAAAACAGAACACACTACAACACACACACACAAAGCACAAAACAAATTTGATGTACCTGGTGTGTACAAACTAAATTGCTCATATTGCAACAAATTCTACATAGGCCAGACAGGACGTTGCTTCAAACAATGATACATTGAACACATAAAGACACTACACTTCACTACCGAATCCACCTTTGCAAACCACCTCATTGAAGCAAACCACACATACACAAACATCGACAACAACATTGATATTCTACACATACACAAACATCGACAACAACATTGATATTCTACACATACACACAAAAGGCCGAAAACTAGACACTCTTGAACAACTGGAAATATACAAACACAAAAACACATAAAAATGACATCCTAAACGAACAGACACAATTCAAATCGCATATATTATTCGAACATATCACACCCCACACACACAACATCGATCGTTCAAAAGTCGACGCCGTCGACAAGATCAAGACGGACAGCGCTCCCAGTGGCAGCCTCTGACGAAGCTTATAATAAGCGTTTTTACCCATAAAAAACTTTGTGTTCCGAGGCGGTAGTGATTTAATTATATTTATAAAAATGTGTTTTCCAAAATGTTTACTGGTATGATAATTTAGCAGTTGCATAGTACGATAGTTAAACGTCTCTATAGTGGCCGTTGTGCTTTTCACGGACAGGAAACCTAGCTTTTTTTAAATATAAGAGAGAAAACCTTGCAAGCTGTAAAATAATGTACTATAAGTATTCCCATACATGATTTTATCTGTAAATTTTGTGTTGTCAATTGCATGCTGATATTAAGTGTGTAATTTTCTGGAAAGATGCTGATTTAACTAAAACATTTATTACCTATTTTGTTCTGTTTACTATTGATTTTTAGTTTAACTGTTGAACTAGAGTGTTCTAGTGACTTTTTAAGTACCGGTACTTAATTTATTATTGTTTTGACAAGTTTCGACGTAAACTCTTACATTTTTATAGTTCACGATTATATAAAGAGCGAATTTTTATTCTTCGTATTATTTAAATTAGCAGCCATCCTTACTATTTCTTTTATAAAATTGCTAAACTGCTACAATTTTTGTTTAGACAAAGCTTTTCGTCATCTCTGACATCATCAGGTCTTGAACAACCAAGCTTGAACTGAACACGAAAAGCTTTGTCTAAACAAAAATTGTAGCAGTGTAGCAATTTTATAAAAGAAAAAGAGCGAATTGTTTTTATTTCTTGTAAAACGTCGGTGTTTCATTTGTGTGAAATCTCTCTGCAGATGTGTCGTTTATTAAAATTTGTAGTGAAAATAAGGGAACTTATTACTTGGGGGATAGAATTTTAATTTTATTCGTTTTTAAGTCACACAACGTTTTTTACGGCAGGGCGTAAATTATTTCAGTTTTTTGTTATTATACAAAAACAATAGCTAGTGATTTGATCATATCTTATTTCTACAGTTAATAACTTTTTTTAACTAAAAAAAACATAATTTGTCAAAATTACATGTAATGCTTTCTATAAATATCACGTTAGTTTGAAAATTTTTAATTTAAATGTGAATAAGTTGTTTAAATTTTTTAATGTTTACAATGTTTAATTTTAAAAACGTGTTATTCCGATAAGTTTAACAGTTTCTATTGCTTAATACTTATAAAGTTTACACACTGTCTTACTATTTGTGTTCAATAAAAAATATAAAGCTTAAAAATCGTTATACCAGTAAGCAATTTTTGCTAGTAATCTGTTATATCACAAATTCCTTCTGAGCGCTCAGCTAAAATCTTCCTCCTAAATGCTTTCTGGTATATTAAAAAAAAACTTCAGAAAAGCAAATTAGTATCATATACTTATTTCTGTACCCCTCAAATGCTAGAATCTAAAATGTCAGGTCAGTTCCCTTGTAGAACCTTATAAAGGGTTAAGGCTACTATAGTGCTTTAGTTTCTGTCTTGTTGCACATATTATTATTATTCTTCTTGTAATGTATATCCGAATATCGGTGGGTGACCATGTTGTTCTGTGTTTTAATCTCTGTCCATTTCTGTTATCATTTGATAACAAATGTTTCACTCGTGGTCTACCCTAATTAAATGACCTCCTTACGAGACTTTTCCACAACTTTCCCTTCATTATTGTTTTTTACCCTATCTATCCTTGAAAGCATCTACATTCTCCTCCTCAACAGCCTCTAAGTCCCTCTTTTTATAATATTCCGTAAATCGGAACCATGGACCGCAAAAGCGGTTTTCTGAGAATTTTCCTTGTCTTGAATCAAATGTTTTTTGCAGCAGCCCCTTCATTTCCATATTCTACCTACGCAATGGTAGATTTAATTTCTTCTGTATATCTTCTTCCACCTGAGACAGAAAGGTCTTATAGCGTTCTCCGTAAATTTTTCATCAGTTTTAATTTCTTCAGAATTCAATTCATACTGTAGACATTGAAAAGAGTGACTACTACAGACATTCTGTACGTATTTCATTCCGTTCAATAGTTTCCAGGTCTCGTTTACGAGATCGCGTATATCACCTTATAGACGTACTTCTCCAAAATGCTTTGCGGTTGAAGTGTAAGCTCTGTCTTCTTCTTCTTCTTCTTCTTCTTCTTCTTCTTCTTCTTCTTCTTCTTCTTCTTCTTCTTCTTCTTCTTCTTCTTCTTCTTCTTCTTCTTCTTCTTCTTCTTCTTCTTCTTCTTCTTCTTCTTCTTCTTCCTCCTCCGCAAGGTGTAGAGGTTGAGCAAAGGTCTCGGCATTGTGGTCTCTGCATGGTCAGGGCCTTTGCTTCATTCCACTGCACTCACTGCCCCTGGAAAGAGCACCTCACATCGTCCTCCTAAGTCACTCTTCTGCGGCTCCTGGATCTTCTCCCAGCAATTCTTGCCTCATACAGGTGTTTTGGAAGTGTTATCTCCTTCCATCCTTTGAACGTGTCCAAACCAGCGTGTTTGTCTTCCCTTATTCATAATGTCGTATGTTTCTCAGCTGTTATTATCCAGCTATTCCTACTCTGTCTTCTTTTTCTTCTTTTGTCAGAGACTAGGCGAATCACTTGTTCTGGTTCCCAAAGGACTATATATCCACTTCACGAACGCATCCTAGGTCTTTATACTTCGTTGTCCAATAGTCTTGTATTCCCAAACTTCCTTAGGCAACTTCACATCTGGTATCCTATCGTATTCACATGAGCCATCCGTCTCTCTTTGTTTTCTGCAGTACGATCTTGGATATTAAAAATATTCAACTCTTTATGAATGGCTTCACTACAGAATCTGTCTCTCCGTGTGCAGCCTTTAGAAGATCGCAAGAATCTCATCTCCGATGCCTGTATCCTAGTCAGATGATTACTCGCCGGAACCCAAGGACCCAAGTGGCACACCCATTGCCTTATAAAATTTTAATAGAGTCTCTTTCCTTGTTTCCTTGATAACGCTCGAAGACATTGTGCCACATATTGACTGAAACTTAACTAGGGCTACCACATGACCTAGGTGAAAAAAGAGGACGACCTGAAATTTAACAGCATGATCGTTACTTTACGGATTAAACAAAAATTTGACAGTAAAAACGTTATAAATTATGGATAAGAAGGTATTCATGATTAAGTTAAGCATTTTTACAGAGTTTATACAATGTACAATTTAATTTTGGTGATATAACAAGAAAATGTTTACAAACAAAACTTTAAACTATTAGAAGCGGAACTTACGTAGGAAAAGAATATATGCCTTATTTATTTTTAATCATAGCAATAATTAATTTAGTACTAATCAGTCTGAATCGGATTCACAATCTAAATGTTCAATTGTGTCTGTTGTGCCGTTGGTATTTATCAGATGAACCGAATCCCATCAAGAGCTTTTTATTTTCTAATTAATAATCATAGAACTGAACACATGAAAGACTTTTAAAGTTGTACTGTTAAACACAAATTATACTTTTAATATTTTCTAGCATTAACCTATTTCTCTCTTTGATCCACTGTGAACTGATCAGAGAATATACCGTTCTGTAATAGAGTTGTTACTCGGAATGGAATAAAAATACTCAACAATTTTTAAAAGTTCTGAATAACAAGATGATGTTGGACTTTCCTTAAACTATTTACACCATAACTGACTGGAAAGGTTATCATACAAAGCAGGGCAGAAATTCTTTAAAAACTTCTGAAAATTGCAGAATTGATCAAAACATTAGTTATCATCAACGCAGATGTCTGTTCTGGTTCCAAGAAAACTTAAAGTTTCGCTGGCAGCGCTTGCGCGTGACTACATTTTTCAGTTTTACGAAAAAAGAGGACATTTCCCTGTTTTTAACAAATCCTCCCGGACAGGTTTTTAAGACTAAAAAAGAGGACGTGTCCGGGAAAAAGAGGACGTATGGTAACCCTAACTTAACCAACATCATAATTCAGATCATATGTGATGTCACAGCCAAAATAGCGGGAAGCGACGCCTGCTCTATAGTCTTATTATTCAATACAGTGTCATTTCGCAAAGACATTTGCCCGTAAATGCCATAGTTTCTACATAGAAATTTTCATTATGTAATTTGGACAGACTTGCTGTAACTAGGACAACGATCTCTGGAGCTCGCATTCATTGTTTTGGATGATTATTTTATCATCCGCAAACAGCGTTGTTTTCAAGTAACGCCTCTAATTTTATTTCCATTTCTCCGATAAATGGGTTTCACCATTCGTATTAGAACTTCATACTTTCTCTTTTCATTCATGGCTTCGGTTATGTCTTCTTCCATTCATGGTTTATCGGTGCTTATTCCAGTTCTCTGTAAACGATTACCGCTCGGTAGCGCTTGTGAGAATTTTAATAGCAGGCGTATATGATTTACACTTATTTTCTCATATCGATTTCCACTGTTTAAGATGCCGGTTTCTATCATGTCTTTCGTTGAATAGTGTTCGTAATATTTCTTTACTCTTCTTCTTATCTGGCGTTACAGCTTTGGTGGGCTTTAGCCTCCTCAACAATACTCCCCCATGCCTCCCTGTTCTCCGCCCTTCCTCTCCACTCACTGATTCCCATGCTAGCAAGATCTTCTAATACGCCATCCAACCATCTTATCCTCGGCCTACATATACATCTAGTAGTATATAATCTTCCCTTCAGCATTCTTTGCAGATGTCCCAGCCAACGCAACCTCTGTGATTTGATTAATTACACTATGTCTTTTCCATGCATGAGAGCCTGTAGTTCATTGTTATTGCGTATTCTCCAACGGCTTTCTTCTCTTACTGGGCCATAAATTTTACGCAATATTTTACGCTCAAATGATTTTAAATGATTTTGTCATTCTCAGTAAAAGTCCACACGCTAGATCCACATGTAACAACTGGTCGCGCAAGAGAATAATATACTTTAAGTCAGTGGTTCCTAAAGTGGTTCCGCGACAATGTTTCAGGGGGTCCGCAGAGACTTTTAAGAAAAATTAGAATATACCGTAATTTTCTCCGATTTTTTGTGCTTTAAAATCTAAATTTGGGGGGGGTTCAAACTAATTGTAATTGTAAAATTAATGTCAAACCAATGGCTTTAATACTGGCTTTAAATCATGTCGTGTAGCAGACCTGTTTGTCAGCCGAACTGACTAGACCTCTCTCTCACAGTACAAAAAGAAGACTCATTGGCAGAACTTTTAACTGACAGTTTTTTGACATTATTAACTGAACATTGATATTCATCTGAACTTTCAATTTGACATTAAAATTACAGTTTTCGCAGTTACAGTTAGCTGACTTCTGGTTATAGGCCTATGTATTGACTGGCTATCCTGAACACGCAAAAAAACGTTGAAGCATTTAACTGCGTATCCCTCTACTTATCTGTGTGAAACCGCATTATCCCTGCTCACGTAGGCCTACTTGAAGTCGAAGTTAAGAAATAAACTTCATGTCGAGAGTGACTTAATATTGAAATTATCATACATTAAACCCAATATTGCAGAGCTAATTGTTCAAAAGCAGCTTAACTGTTCACATTAGACTATGTTTGATATCATTAATATTATAATTTTGCAAGTTAAGAAAATTTTGATTTTAATTAAAATATAAGACTTTCTATCATACTTACTGTTTGTTTTATTTCAGAACTCAGACGGGGTCCGTGAATTTTTAAATTATTTGGGGGAAGGGGTCCGCGGACTGAAAAGTTTGGGAACTACTGGTCTAAGTTTTATACCGCTTGTAACAGGATTGTTTTTAAAGATGTTAACAATTGCAAAGTAGGCTCTATTTCCTGCTTCTATCCTTTCCCTTTACTCAGTCCCCTTAAATCACATATTACTACCAATTTTTTTTTTTAGCTGAAATATTCCCGTCATCCATCCTTATCAGTGGAATATGTGGTTTATCCATCCTTATCAGGTCATAATAATCCACTGTAGAAAGGTAGATGAAATATCATAAATAAAAAGGGTTGTTGAAGGGGGAGGGGGTAATTTTCTATAACTGAAAATGATAGTTGAAAGGGGAGGCGATAATTTTTTATATGTGTACTACGTTATTGGCAACAAAGAAGTAGTTTGTTGTTAAAATTCGTTCCCGGGATGTTTGACCGCGGTCTAATGTTTTCTGCAAAACCAGACGTTTCGGCAGTGCCATCGACTACCATCATCATTGAAAATCGAGTGCGGTAACGTGAGGTGTTATATGTTGATGGCCACTGTACTGTGGTTAAGGCTCAGGTACAAGTAAGGTACAGCCTTACTTCCAGTTAAGGTCACTAACGTATACCACCTCACGTTAGCGTACTCAATTTTCACTGAAGATGGCATTGGGCATTGCCGAAACCTTTTTTTTTTTTTTTTTTTTTTTTCATCTAAGGACCACATGCCAATTTCAATTCTTTGTTCTTTTCTTGTTCTCCAATATTCTTTCATCTTTTCATTGTGTCTCTTCTTCCTGTCTTGTCTTCAGTCCACTTTGAACCTGCGTTTTTCTTTCTCCTACCCTGGACTCCTTCCATTTTAACACTTTTGCCCAAAAAGTTCTCTTTCAATTGCTTCTTCTGCGTGTATATTTTTTTTGTTCTAAATCCTTTTGGACTTCTTTAATCCAACTTGATGTTGACTTCTTTCCCCACGGATATTTAAAGATCTGCTTTGTTAACCTATTGTCGTCCATTCTATATAAATGTCCAAAAAATAATAGTCTTCTTTTTCTCATTGTTTCTGTTATATTTTCTATACTTTGATATATTTCATCAGTACTTCTTAATTTACAACCTTCTGACGTTTTTCGTGGGCCTAGTATTTTCCTAACAATTCGTCTTTCCAATATTTCTAGTTTGTCTAAATTATAATTCAGTGCTAGACATTCACTTGCATATAGGCATTCTGGCTTCACTACTGTAGTGTAATGCCTTTTTTGCGCATTTTTAAATATGCACATTTTATTGTAAATATCTTTAGTTATAGCATATGCCCTTTCCATCTTATGAATCCTTTCTTCTATAGCTGATTTTTCTAAACCATTCTGTTGAATTATTTCTCCTAGATAGGCCTACTTGAATTTTCGAACCCTCTCTATTGACCGATAACTGTTACCAGGAATTTTGGCGCATTTTTAATGTTCCTGAGAAATTTGTTTTTTTTTTCTGCAGAAATTCTTAAGCATGTTCTACTGGCTGTGTCCTCTAAAAAATTAACTTGTGTTACTGCAGATGTCAGATGTTCAGAAAGTTCATCTGAGAACGCAAAACTGCTTATTTCAATACGTTTGTTTCTTCTTCCCAACACTATTGGTGATATTTTGCATTCCTTTAATTTTTCATTCCAGATTCTCACTTCTTTCTCCAGGACACAGTTGAAAAGAATTGGAGACAACCATCACCCTGTCTTACACCTGTATTTATTTTGAACGGTTGAGATATTTCTCCCGTATTCATTTTTATTCATAATAAGTACCGTATTCATTTTTTATTAATTTATCTTTTGATTATATAGGTCTATTATGTGAAGTTTTGTTATTATTATTGTGCTGACTGTTGACAGAGTATTATTTATTTCTGTACACGTATTAGTTTACAATTAGCCTGAAGAAGGCTGCCGATTGTTTGGATGGCCGAAGCTTGGAATTTATATTTTCTCTGTGATGGCAAACGTGCGGCAGTTAAATTCAAATGAAAATGTCTACAATCCATTACAGCCGTCTTTTAAAGAAGTTGACAAATATCAATCTCTTGTTACCCTTATAAGAAAAGGTAGGTATAACCGAACATATTAATACGTTCCTAACCTTGTGTGTGGTCAAGGTGATGGCTTTTTGTGAAACTGATCCCGTACGGGCAAACATTGTTATAGATGGTAATGTTCTGGAACACGTTAGCAGTTTTGAATGCCTGGGCTACAGTGTGTCTTATAATGCATGCAACGACGTGAATAAGTTGCATAAGTTCAACTTTATATGTGGGACCATCAGATGAACCCTTAAGTCGGCAAGTAAAAGAACACGGCTAAAATTCTACAAGGTGATGGCTCTTCCTTCACTTCTTTATGGGTCTGAGAATTGGACTTTAACGAAAGGCCGGGCCAGTCGCATCCAAGCGGCTGAAATGAGATTTCTCAGGCACGCGGCAGGGTATACTCTCCATGATCATAAAATAAACACAGATATACGGCAGGAACTGAATATTATGAGTATACTCGACAGGATCGCCCAGTATCGGCTGAATTGGTGGGAACATCTTTGCCGAATGGATGACTGCCGCATCCCCAAACAACTATGGAACTATAAGCCGAGGGGACGGAGAGGTGTGGGACGTCCGAGGAAGCGCTGGAGTGACCAGCTGTAATATTTGCCTATTTGAGACCGGCACAAACCATTCTTGGTTTAAACCTTGACGACGACGATGATGATGATGATGACCTTGTGTATGTCTTCCTGTAATTCCTCTTCCAGAGAACCGAGAAAGCTGAATATATTTTCTCTATTATTATATATATAAACTTTCACGTATGAACTTACTTTCGTTATCACTTCCCCATACGTTTCAAGGTGATGTGCCTCTTCCTCAGTGGGCGTAAATACTGAATGTCGTTTTACAGAATAACCGTTATGGACTATTGGTGTGTGTGGTGGGGTTTGATGGTGGGATGGGATTGGCGCTGAGGTTCAAATTGTGTGTTTGGATCAGTGTATCGAATAGTGTACGTGATTTATAATGTAATTGTTCATTTAATATGTTGTTTGGTTGTAGTGTGTGATATCTGTATATTTCAAATTGTTCAGCTGTGTTTAGTTTTCTACTTTTAGGTAAGTAGTGTAATATTTCCATGTTGTGTTCGATGTTTGTGTAACTGTGGTTTTCGTTATGTAAATGTGTGGCAAATGTGGAATGTATGTAGTTTGTGGTGAGGGCTTTTAAATGTTCTGAAAATCTGGAGGAAAAATATCTTCCCGTCTGGCCGATGTAGAATTGGTGACAATCATTACAATTTAATTTATAAACCCCTGTTTTGCTGTATGTGTCTGTGTCTTTGTTAGTATTAGTTATGTGTTTCCTAATGGTGTTGTTGGTTCTGTAGGCTACTTTATAATTGTGTTTCCTAAATATGTTTGCAATTTTGTGTGTATTGGAATTGTAGTATATAAGTGTTATGTATTTACTGGGTTGTGTGCTGTTGGTCAGATGTGTTTTACTTTTTGTGTTTAGGATTCGTTTGTGTAGTTTATTTATTAATTCGGGGTTGTATCCATTTTTGACTGCTATATATTTGATTGTGTTTAATTCTTCTTGGTACTCATGTGTGTTTAGGGGTATTGAAGTGAGCCTATGGAGCATGTAGTTGAAACCTGCATGTTTGTGTTGAGTTGGGTGGTTGGATGAGTTATGTATGACCATGTCTGATGTGGTGGGTTTCCTGTATATTTTGTATGTGTGTGTTGTTTGTTTTGGTGATTGTAAGGTCTAAGAAGTGTATGCTATTATTTAGTTCTATTTCAAGTGTGAATTTTAATTTATGGTGTATAGTGTTAATGTATTTGTGGAAATTTTCTTTGTCTTTTGTTGCCGTTGTAGAGGAGTAAAATATCATCAACGTACCTGTGCCAATATATTATTTTATCGGTGTATTTGTTATTGTTCAGTATGTGTTTCTGTTCTATGGTGTGTACAAATATTTCGGCTAGTATACCTGATATAGGGGAGCCCTTGGGTAGTCCACATACTGAACAATAACAAATACACCGATAAAATAATATATTGGCACAGGTACGTTGATGACATTTTACTCCTCTACAACGGCAACAAAAGACAAATAGAAAATTTCCACAAATACATTAACACTATACACCATAAATTAAAATTCACACTTGAAATAGAACTAAATAATAGCATAAACTTCTTAGACCTTACAATCACCAAAACAAACAACACACACACATACAAAATATACAGGAAACCCACCACATCAGACATGGTCATACATAACTCATCCAACCACCCAACTCAACACAAACATGCAGCTTTCAACTACATGCTCCATAGGCTCACTTCAATACCCCTAAACACACATGAGTACCAAGAAGAATTAAACACAATCAAATATATAGCAGTCAAAAATGGATACAACCCCGAATTAATAAATAAACTACACAAACGAATCCTAAACACAAAAAGTAAAACACATCAGACCAACAGCACACAACCCAGTAAATACATAACACTTACATACTACAATTCCAATACACACAAAATTGCAAACACATTTAGGAAACACAATTATAAAGTAGCCTACAGAACCAACAACACCATTAGGAAACACATAACTAATACTAACAAAGACACAGACACATACAGCAAAACAGGGGTATATAAATTAAATTGTAATGATTGTCACCAATTCTGCATCGGCCAGATGGGAAGATCTTTTTCCTCCAGATTTTCAGAACATTTAAAAGCCCTCACCACAAACTACATACATTCCACATTTGCCACACATTTACATAACGAGAACCACAGTTACACAAACATCGAACACAACATGGAAATATTACACTACTTATCTAAAAGTAGAAAACTAAACACAGCTGAACAATTTGAAATATACAGATATCACACACTACAACCAAACAACATATTAAATGAACAATTACATTATAAATCACATACACTATTCGATACACTGATCCAAACACACAATTTGAACCTCAGCGCCAATCCCATCCCACCATCAACCCCCACCACACACACCAATAGTCCATAACGGTTATTCTGTAAAACGACATTCAGTATTTACGCCCACTGAGGAAGAGGCACATCACCTTGAAACGTATGGGGAAGTGATAACGAAAGTAAGTTCATACGTGAAAGTTTATATATATAATAATATTTAATAAAGTGAACGAAGAGGATGAATCAACAAGATAATTATATTTTCTCTTTAACATTTAGTGCCTGGAGACGTTATTATCCACATTTACATTATAATATTGGACTAAAATTGATCTGGATGAAATATTAAACAAATTTAGGAATATCTGTAGAACAGTTCACAGATACCTTAAAAATAAGACAAATAAGGAAACAAGGATAAGGTTTTTTAACATGGTAGCGGTACCAGTTTTGATGTACGGTGATGAAGCCAGAGTTATGACAGAAACAGAGATAGGAATGGTTCAGGCAGCGGAGATGAAGTTTATGTGGGGAGTACTCGGGGCTGTACCATTCTCGACAGAAAGCAGAATGTGGATATAAGGACGGAACTGGGTCCCACCCATTGTTGTAACAGCTGAGGAGCAACAATGGAAGGTGGTGTGAACATTTGGGAAGAATGGCGGGTGACAGGATTCCAGTGCTAGCAGTGGGATATAGACCGGTGGGGAAGTGAGATGTAGGACGGTCGAGAGCCTAATCCTTGAGGTTGATGATGATGATGATGATGAATGTTATATAATATTACATCGTACATTGTAATATACGTTACGATACGTTCATATACATTATAATATAGGTATTTTATTAATCATTATATTAAACGTTATATTATTATTTTACATTATATTATATTATATTATGAAATTGTAGTTAATTTAAATATATAATGAAAGTAAAAGTAACTTGTATTATCAAATGTAACTACTATTTGATAACATAGGCCTAAGTATCTGCAAGAAACTCAACTATTTACTTGTAAAGCAATAATATAATATATTAGTATAGTATAATATTACATTTATATTTATATTATTATTTTTTTATATATACCCTATATACCCCCCCCCCAACCGGACTTCTGGTTTGACTTCACGTGTATTCGTGGTTTACCTTTATTTATCAACTCTCCGACTGTATTTACCACTTCATGCCCCAAGAATGATCTGCTGTTCTGTTTTCATATTATTCCGAGCCGTCTGGGTGGACTACGTAGTTTTCTCTTCCTCAGGGGCTAACCTACAGGGTAAATGAGGAATATATCCCCCCCCCCCGAAATCCGAAAACGTTGGAGCAAAAAGTTTTAAGCTGGTTGCATGTAAATTAAGTAATTAATGTAAATTGGGTTTAATTAACGTAATTAAATGAAAGAGACTGACAATTATTATATTTTTACAAAATTATTTAACATTATTTTACATGCTGTAAAATTTATATCCACAACCCTCACATACTGGTAACTCTCACTTTCTTAATGTTAACGTCCCTTGTAAAATATTTATACTCCACAGAAAGGTATTATTAGGCTTGTAAGACAAACTGGAAGCCTATCTGATGCATGTTTTCAATTTATTTTAATGAAATTAGTGAATTACAGCTATTACTTGCCTATTAGTTTTAATTATTGGTACGATTTTCATTATAACATGAGGAAAACAATACTCTAAGAACACGGTATGTGGTTGAAATAATCCCCCCCCCCCCGCGAAATTAAATCCTAGGTTCGCCCCTGCTCTTCCTAGTAGTATTTTGTCGGATTTGTAATACAGTTCGGAGAATTACGTAGCTGAATCCGTTACAGCTGTTATCTTTATCAGGAAACTTTTGTTGAGGTCGGATTTTTTCTACGTTTTATTATTTTTAAATTCTGAGAAAATCGATGATCCACGCAATATCTACTGCAGTGTACTTAATTTGTTGATATTCAAGCGGACGTGTCGTTTGAGTGGATCGTTGTAAACATAAAATTATATCAACTGTGCAAACGTTTGGCGCGTAGAAAACACAGACTAGGTTTTGAGCGATATCGGTATTTCTCGAGATGACATAATCCGCACGTTCCCGTGAGACGGATAATGAAGTGTGGGCTGTCACCGTACAACGCGCGCGTGTGCGCAGATATTCTCACTTCACTCAAGATTTACTGCACTTTTAACGTCCATACGTCGCAAACAACTAGTTGTGACGTCACGAAGAGATTACCAATCGTTGTGAACTGAAGTTGTTCGTTGTTCTAAGCGGGTAATTCGTGTGAGCAACTTGTAAGAAACGGACGGAAGACGGTATACACCAGTGGTTCTCAACATCTTTTTGTTTACGGCACACTAACGTACTAGTCGGGTCTTCAACCCGTAACGTAACGAGCGAGTTCAACCCGCTCTTCAGCTCTGTCGCCAGATACGACTCGGTGCGCAATTCTCAAGCCGTGTCCCCAGAATTCACCATCGATCTCGTTCTCAAGGGAGAAGAACGACTCGTGAATCTTCGGTCAGACCAAACACTTCAACTGAACTATAGTGAATACCACGTCTCAAGTTTTGGATGTTAGAGATGATCTATAGTAATGTCAGTGGAAGCAGTTACAATTTTCTACCACCTGCTCGTGCGAGCTGGGATTTCAGCACTAACAAACATAAAAAATCCGTGCGGAGAACCATACGTGACTTCCATGTTCTAAGATTTATATTTAAAATCATTTACTTGAATTCAGTTCGATAGTTTATTTAAAAAATATCCCCCACCCTCAAACTATTTTCACTATTTATAGATATTTTTGTTATAATGGGGTAGTCGTTTAATGTAATGTATTTTCGAGTCACTTTATCTATAAAAATTAGCTACTTTATTCTTTGTAGAGAAACTGAACTACTCAGATAATCACGCCTTAAATGCATATTTATGTAATTATGTGGCCACAAATTATTTTGTGGCCTGCTGGGCCGTGGTTGCGGATCTTTATGCATAGATAATTTAAATTAAAATAAAAAATTATAATCTTACTGCCTGGCAACAAAATAATTTTATTTTTAATAATTACTATTGTTTGAAAAACATTAAATGGATTTTTAATTTCGTCAATCTCATTAAATCAATACCAAACGTGAAAAAATTACCCCCCCTTTTAACTACCCTTTTCATTTATAGATATTTCATCTACCTTTCTACAGTGGATTATTAGGACCTTCTTTTCAGGATACTTTATTTATGAAAATTAACTACTCTTGTTAAAACGTAAAATGTTGCAGGTAAACTACTCCTCTTCCTTAACCGATCTTCATCAAAATCAGTAGGCCTTGAGTCCTCTACAACTCAGACACACATGCAAAAAATTATTTGATTCTGTTTCAATTTGCGGCAGTTATCGTTCGCCATAGAAAAAATTACACACACACACACACACACACACACACACACACACACACACACACACACACACACACATTACGGAAAATGGCATTTCTTCACGTTTTGAGGGTAGTACAGTCAGAATCAGCCCTTATCTCGAACACGATTTTTTTCGCCGTCACCATACTTCCGTTTCCTTACGGAACATGGAAGTAAAAACAAGAAACGCGAGAGACTTCTCTTAGTTGAACAGGGAATACGTGTGTGTTTATGTTTAATTCCACCACTGAACGTTTGTGTAAGAAATTACAAACTAAAGTTTCTCATTAATAACTCAAAACTTGTATTGTAAAGCATTAGCAAATAAACCCCCTGTAAATTAAATATGTGAAACTCTTGAATATTTTCCGTGTTTCTTTTTTAAAATAAATATTGAGTAAGTTTATTTTAATTACTTTTACCAGCAATATTAAAAAGCTCCAGATGTTTCGCGGCAAACCCGTTGAGAACTAAAGGTATAAGTTGATAGAAAGTATAAGACTGTGTTATGAATGGAAATTTAGTCTAAACTCTGTGCAATGCTGAAGAGACAAAGACGAAAAGACGAGTGTACGCTCAGCGTGGCCTCCTTAGATACCACGCTCATTATTTAGGAAAGATTCCCATTTAAAATTAACAAAAAAATCCTTTTATTATATTTAGATGCTCAAATATAGAAGATACGTATGGTGCTGTAGTCGTCAATGGACCCATTAAGTTAATACTGTTGCTCCATCAACCTCTGTGTCCGATTGAAATCGAACGTGTTGATTGCTTTTTGCGTACACCAAGTAAGTAATTACACTGCATAAACGCATCTACAGCAGTGGTTTCCAAAGTGGGGTCCGCGGACACTTTTAAGAAAAAATAGAATATACCGTAATTTTCTCAGATTTTTTATGCTCGAAAATGTAAATTTTAGAATCTTAAAACAATTAGTAGAAGATTCCAGAAGATTAAGTAGCTGGATTTCGACTCGTGTGGCTGGAGGTTGGCAAAGTTAAGAAATAAACTTGATGTCGAGAGTGACTTAATATTGAAATTATCAGACAATTAGCAGAGCTAATTGTTCAAAAGCAGTTTAATTGTTCAGATTATACTATGTTTGATATAATTAATATTATAATTTTTCACCTGCCTACTAATCTATAGGTCCCGGGTTCAATTCCCGGGCCCGCACCATAAAATCAAGGTGCGTTTTTTCAGCCCCCAGGTCGACTCAGCCTATTGAAAATGAGTATCTGGGATAACATCCTGGGGATAATGGTCGGCTGAAGCGTAGTGCTGGCCACACTGCCTTCCTTGTATGCCGTACGGCTCACATTAGGTAGCCTACCCTGCCTACTCCTAAGCTACTTCGGTGGTATACATGGGAGCCATTATTATTATTATAATTTTTCAAGTTAAGAGAATTTTGATTTTAATACATTTTAATTAAAATATAAGAGTGCATCACATTTACTGTTTGTTTTATTTCATAACTCAGATGGGGTCCGTGAAATTTTTAATTATTTGGGAAGGGTCCGCGGACTGAAAAGTTTGGGAACCACTGATCTACAGTATTGACCTAACTGTTTCCGTGTTAGCCAAAACGTGTCAATACAGCGTCGTGGAACTTTTATATAGTCATAATATCAATATTGTGTGACCCAGTACTCAAGGGGGCCCAACCCCCTAAGCTTGATGACTCAACCCTAACTTGATGAATACCTCCCTCCAGGGAAAGGTATTTAAAATTAAAAGAAAATGTCATTGTAATAAGCGTTTTGTTACAAATAAGCTAAAGTTAAAAATAGAACAGTTTGCAAATAAATTCTCATTTTAAATTAAACAAATAAGTAAATAAAAAATATAATGAAATTAATACGTGGAAGACAATATTTTAAAACACAGGAAAAAAATATCAACAAAGCATATTCTAAAGAAAAAATGAAAAAAATAATGGTTTTTATTTGGTATCCTAGTTACTTTGGCTTATATTCGACACAGTAACTTCTTCCTCTACGATGACGATAAAGAAAAGGCGTCAATTATTTCTTCATTAGGAATCGACCCTAATAAAGCTTTCTCTGAAGCTAGAACCATAAGTTTCGAAAGCCATTGCAGACCTGAGTCTGTTTTTTATTATTTCAACTCGGCTCATAACTCTTTCAGCTGAGCAACTGGTTACGGCAAAAAATAGCAAAGTTGAATAGTCAACTTTCAGTCTCTTAACGGCCGAAAAATTAATCAAGCGCCTGTAAGGCTTTAAAAAACCCTTTTTGACCAAAAAACATTTAATCTGTGCGTTTTCTTTTTCACTTTCAGACTCATCATGGTCGTCCATGCTAGTTTTTCGTTCACTAACAAACCGTGAACTTTTATAAATATTCAATTTTTTATTGCAACGTAGTTATAATTTTTCATACGTTCCCAAAGTTTTTTGTCAACTCCCCCAAAAATTTCAATGACGCGGTTTGAGTTACGACCCCCCCCCCATGGACACCCCTGCAGTACTGTTGTACTGTTGGACAGCCCACTGACTTCATTCTACGTGTAAAATGTTTACGTTGTCTAGTTAATCTATGCCAGTCTTCAGGTGGAGATGCGAAGGAAAACAACGTATTCGTCCCTTGGGGATGAAATAAATGTGTGTGCTCTATAAAATATGTAAACATTTCAAGTCGGGTGAAAATATGCCTTAATACGTTACACAACACGAATTTACATATTATTGTGTTCCTTTTTAAGTTGTTGTAGTTAATATCAAAGTTTGTCCTTCTATATTCAGTTATTCCTAGTGGAATACTGCGTGCAGTATAGTGTCTCGAGTCTCGAAATGGTCTCCTGCCACTGGGTCAAAATTTTCAATTTTATAAGATTTTAATTACGGGGGAGTCGTGAAGCTTTCCTCGAATATGCCACCGGGGCTATCAAACGGGGTCGCTTCCAAGATTCATGTGTTCTTGGAGTATATTTGCCGAGTCCGGCGGTCAATGGATTGTGGGTAATTCGGGCCGCCCGCCCGTAGAGTCTTCGCGTTAGGCGTCGCAGGGTGTCATCAAGAGCACGGACGTCCAGTCCTCTTCGAAGAATGTTACTCTGCGGCTGTCTTTTCCTTGCAGTTTGTAGGCTGGACGGAGTTAAAAGTGAAACCTTTATTTACCGCTCTGTCTGTCTGTCTGTCTGTCTGTCTGTATTTGTCACTTCGGTCTCGGTTTTTCGACTAAGATTTTCTCTTAGTATCCGTGTTTAAGACGATCATAGATCTTCGCGTCTTTCACAGCAACGTGAGGTACGGAGGAGAGTCTTGTTCTCAGACTCAGCACTTTATTGCTTGTTATCCACAATTATGTGGGTGGATAATTGTCTCTTGTCGCCGTGGATGCCAGACGTTCAGGCCATATATACAGCCAATATCGTGACCATTCCATCGATCTTGCTGCGGATATCATTACATCTGCTCGCGGTTATACTAATCGCCAGTGTATGACACATTATATTGCCATCTAGCACAGCTTTCCATTTTTTTTACGTTTATTTATGCAACCTGTTAATAGGTTCACATAAAAATAAGCATAACTGTTGTCAGAATACATGGCATGGAGAGAAATAGTACAATGACTAGTTCGCATGAGTATTAAAGTGTCATATTGTCTACATGTATTTAGAGTGTTAAAGTCCAAGTAAGTCCAGCGGAAATGTTAATTTTAATCGTCTTGTCTGCATGTTATTGTCTAGCAGATTTGTATATTTGTAAATTTATATATTTGTAAACATAAAACACAAAACAAACTAATACCTGAACAAATACAAATCAACACAAAGCATGACACAATTTTCAAAGCACTCAACATAGAAAATACACAAAATACTAATATATACACCACAATCACACACAATAATACCAATTTAAAGTACGAGAGGCCAACAGGAAACCACAACAACAACCAACCAACACACAAGTACTTCACAAGACTCAAAATCAGGAAGGCTGAAGATGGGAACACAAGGCTTCCCGAAATATATTCCAAATAAGGAGAAAACATCTTGAGGTAAAATCATTATAAATATTAAGTGTATATAATATTTACATTTAAATATTCAGTTATAGGCCTTAGTTTTCAGTTATAGTCGCGATAAATTACAGTGCGGTTCGAGAGTATATTGTCGGGCGATATTACTGTGTGCGTTCAAGTGGTTATTAGTGAAGTGTTTAATAATCGGGCGGAATAATTGTAATACAATTGTGTTTAATATTAGTGGACATTTTATTGCGTGTGAACAATTTGTATTTGATTTGTTGTAAGAGACTGTATTGTTAATTACGAACTGTTTAACTGTGAAAATTAAAGCTGGTGATTAGTGTCTTAATTTGTGTCTTGTATTTTGTTTGCACTGTACCTATGACGATCAAGTAGACCGTCGTAAGGCCGCTGCCGCCTAGTATGTATACAGCGCTCACAGACCAGAAGATTCCAAACTGCGCATTAGCGTTAAACTACGACGTAATTAATTGCGGCCTTGACACAGTCCGCGCGGCTGGCGGCTTCCAGAAAAGTCTCGCGAATGCGTCGAGAATCACGTATGCCACACACATTAGAGCGAGATTCTTCTGGAACATTCGACAAACTCGTTCCCCCATACTCAGCCCTCTTAATTTTGTATCTTGTTGAGTAGTTGTGTTTCGGTTGGTTGTTGCTATGGTTTCCTGTTGGTTTTTGGTATTTTAAATTGGTATTATTGTGTGTGATTGTGATTAAAATACCAGAAACCAACAGGAAACGATAGCAACATCCAACCGAAACATAAGTCCTCGACAAGATACAAAACTAAGGGGGCTGAGGATCGGAACAATAGGATTCTCTAAACATGTTCTAAATAAGGGAAAATCATCTTGAGGTAAAGAAATTATGAATATTAAATAAATTATATATACACCAACACCAAGAAATAGACTGTACAAAAAAGTGTTTCTGTATGTGTATAATGTGTGTGTGTGTGTGTGTGTGTGTGTGTGTGTGTGTGTGTGTGTATGCTATAATAAAAATAATATGCAATATTTAGGCATCCAACAGACACACACGTGCCCGAACCGGGTTCGGAAACGGAATTCTCGTGACACTACGGTAGTTACAAATTGTGCGAATTAATGTGTGTGTCTGTGTGTGCGTGTGCGCGCGCGGGTGTGTGGCCGTGTATAAATCTTAATTATCTGAATAATCGTATTAGCGAAACGAAGCGTGTTTGTTACAGTGTCATATATTTTAGTAAATTGGTAAATGTACGATGTACAGCACAGCAGTGTAGGGCATGTAAGAGATGTGGCTGGTTGCAGAGTGCTATGCGGATGTAGAAGATTACCGCTGCCCACGTTGCTTGCAGGCCACCTACCCACGTCCACGTCCCTTCTCTTCTACAGCATTGAATCAGCCGTGCGGTAAGGTAAACGCTGTCTCCGCTTGTCGCCTTTTGCACTGTGTCTGCTTACGTAAAGCCTAAAGTTGTACGTGTGACATTATGTTCCCTGTAACGTACGTTTCTTTACGGCTACACGACTTTCCGTTGATTTAGAAATGGTTTAGTCTGTGGACTCTGAAGACGAGTCAACTCGTTCCAACGCATTGGATAATTACATAGACAAATAAAAAATACTGTTATCCGGTTACTAAACAGTAGGGCTTATAATAAATTTATAAATATTATATGCACATAAAATACGCGCAAATACACGAACATATGTTTGTACAGGTACAAAAAATATTCTGTAGCGCGCGCGCGCTCTCTCTCTCTCTCTCTCTCTCTCTCTCTCTCTCTCTCTCTCTCTCTCTCTCTCTCTCTCTCTCTCTCTCTCTCACACACACACACACACACACACACACACATACACACACACACACACACACACACACACACACACACACACACACACACACACACACACACGTATGTTTATAGTGATGTATAAGGGTCGCATAAATTATGCGCATTATAACAGGGAAATAGATGTTATTGGAATGAAACGGATTTATTAATGATACCATTAATTTTTCAATCTACTGTGCCTTTAATGCAGTTTCAAAAAATACTTAATTTGTCTCTGTTGACCTTCGTAACACAATCTAAAAATTTAATTTTTGTACACTGAAACAAATCAATATTTAAAAAGTTCTTTTTATATTATCTAACCTATAATGTCTTTACTGGTGTAACTTGTAATAAAATAAGTTTTTAATCTTTTTAATAAGTTTTTATAAGCGTGGGTAAAACAACATTAGTTCACTTCCCTGTAATGTCGACTTCAGATCCTTCAGACGACGGGTTGATATTATCTGGCGAAATACTTTACGCGCGCCAGTTTTGCTGCCGAGACGCCTGAAGAGCAGGGGTTCCACTGAATGATAGTGTGTGCTGTGTTGGTATAATTAGTGGTTCTGAAAACATGGTTCAGACGTTCAGAAGACGTATTTAGTTGTGACTTTGTGTGCGAATTAGATTGAGTGTTCGAAGATTATATGTAAGTGTAATTTACTGAATATTTTGTTAAAGTTTGTTTTGTTATTCGCTACAAGAAATACCGTGTGAGAGACAGTCAAGTCACACCGAAACTGTGTTAAACCTATTTTAAATGTGTAGTATTACAGTGATGTGTGCAGTGGAATGGCATACGTCACCACATTCCTTGCTCGGTAGCAAAGCTGCTGCTGCGACAGTACGTGGGTCAGTTTACTCTGTCCGGCCACAGGGTTGCTTCCGGTCGCGAAAATAGTTCTCGCGGACACGGTTACATACAGTTTCACATTGCGAACCGACAGGTGTATTAGGGTTACAACCTTACAGTAAGCTTGAAGGGTCTATATACTCGTAAACGGACTGTCTTGCACTTCACGGGTAGCACACAATTATCATAACTACCACAGTGACTCTACAGGAATTTTAAACTTGCATTCGTCACAACTGGCAGACCAATCGTCTTGGACCTGTGCAGTGTTCACTTGTTATCGATTCCGCAAGTAGTCTAACTGTATGTCACAGTATAATTCTTCAAATTGAATTTCTTGTAATTTTGATCGGTTCCTCAGTAACCGCTTTTCGCGATCTTACAGACAACAGATTTCCTGTACAAGATCGTATCGGAACAGAGCAATTCATGTTCAAAAAGCATGAAATTTTTTACGATCGATTTTATGAGCTATAAAATCTTCTTACTCAAAAACGCATTCATTCAGTTACAGTTTTTAAAATAACTACTGTCATCTCTCTCTCTCTCTCTCTCTCTCTCTCTCTCTCTCTCTCTCTCTCTCTCTCTCTCTCTCTCTCTCTCTCTCTCTCTCCCCTCTCTCCTATGGCACTACAGCCCTTGTTGGGCCCTGCCTCCTTCAATTTTTCCCCCCATTCTCTTCTGTCGGTCGCCGGCCTCCTTCTGGAACGCACTTTCAGTATTTCTTTCGCATCCTCATCCACCGCGTCCTCCCATCTTCTCCTCGGTCTTCTTCCGTGGATTCGGTATTCAATAGTTTTCATGCTATTCTGTCTTCCCCCATCCTGGCTACATGACCAGCCCACCTTAGACGCTGTAGTTTTATGTATTGTGTTAACGGTGGTTCTTTATACATTTCATACAATTCAAAGTTGTATCTTATTCTCCAGCCGTGTACGTCATTAACTGATCCCAGGATTCTTTGAAATATTTTTCTTTAAAAGATATCGAGAGTGTTTGCTGCTTTGGAGTTCAGGATACACGTTACGCAGCCGTAGGTTAGGATGGGTCTTATTATTGATTTGTATATCCTTAGTTTCGTGTTTCTGTGGGTATCTTTGGATCTGAAGATACTTGATGTCGCGAAATACGCTTTATTGGCTTGGACTATCCTTTTCTGGATTTAGGCTTCTTCTGTGCTTTTTTTTTTTTTTTTTTTTTTTTTTTTTTTTTTTTTTTTTTTTTTTTTTAATATGGTTCCCAAGTATTTAAAGTAGTCCACCTTTTCGATATTGTCGATTGTTCCGTAGTTTCTTTGTCTTCTAGTCTGTACTAATATTTTTGTTTTATCTGTTGATTTTGAGGTCTATATTGCTTGCATTTTCTTTGAGCTCAAAGTACGTTTCCTCTGCTGCATTTTACCAATGATGTTGATGTCCGCGTAGGCTGCTAATTGGACCGATTTGTTTGTCAGTACGTTATTTCTTCCTACTGACAGTTTTACTACTGTCATCAGGTAAGTCTTTTTTATTACCAGTATTCTGGTATAAGTTCCATCTCAAAATTTCCCATATTCCGATAGTTATTCAAATTAACGTGTTTTTTTTAGACTGTAATTCGGTGCTCTCACACACTCGCGGCTAAGTATCATTACGCACCATTTCACTGCGCTTAAAGCTGCTTTACAGATCTAAAAATACGTAAAACTAACATTTTTTGCAACGTCCTTATCAGCTACTTTAGAATGTTCAAAACATGAAACATCTACTTATTCATATATCTCCTTTATATTGTTACCACATTACAGAGCATGCTACGTGTGTCTCGGCTATTCCAGCGGAGCCTGGCTATAATGTGTGCGTGCGCGCGTGTCCATATCGCTGCTACTTTGAGATGATGGACAATTAGGTGACACTTGTCACGCGTCCGTAGCCGAAACTGATCCAGATTTCACCAGTCCGCGTACACTGTGTTCAAGGCGGCAAGCAATTACGCTTTAGTGTTTTCTAGTAGCGTTGTTGATGCGTAGTATGGACTATTCTGGAATACCAGCGGGGTATAAATACAAGCACTCTGCGACGCTTAGTTCAGTTTTAGTGGTGATTTATTCCAGTGCGGTTCGAAGTATTGTGGCGAAGTGTTATGTGTTTTATAATTGTGCGGGACTCGTTGACATTATTTTTGCGTGTGAACAATTTTTATTTGATTTGGTGTGAGAGACTATCTTGTTGATTACAAACTGTTTAATTGTGATAATTAAAGCTGGTGATTGGTGATTTAATTGGTGTCTTGTATTTTGTTTTCCACTGTACCAAACGACGATCAGTACACCGTCGTAACAATATGCTACCATATAGCAATATTTTTACTACATTTCATATGTAATTATAATGCCCATTGCAAAACACACACACACACACACACACACACACACACACACACACACACACACACACACACACACACACACACACACACACACACACACACACACACACACACACACACACACACACACACACACACACACACACACACACACACACACACACACACACACACACACATAACATTCTATAGTGAGATCATGTAGCAAAAGCAAGTAGGCCTATAAGTAGCCAACAATGTATAAATATCACATGAAGAAATGTATAAATTATAAGAAAAGATCGCATATTAACTGGAAACGAACAACTTGAGTTTAGTTTTCGTTTTTCCTTTTAAATTACATTAGGTGTACGTGTGTGATTTGCTGTGTCCTCTTTCTGATCTTGTTTTTCCCATAAGTGTATTACGCAGCGTCGGCTTTGGTAGAGTAATCCCCGGTTACTTCGAGCAGATAGATCCTCGATGACTTGGGAAGGAACGATTTTTCGTCTAGGCTGGTCTAATTTACAAACTCGGTCGACGTAAAAGGCTGGCGAACGAAGTCGTGTCTGTTAAGCGGTAGACTTGACTGCTGATTGTGTCCGACTGTTGTTGTAAGCATGAAACACCTTTCAACTGGCACGTCAGCGGTGGCGGATCTAAGATTTTTGAGACCCTATGCCAAGTTTTCTGAGCGCCCCCCCCCCCCCGTCTGAGACTTTGAAGTAATATATGTATTGCAGAAGTAATTTGATATCAGATTAATACAATCAACTTTAAAACCAGTAGGCTACTATAAAAAAGCGTGCTTTCATTTAGCAAACTTTTTCACAATATTAAGAACCATAAAAGTGAATTGAGTAAATTTATTTATTTTTTAAGTAGAGTAACTTAACTAAGCTTACTGAGAAATTTAACGTTAAAAATTCGCATGCGCAGATTAGTTTTCAAGGATGCCAACGTCTTAAAAATAAGCGTGCAATATTTAAGTAAGAACTGTCTTCCATTTGTAACATTAACAAAAAATTCACCATTTAATTTCAAAAACTCTTACTTAAATAAATCAAAGTGTCTCCTACGTTTATAAAAATACTTCTGTTAAAAAAAATAACTGTAGCTTGCGGCCTGAGCCCGCTACCCTAGGCCACGGCCTAGTCGGCCTTGTGGTAAATCCGGCATTGCACATCAGTATAAATATAGGACCGGCCTAGGTGAAACACGATTTCGTCCCAAGTCATTGAGGAGGAACGAATCTTCCTGAAGACGGACACAGGTGAATATGTCGAAACCTATGCGGGAAAAAACGAGGGACTCCACCCGGAAAAGTAACACATCGTATATACACGAGCATTTCTAACTACATAATCAATCCTAGTGGACCTCATAAAAACAAAAAACCAATGAGAGTGGTATAATAAGATGACCATAAGAGTGCACCAGACAGGATTCAGTTCACAAGTTAACAAATTAAAAGAAAGGATTTCCAATCAGAAATTACACATAATTATACATAGGCCAACTTTATATATGGCCTTTACCAGTATAATTTAAATAAATTCAAGCATTTTTGTGAGTACCAGTGGCGGCTCGTCCGTAAGGTTCAATGGTTCAGTGAACCCCTAAATAATTTAAATATGTTTAAGGATTGGTTGAGATAATGGTTTCATATTTAAATAATAAGATTTGCGGGATTAATCTTGTTGACGGAACAGTAGTGGATTCGTATAATAAGCGAATTACTCGCTACTATTGCTTAGAGGTCCAAATAAGCTCTCAGCACCTCCTGGACTGAGTAGACTGCTTTGGAGGGGGAAATCAGTATACGCAAAATTACATTCAACAGTCGCTAATCCCGACTTGAAATTAAAATAACATCTTGAGGTAAAATATATATAAATTTTAAATATTTTATATATATCAAGAAACGAACTGTAGAAGAAAGTGATTGAATATATATATATATATATATATATATATTATAACGTA
The DNA here is from genome assembly GCA_034769895.1 of Magicicada septendecula. Lineage (NCBI taxonomy): Eukaryota > Metazoa > Arthropoda > Insecta > Hemiptera > Cicadidae > Magicicada > Magicicada septendecula. The sequence goes on along the minus strand of CM068376.1, from coordinate 298,164,859 downwards.
ACAAATTATATAATGTATACGTAATTATACTGTAATTATGTGGCCCCACGTTCTTTGGGACGCCAAAATTATACAACGATACCTTTTGTATATGCAGGTTGTAAATAATTATAACAATACCAGGTGTAACTATAATAAGAGTAGTAAATTTATGAGTAGTTAAAATTTCATGTTTATTGTTTAACAAGCATTATAAATAATAAAACATTGTTAATAATCTCCGATCAAGATATCACTCATTATTAAGTGTTTATCTCGTAAGCTATACGGTGTTACACACATTTAAAACACTTTTACCTCTAGACATGTTAATAATCTTAATCTAGACATTTATTCAAATTGATTTAATAAAACAAAATAAAATTTAAATGTAATTAAGTTTTATTTTAATTGAATTCATTTAACTCAGATCTGACCTCAGCTTGCTCAGTCTATACCAATGTTTATTTATTTTTTAAATAATTTAAAATTATATTGTTTACTCTTAGACTATCATTTGTTTCGTATTCAAAATTTAAATTATTCTTTTCTACAAAATGCTAATATCAAATCATTTCAATTATTTTACTTTGGATAAAAAAATATACTATCTCAAAATTAAACTCTCTTTTTTTTAAATTTATCTATATGCGATCGCTCATTCTTACGACTAAAACATTTACATAAGACTCTATTACATTCTTTCTAATTATAAACTTTTTTGTTTTAATTCATTGTCTCTTTATATAGTCTTTATGAGCTCTTAAAAAAATCATTTATAAATGCATTATGCATGTCACCTCGAGTTTTGATGACCTTACGACTTATTGACGGGGTCCAGCGTTGTCCAGAGTTGGGTTTCCGTTACTCCTGGCTTGGCGTGGTCCTGGATATGTCCAGAGTCCAGCGTCGTTCTCCAGTAGTGTGTAGTCTGTCCCAGAGAATTACTATCTGCTGCGAGGTTGATCTCGTACGGCTGTTAGGCGTTTAAAAAGCATCTCCTAACGTCTAGCATCTCGCGGCGCTCTTGTAGCTTCTCTGTTGGTACTCTTGCTGACTTAAACGGTGCCGGTACTCTACGTTTCCCGTAATATTGTAAACATAATTACTGAACGTCTTTATTCGTTCATAGATGAGACTTATAGCAAAATAAAAGCCGACGGACAGCGTGTCCGACTGCAACTGTGTTTTAAAAAGAAGAGAAGGGCTTCCAGTCGAACCCTTATTTATACCCTCTCGAGATTCCGCACCTGTTGGTTCCGAAATTGTCCTGTCGAGACCTGCAGATCACATGATAGCCCCCACTCCCGAACCTTTTCATATATTTGCAATTTTTTGCAAATGGCAATGTTTTGTACGGAATCGAGATAGCACAAATCATAGCTAATTTGATTAAGCACTCACTGTATTAATTTGAGCGTCTTAGTGTAATTTGCTTAATTTTGGCACATTTATTTCGCACTGACTTCGCGTAGTGTGTCCTATTAACGTCATTTTCTTACTGTGGATAACTATAAAATTTACACACATTTTGGTGCCTTTTGTTTGTTTATAGACTAATTAGTTTTCACACAGTGAATTAAAATAATTATTTTAGTAATTACTTGGGGAGGGTAGCTGAGATTCCTGTCTGTACATGCATCACTAACACACACACAAGATACACGCGTAACAAACATACAATCGAGCAGGTGTTCTTTGCCTGTTGGAGCAGGTTAATTTCTCCCCTAGTATAACAATGAAACATTTTTACAATCCCAGACCTGTCCATTTACCCCCAAACTTTTAATAATTTTACAAATTTTATATTTATTTAAATCAATGCTCAATACAGCATATGGCTGTATCGTTGCAATATATATATAGGCTATATTCAATCACTTTCTGCTACAGTCCGTTTCTTGATGTATCAAGAAACGGACTGTAGCAGAAAGTGATTGAATTAATAAAACCATACAAGGTAAATAAGCCTACAGTGAAAGGAAAATAACGAAAAGTGAGGTTATCAGACAAATTCTAAAACAAAAGTGCATTGTGAAAAAATAGTGAAGTGAACATCAATATTAAGTGAAATCAACAACCAAATAACGGAAAATAAATATAAAACAAATTATCTCTCACATAAATATACATTAACATGTACACAAACAACATAACCACAACTCCATATAACCACATTACCAAATTATTAAACAAATTTCAAACACGAAAAAACAACTAATGAACACAAACATGAATATATACTTCAATAGACAATGCCAAAAACATAAATTAACACCTAAATACATCAACATAAACACAAACAACAAAAATATGACTGCACAAAAAACAATAATACAAGCACAAAGATTATGGATACGAAACGAAATTAATCAATTATACAGTAAGAAAAATAGCATAATACTAGACATATACAAACTACACTTAGAGCTAACAAGTTTATTACATCCAATCACTTGGAATAATAAATACAATAACATAGAAAATAAAATAAGATTTGAAAAAACAAAAAGACTATCACAATCAACAAAAAACTCAACACATTAAAACAACAAAACAAAAATCAAGAACAAAAAAACAAAAATAAACACACATTTTACCCTCGAACCATTAACTTTAGCAATACAGAATTTAACAAAAAAGAAACAGAATATTTAAACAATATGTCAAAAACTAACATAACTCAAAATGCAAACAAAAATCTAGAAAATTTAATAGTAGAAACAGAATATGCCATTAATCTAATAAAAGACAATATACAAGAAGAAAAAAGGACAGAAGCAACACATATAATTAAAAAAATAATCACTAGCGAAATGAAAAACAAAGATAAACAAAAGAAAGACAATAAAGCAATAAAAGAAATTAAAAATAAAGTAAAGAACAATAATTTAATAATAACTAAAGCAGACAAAAGTCAAGCAACAGTAATCATTGATAAAGCAGACTACATAAAAAAAACCGAAGACTTCATCAACAATAATAAATGCATGCAACTAAATAAAAATCCAACAGAAACTATCTTAAACAAACAATAAAACTAATAAAAACAACTAAAAACATTTTCAGCAATAAAAACACAGACATATATATATATATATATATATATATAAATAATAATCCAGAACCACTTAAAATGAATAGCCTAATAAAAATACACAAATTAAACAACCCAATACGTCCATTAATCAACTTCAAAAAAGCTCCTACATACAAAATAGCAAAAATAATAGCACAAAAACTAAAAAAATAACCATCTAACAAATAACTATCATAACATAAAAAATACATACGTATTAATAGACAAACTAAAAATAATAAATATAAATGAAAATACATTTTCACATCATATGACATCACAAACATGTACACCAACATCCCAGTAGAAGAAACAATAGACATAATAATAAACAAACTTAAAGAACAAAATGAAAACAAACAATATATAACCGAAATAAAAAATAGTCTCCAACTAATACTAAAACAAAATTACTTTGAATTTAATAGCAAAATTTATCAACAGCAAGAAGGTTTAGCAATGGGATCACCATTATCAAGCATGATAGCAGAAATATTCCTACAACACATAGACACCAAAATACAAAATATTATAAAATCACATGACCCAAATGGCATATGGATAAGATATGTAGATGATGGGCTATATGTATCAAATAACAAAAACACAAATGCAGAGAACATACTGAAACAAATCAATAACACATCCTAAAATACAATTCACAGAAGAAAAAGAAAAACATAACAAAATCAACTATTTAGATATAACCATCACAAGATACAACAACCACATACAATATGCAGTATATAGAAAACCAACTTCCACTAACATCATTATACCTAACCATTCTGACCACCACCACAACATAAAATGGCAGCATTCTAGTCGCTATTTAACAGAATGTACAAAATTCCCCTAAATAAACAAGAAACTGACAAAGAAAGAAATATAATATACCAAATTGGTTATGAAAATGGATACAATAAAAATACTCTGAACAAAATAGAAAATAAAATCAAATATAAAATAAAAACTGAACAATTAAGAACTAATCAAAATGAACAGCACATAAATAATAACAACAACAAAAAATGGGCCACATTCACATACATAAATAATAAAATGACAAAACTAACAAAACTATTTAAAAACACAGATACAAAAATAGCATACAAAACTAATAAAAATAAATTACAAAATCTAAATAGCTCACGCAACAAAGATAATACAACAACTAACGGTATATACAAAATTGAATGCCAAGATTGCAATAAATATTACATAGGACAAACAAAAAAACAGCTGAAAAACGTTATTTTGAACACCTAAACGCATACAAAAAACCAGAAATATATAAATCCAATTTATCCACACATGCAATAAACACAGGACATGAATTCCCAGACATAACCAATGTGTCACTAATAAAACATATACCACACAAAGGCACCATAATGAACATTTGGGAAAATTTACAAATATACAAACATAAAACACAAAACAAACTAATACCAGAACAAATACAAATCAATACAAAACGTGACACAATATTCAAGGCACTCCTTATCGAAAATACACAAAATACAAATACATATACCACAATCACACACAATAATACAACTTTAAAATACCAAAGACCAACAAAGAACCTTAATAGCATCCAGCAGCCAACACACAAATACTTCACCAGACACAAGATCGCGAAGGCTGAAGATGTGAGCACGGGAACTCTCGAAACATGTTCCAAATAAGGAAAAATAACATCTTGAGGTTAAAATATATATATATATATATATAAGATAAATGCAAAATTAAGAAATTCGGTAGGTCACTTCCCGTTTTAAATATTAAACAGAAATATTTAACTAAAACTATAAATTTTTAGAATAATTTACAAACAGCATAAACACAACTTAATATTAAGCTTACTAAAAGTTGTCAATAGTTATTCTTCATTTTGAGACCCACCCCGTGTGTTATTTGGAATGGGACAATTGCTCTTATGTTAGTAGAAACATTGAACCCCCAACTGTCAGAACCACGAGCCGCCACTGGTGAGTACCCTATGATATTACTATAAGTTCATCGGCAGTTTTGTCTAAAACGGTACCGGATGGAACGCGGCTGTGTATGTTACGTGTAGGGTTGAACGAAAACGTTCTCGGATTGAACGCAGTCAAGAGTAAAATACGTTTTATGAGGTAGGCATCCGCAGAATTTTCTCATTATTGTTGGAGGTTTTCGTTGGAGTTTTATGAAATTCCTAGTAAGACAGCACGCAGTTACTAATCTAGAGATCTGGGGTTCGAATGCCGTGCAACACACAAAATCGAGGGGCGTTTTCAACCCCCTAGCCGATTCAGTCTGTGGACAGGCTGGGGTAACGCTAGTCCTGGCCACACTGACTTCCTTGTATTATGCCAGCCTCAAGTTCACTCTGTCGCTGCCTACAACATTTCCATGATACAAAAAAGTCATCTATTATTACGTCCCACCGCGAGATTTTATATTTTATGCCAAGCGCCTTAACTAGAGGGGCTCACGAAATCGCCAGCGTCAACAAGGTGCAGGGTTAATTATGCGGTATCCGCCACGATACCTACAAGAAGATATTATTGCAAAAATTAAATTTTTTTTTGCAAATGTCAGCGTTGCGGTGACGAAGAAATTCCGAAGGTTAAATAGTCTTCAGGTTCCTCAGCGAGCGAAGTTCAGTACGACTGAATCTGCGTGTGCTGCGAGCGTGGCTTATACATAGAAGCAATGACCACTGGTCGTTATTTACCTTGCATATAGACATATCTGATAATATCTGACAAAAGGAGATTTTCCGCTACGGTTACTACGCGAGTCCGTAATATTTTGAGCTCGTGATGTAGCAGAGCGGTTAAGCATTGTATGTCTTAGCTTAGACCGTAAATTTCCAAATCTTTATCCCAGAAATGAAATAGTCAATCCACTACTTCGAACGGCTACCGACGAAATTCGAGAATTATCTAATCGTCTACAGGAAAGACTGTAAAGCGAGCGATCTCGTTTAAGTATTTGGGGAGTACTGTGGGCATGGAACGGAAGCTGTGTGGAGATAATCAGAAGTAGGATATCTGTGGGTATGAGAGCTTTTGAAAAAAGGTAAAAACATTACTGTTAGCAAAAGGATTCCGAATGAGATGAGAAAGAGATATGCTTCGGCTCTGGCAGCGGAGTATGAAGCATCAAAAAGAAAGAAGAAATATACCTTCGAATTGTGGTTGTGGCGAAGAATGATTACGGTGAAATGGACTGAGAGATGTAACAACCAAAAATTTAAAAAATTTTAGTGTGACTGAAAAGACGTTACATTCAGCATGACACACCTACTCAGCCCACGAGCAATAAATAAAGAAATGTGTGTAGAAGTGTCAAGTGCAGACAATGCAAGTACGTTTCACATAGTTGTACAATAGGGCACAGGGTTGGCCGTGACAGACTCGTCTAAAACACGAGATTTACAGCCTGCAAATGTCAGATAATGGGAACTGTGTCAAGTACCAATTTAGAGGAGAAACTGTGACGGACACACTGCCGGGTTAATTTGTAAGAGTACCAGTAAAGAATAAAAGAGTGTAAGTCACACAATAGTATATACCCTATACGAGGACGGACATCGATACCTAAAATAATAGAATCGAACTTGTAAACAGCAGGGGAACGACTTACTGGCGACAACGGATATTTACGACAGGCAGTAGGTGTGCCGTTTGGAAACGACGTCACGCTGCGCCAGGATAGCGTTCAGGAAAAAAGGGTCAAACACAGCGAACAATAACAAGAGACGACACATTGTTTTCGTGAGAACTGCAGCGAGACCCGGAGTACGCTTAGACAATAGCATGATAGACGAGCATGAAATTTCTCCTGTTCTAGGAAAAGAGTACGGAGGCTTTCGACGCGAACCCGTGGGGAGACAGGATATCCAATCACAACCCAGCATCTACCCAGAGACCTGGTGGAGAGGACCGTCGCCAGCATAGCAACGGGAACGTCGAATGGGAAGTGAAGAACGACACTCTGGCTTAAGGGTAGGAGAACTTGAGGCGTGTTTTCCAGAAGGGTGCATTGTGGTACACGATGTTTGATAAAAACTGCTTGCAGAGCACGCGGGAGGGCAGTCTCTCATAATTTTTCAACCATATACTTTGGACAGTCTTTCATAAATTTTTACTCATATACTTTGAGCAGTCAGTCGGTCAGTAGAACAGTCTTTATAATTTCAACAGTCGGTCGTCAAAGTTCGATTAACATACGGACGGCAGTGGGACTTTGAAATTTTGCCACGCGTCATATAACTAAGAGACTTAGACATTTCGATATTGGCGCGTATCCGGTAATAGTGTACTTTCAGTGTCTAAAAACATGCGACATACGCCAGTGCTTAACAATTATAGAATTATTTATTATACTCTAATTCAGAATTGAACTAACCAGTCACACTTACATCAATAATCGACGCGTAGAACTTTCGTTGATGTAATACCGGACGGCGAAATAATAACATTATACAGTGTTGCGGTGCGATTCAATATCATGTGGAACAATTACACCGCGGCATCAAAACACTAACAGTAATGAACATATCAAACGTTGAACAATACACAGACATATATATATATACACCATAGTTGACGATGAACTTTAATACGAACACACAGCGCGAGTGAATCTGTTTCGCGTGTGTTAAGTGTCAGTCACAGCACAGCTTCCCACACATGATCCAGCAGAGAGGAGTTACGCCGATGGAAATTTCGGATAATTCATCTAACAAGTAATCTTTATGCTATTCTTATCATAAGGAACTCTACTGTCCTGTCTCTTTTTCAAGAAACACCCCTTGAGCATTTAAATTAAACATGATAAACATAATTTAACGCCATCCATCTGAGGCATACGATGAACGCATTAGTATAGGATTTATTGTTTGAATATTTGTGTTTCTATATATCGATTACATTATATATATATGTGTATGTTTTTCAGCAAACAACGTATTGGATTTACCTTGTAATTTGATGTATAAACATGTGTTCTTTTATGTTCTTTTCATGAGTTTATGAATGTATGTATTTACAGGGAATCATCCATATTATATATATATTGAATTTAATGAATGATATAATGTTAATAAATAAGTGTTTATTTTATCAATATGCGTTCATCATTGTCAAATTACCTCAGAACGAGAAAGTAATGACATTTGAGTGATTTATGGTAGTTTATTTTATTTTCTTTATTAATGCAACAACTAGAGTCTCCATGCAATAGTCATGCTAACGTAAAGTAATTAACGTGTTATTTATTGATTACACGAGCTCATTATGCAAATTAATATATTCAATAATTACTTAATGACTGCCCAACACGTGGCAAGTGTAGTATTTGGCTCTCAAAGAACGTAAGGATCGGCAATCACAGATTAGTTAATTCAGTAGCGTAATAGCATAACACCCCACAGTGTTGTATTTGCCGCCCAAAGAACGTGGGGCATTACAATTATCAAAAACTCCCAATATAAAGAAAATCTTGTATTTGGCGCCCACCGCACGGTAAAGAGCAGGCAGTAGAGATAGGATAAGCGTATATATTAATATTTCATGTTAGTAGTTTGTAAGAACAAAATTTATTAGTGTGAAGCTAGTTGGACTGGGACTGAATGTTAACGCGTAGTAAAGCTGCAAAAATGACGACCAGTAGCACAGATTCCATGAATTTTGACATTAATAACCAACAGGGAGTACCTGGTGTCGAACGAGAGGAATCACCAACTTATTCACAAATGACCGAGGAGACGTCAGACGTCAGAGCGCGGGGACAGGAGTCCCAACAACAACCGCAGGAAGAGGTGACGTTGCGCGCATTAATGGATTTTATGAGTAAGAAATTTGAAAAGCAGGATGAAAAATTTAATGAAATTAATGAAAATTTCGAGAAGCAGAATGAAAATTTTACACAAATACGCGCAGAAATGCGTGAATATATAAACAATTGTGATAAGAAGATAGACGAGGTTCAGAAGCAGCAGAACGAAATCATAAAAGAGTTAAAGGAGGACGCCGACAAGAAATTCGAAGAGGTGCGGGAAACAAGAGAATTAGACCGACAGGAACTAAAGAGTGTTGCCCAAAATACTCAAACGAGCATCAAAAAGATCCACAACAGAGTGGAGACACACGTAAAAGAAAATCACAAGAAACAAGAGGAATTGAGAGTCGAACTATTCCAAACAGTAAGACAATTACAACAGGAACAGGGAGACGTAAACAACACAATGCAACAGAAAATCAATGAGGTAGATGGAAGACAGAAGTCGGCGGAACAAAAACTAGACGAGAGCACCAGAGAGAAAACCACCCGTATTAACGAATTAAAATCCCAGATAGAACGACTACAGCGTCAGCTGATTGAAGGTGAGTCTGGAATAATCAGTAGAATTAACGGACACACACATACAGAGTTAAAGTATAACGGCACTGACAGGTTCCCAATGGAGTTCCTGAAGGAATTGTCAGAGATCCAGGAACAGTACTACAGCAACGGTGACATTAAATGGATCGGAAGACACTTGGAGATGGACGCTGGAATATGGTGGCGCGTCATAAGGAATCAAATCTCCACGTACGAAGAATTTAAAGAAGCTTTCACCTTGAAGTACTGGGGTCAAGAACGCCAGGACAATATACGCGACAATCTGGAGTACGGCAGATATGAGTGGAATGGACCAATCACAGCTGTCCAATATGTAGAACGGATTTTACTGGAAAGTCGGCAACTGTCACCAGCATTAACCGACACTCAGCTGATACGAAAACTAGCTCGCCACTTTGGTAAGGACTTGCAGCTCGCCGTGGTCACACGTGGTATCACGAGTATACCAAATTTCGAAGCGCTGATTACGGAATTCACAAGTATACAGTCGAGCGGAGATAACACTCGCAGACCACATTATAGACCTTACAACGAAGGGAGGAACAATCCGAGAGAAAGGGAAACCCAATACAATAAAAATGAAAGTGACCGACAGCCAACAAGGGGTCGGTATGACAACAAACACTACGTCAATGCAGTACAGTTTACACCAGCTGAGCCAGGACCCAGTGGCACGGTCGTTGGCACTACCCCAAGGGCGAACGGTAACAGCGACAACAATAACAAAAAAAAAATACGTCGAACGAGGGGAGAAGATAGAATTTCTAAGCGACTTCTTTCCGAGTGAGAGTGTAAATATATTGTTACCTGATTTACGAAAGGACCTACTAAAAGAGGACGACGAGATTGTAAATAAACAAATATTGAAATGTCCCGAGATTACTATTAAATTTAATAATGATGTAACTGTCCAAGCCTTACTTGATACTGGTTGTATTGTTAACGGGTTATCGGAAACTTGGTTTAATAACCATAAGAAGAGTATAGAACCATATGAGACACTACCCGTAACGAATACATTTATAATAAGTGCTGTAGGAAGTAAATCCAAATTAGTTAAGAGACAAATATTGTGTGACATTGAGATTGATAGTATCCGATATGAATGTGTGTTTTTGGTAATACCAGAATTAGTGAAACCATGTATACTAGGAATTAGTTTTTTACAAGAAGTTGGGTGTCGCATCGACATCGGAAACAAAGTAGTTAGTTTAAAAAACGATACTGTTGATGAGGAGCACATTATACCAATCATGAATATTGACGTGATAAACAGTGAAGAAGAAGAGGAAGTACTGCGATGCATCGATGAGAAGATTGGGAGCATAGACTGCGTGGATAAAGGAATACTGCAACGCCTGAAGGAGATTTTGGTAAAGAACCGGAATGTTTTTAGGGAGTGCCCGGGAAGAATAGAGGGTTACACGCACGAGTTTCACGTTACGGACAGGACACCTTACTTTCAACGAGGGTGGCCTGTGCCGCTTGCCTACAGAGACAAGGTGAACGAGGAGATTAACCGGATGTTACGATATGGAGTAATCGAATGTTGCGCCAGCCCGTACGTCAACCCAATCGTGACAGTTATCAAGAAGGATGGGAGGGTTCGCCTATGCCTTGATGCAAGAAAAGTGAACAGCGTGACCGTGCCCGATTACGAAGGAGTGTCCCCGGTAAATGAGATATTGGCTAGATGTGGTGATATGCAGTACTTGTCGACAGTCGATTTATCCAGTAGCTTCTGGCAAGTCCCATTAAAACGAGAGTGTAGGGATTTCACTGCGTTTATGCATGAAGGGAAGTGCTACCGATTCACAGTGACGCCATTTGGACTCAGCACCAGCTCTGCAGCGTTGACACGTGGATTGGATGTGGCCCTCGAGGAGGAGGTCAAGAAGAACACGATCATCTACGTGGACGACTGCTTGTGCTACTCCAATAATATACAAACACATTTAAATCATTTAGAAGCGTTGCTAAACAACCTCAATAAAGCAAATATAACTGTCAACCTCACCAAGTCACAATTCTTCAGACGAGAAATCTCCTTCCTTGGTTATCGCCTTACAACAAAAGGGATACAAGCGAACGATGACAAGGTAAAGGCGATTATGGATTTTCCAGCACCGAAGAATACAAAACAACTCAAAGGTTTTCTTGGTCTTACCAATTTTTATAACAGATTCTCGAGTAAATACGCAGAAACAACGCAACCTTTACATGAACTGCTGAAAGGTGGACGAAAGTTTTCATGGACAAGGGAAGTGGACGAGTGTTTCCAGAGAGTCAAGAATTTATTTATGGACACAGTAACTCTACGGTTCCCACGGCCGAACCAAAGATACTATATTCAGTGTGACGCTAGTAATTTTGCGTATGGTGGCCAGCTTTACCAGATTGATGAAGATGGAGAAATCGGCGTCATCGCTTTTACAAGCAAGACATTTAAGGGAGCAGAACGCAATTACTTCACGACGGAGAAAGAGCTCCTGAGTATCGTTAGATGTCTGGATAAGTTTCGTATGTACATACTTGGCCAACCACTCACGATAATCACCGACAATAAAGCATTAACATTTATGCACAAGTGTCACTTGAACAATTCCAGAATTACAAGATGGATTCTCGCCATGCAGGAGTACAATTTCGACATTATCCACTGCAAAGGAAAGGATAATGTCGTTGCGGACATACTGAGTAGATACCCGGCTGACACGGAACAACACGAGACAAACGAGGAGACGCACGAATATTTGATTAATCACCTAATTATTAAAATGAGTCAACAATTAGGTAAAATAATTAGAGGTATCGGCAAATACCAAAATGAAGATGCCAAACTTGGAACGCTCATAGATAAGATTAAGAATAACGATGTAGATAGTAAATTAAGTAAATTTTATAAAATTGGTAATGATAAGTTGTACCGACGACGACGTGGCGAATGGAAACTATACATTCCTGACAGCGTGTCGAAGGATCTAATTACAGAGATACACCAAATGTACGGACACCTAGGCCCGAAAAGGTGTATAAAAATGTTACAAGAGCACTTCACGATCGACAGCTTGATCAAGAAAGTGAAGGTATACACCCAAACTTGTGACTCTTGCCAACGGTACAAGGATACGAACAACAGGATGCTCTTTGGCGGAACAAAGGCCATGATACCATCAGCCAAAGGTGACATAGTAAGCGTTGATTACTATGGACCCTTACCAATAGGTATAGGAGGTGTCAAATACTTACTTGTCATGGTGGACAACTTCACAAAGTTTGTCAAACTATTTACACTAAGAAGAGCGACAACCACCACGACACTACGACGGATCAACGATTACTGTACGAAGTATGGACGACCGAGAGTCATTTTAACCGACAACGGCACGCAATTTACCGCCGAAAGATGGGTTAAAGGTCTCGAGGAGCTGGGAATACAACCAAGATATACCGCGATAAGGAATCCTCGAGCGAACTTAGCGGAAAGGATTAACCGCCAATTGGGAAATCTATTCAGGATCCTGGTACACGACCAGCATAGCAAGTGGTCAAGATACGTCGGAGTAATTGAAACATGTATCAATGAAACGTACCACGAAACAATAGAAATAACACCCCACGAGGCACACTTAGGAAAGAAGCCGACCCGCGCATGGGAGAAGTGGCTGGACAAAGATGTCATCAACAATGAACACAATCCCAATATTAATGTGTTTGTAAAAATAAAAGACAAAAGAGAGAAATATGCTAAACGTATCAATGATGGTAAGAATATTACTAAATTTGCTACCGGCGATAAGGTGCTGTTGAGTAGCTACCATCAATCCGACGCCGCAATGAAAAGGATTGACAAGTTTTTCGAGTTATACACCGGACCATACAAGGTTAGTCGCGTCCTTGGTAACGCAACATACGAGCTCGCTGAGTGCGATAGCAATGGAAAACTGAGGGGTATTTTCAACGTACGATTGCTGAAGAGATACTTTGAGACGAAATCACAAGTCTCAAAGGAAAACGAAAGTGCATCGACAATCAGTTAGACTAGTGGATTCGGAGGCGGATCAACACATAAGGTGAATGTCCCGCGAAAACCGGTCCAACTAGCTAATCAGTATGATGTATATCTTATTAGTGTATAATGTAAAGATTTTGTACAAGGAGTTCTTAAGTCACAATGTGGCAACCTAACGACATTAATTACATGTGTATAGCCAGTGTTAGTGGAAATTTAAATAGAAAAGACAATTATGATGTGAAAAGTTCAAGTGAATGTGCAGCAATAAATTGCGAAAAGACGTTATAACGAGTTTTATAGACACCCGATGATATTAGATTAATTAATCAAATCTGAGTGATATAAAACAAAGTTATTTATAATCATAATGATCTCAAGTGAATTGTTAATTGTTCCTGAATAGTGTATATAAATTTCTAATCAATATAATTAGTATAGATGATAGTAACACATATTGTGAGTGATACTCAATAATAATTAGTGAATGTATCAATGTGTATTTACAGGTCGTAAATTGTATTTTAAAGGGTCAAGATAGACTAAGAACATTAGCTATCATAATGATATTTAAACGATACATGAATAATTGTAATTCATGTCGAAAATCATTATTTCATGTGTTAGATTATAAGCGGACGGCACAGCCATCCACAGCTATTATTATTGTACATAATCCCATATCTAATTAGATATGCAAATATGTAAAAAATGCGTTCATCTTTCCTCAGATGCACGGCAATAAATTCCCAGAGGTAGTTTACGACCAAATATAGGGAATATATACCCATATACCCCAAGCAGAGGAAAGTAGGTCATTGACCGCGACTTTATCAGAGGGGACTCCCACAACAAACTCAGAGCGCAGAAATCGGATTAGAGTGTCTTCCGCTAATCCAACATCAAATCCGATTTGGGGACCTATGTAACAACCAAAAATTTAAAAAATTTTAGTGTGACTGAAAAGACGTTACATTCAGCATGACACACCTACTCAGCCCACGAGCAATAAATAAAGAAATGTGTGTAGAAGTGTCAAGTGAACGTTTACTGCAGACAATGCAAGTACGTTTCACATAGTTGTACAATAGGGCACAGGGTTGGCCGTGACAGACTCGTCTAAAACACGAGATTTACAGCCTGCAAATGTCAGATAATGGGAACTGTGTCAAGTACCAATTTAGAGGAGAAACTGTGACGGACACACTGCCGGGTTAATTTGTAAGAGTACCAGTAAAGAATAAAAGAGTGTAAGTCACACAATAGTATATACCCTATACGAGGACGGACATCGATACCTAAAATAATAGAATCGAACTTGTAAACAGCAGGGGAACGACTTACTGGCGACAACGGATATTTACGACAGGCAGTAGGTGTGCCGTTTGGAAACGACGTCACGCTGCGCCAGGATAGCGTTCAGGAAAAAAGGGTCAAACACAGCGAACAATAACAAGAGACGACACATTGTTTTCGTGAGAACTGCAGCGAGACCCGGAGTACGCTTAGACAATAGCATGATAGACGAGCATGAAATTTCTCCTGTTCTAGGAAAAGAGTACGGAGGCTTTCGACGCGAACCCGTGGGGAGACAGGATATCCAATCACAACCCAGCATCTACCCAGAGACCTGGTGGAGAGGACCGTCGCCAGCATAGCAACGGGAACGTCGAATGGGAAGTGAAGAACGACACTCTGGCTTAAGGGTAGGAGAACTTGAGGCGTGTTTTCCAGAAGGGTGCATTGTGGTACACGATGTTTGATAAAAACTGCTTGCAGAGCACGCGGGAGGGCAGTCTCTCATAATTTTTCAACCATATACTTTGGACAGTCTTTCATAAATTTTTACTCATATACTTTGAGCAGTCAGTCGGTCAGTAGAACAGTCTTTATAATTTCAACAGTCGGTCGTCAAAGTTCGATTAACATACGGACGGCAGTGGGACTTTGAAATTTTGCCACGCGTCATATAACTAAGAGACTTAGACATTTCGATATTGGCGCGTATCCGGTAATAGTGTACTTTCAGTGTCTAAAAACATGCGACATACGCCAGTGCTTAACAATTATAGAATTATTTATTATACTCTAATTCAGAATTGAACTAACCAGTCACACTTACATCAATAATCGACGCGTAGAACTTTCGTTGATGTAATACCGGACGGCGAAATAATAACATTATACAGTGTTGCGGTGCGATTCAATATCATGTGGAACAATTACACCGCGGCATCAAAACACTAACAGTAATGAACATATCAAACGTTGAACAATACACAGACATATATATATATACACCATAGTTGACGATGAACTTTAATACGAACACACAGCGCGAGTGAATCTGTTTCGCGTGTGTTAAGTGTCAGTCACAGCACAGCTTCCCACACATGATCCAGCAGAGAGGAGTTACGCCGATGGAAATTTCGGATAATTCATCTAACAAGTAATCTTTATGCTATTCTTATCATAAGGAACTCTACTGTCCTGTCTCTTTTTCAAGAAACACCCCTTGAGCATTTAAATTAAACATGATAAACATAATTTAACGCCATCCATCTGAGGCATACGATGAACGCATTAGTATAGGATTTATTGTTTGAATATTTGTGTTTCTATATATCGATTACATTATATATATATGTGTATGTTTTTCAGCAAACAACGTATTGGATTTACCTTGTAATTTGATGTATAAACATGTGTTCTTTTATGTTCTTTTCATGAGTTTATGAATGTATGTATTTACAGGGAATCATCCATATTATATATATATTGAATTTAATGAATGATATAATGTTAATAAATAAGTGTTTATTTTATCAATATGCGTTCATCATTGTCAAATTACCTCAGAACGAGAAAGTAATGACATTTGAGTGATTTATGGTAGTTTATTTTATTTTCTTTATTAATGCAACAACTAGAGTCTCCATGCAATAGTCATGCTAACGTAAAGTAATTAACGTGTTATTTATTGATTACACGAGCTCATTATGCAAATTAATATATTCAATAATTACTTAATGACTGCCCAACACGTGGCAAGTGTAGTATTTGGCTCTCAAAGAACGTAAGGATCGGCAATCACAGATTAGTTAATTCAGTAGCGTAATAGCATAACACCCCACAGTGTTGTATTTGCCGCCCAAAGAACGTGGGGCATTACAATTATCAAAAACTCCCAATATAAAGAAAATCTTGTAGAGAGTGGGAAACGATAGGAGAGGAAAGAAAACTGCTAGCAGTGAGAAGAAAGAAAAACATCTTGGTTGGGGCATAAATTGCGTAGACACTGTATGCAGTTAAGAATCATAGAAGAAAGCGAGGACGAGGAAGAAGAAAGGTTGGAATGCTTGATTACATCAAAGACGGAAGGAAGTGTAGTAAGATGAGGACAAATGCACAGGACTGAGAAACGTGGAAACTTTCAGTACTAAACAAGACCTGATCTTCAGCACAGGCTACTGTCATCCGAATCCGAAGTGGCTGTTAGTCTCACCGGAAATGATGTACGTATCGGCAGCCACTTAAATTAGTAGATAGAAACACCTTTTTTGGATATTCCTTCTACATATACTAATACACGTTTATTGTTTAACACCTTTTTCGGCTGGTACTTTCTTCTCGTTGCATAGTTCCCTTCAGAATAAACGATTTTCTTTCTTTTCCGTGAACATTTAATAGAAGCGAGTTCATTTAAGTGAGTACCAAATATTGCTTTAAATGTACATTAAAATATACTCATCATCATCATCATATACAAGGATTAAACCAAGGATGGTTTGTTCCGGTCTCAAACAGGCAAAGATTTGAGCTGGTCACTCCAGCGCTTCCTCGGACGTCCCACACTCCTCCGTCCCCACGGCTTTTGGTTCCATAGTTGCTTGGGAATGCGGCAGTCATCCATTCCGCAAAGATGTTGCCACCAATTCAGCCGATACTGGGCAATCCTATCAAGTATACTCATAATATTCAGTTCCTGCCGTATGTCTGTGTTTATTCTATGATCGTGGAGAGTATACCTTGCCACGTGTCTGGAAATATCATTTCAGCCGGAATTGGATGCGACTGGTTTGGCCTTTCGTTAAAGTCCAATTCTCAGACCCATAAAGAAGTGTGGGAAGGGCCATCGCCTTGCAGAATTTTAGGCGTGTTTCTTTACTTGCTGACTTAAGAGTTCGCCTGATCTTCCTGCACATAAAGTTGAACTTATGCAACTTATTCACGTCGTTGCTTGTATTATAAGACACACTGTAGCCCAGATATTCAAAACTTCTAACGTGTTCCAGGACAATACCATCTACAACAATTTTGGCCCGTACGGGATCAGTTCCACGAAAAGCCATCACCTTGGTCTTAGGTGTGGGTATTTGTAACCCAGAGTCTTTGCAGATTCGATATTTTAATCAGTCTTTATTTAATACTGATTAAAATAAAATATAGGCCTATGTGTCTGCTTACTTGGGCCATTATTTGTCAGTAAACATATTCATCAGTTACTAATGTATAAAGTTAGTGAGACAAATAGCAATTAATTATATTTTATTTTTTACAAAGAGAATAATTTGTTTTATTGTACTTTTTTACTTGTTTAATATTATGTCATGTTCTTTATTAAACTGATCTTTAATAAGTTAATAGCTTATAAATATCAAACACTTAATAAAGCAAAATTCGTTTTAAATAATAACGGACTGCATTTAAAAGTCGATATGTAATAACTTTACAGCAGTTTGCAATATTCAGCTTTTACGTTTTCTACTATTTTTTAATTAGATAATTAAAACAGAAAGAAGTAGAGCAATTTAGAGTTTTAAAATTTTCCTTCCTGATTTAAATAACAGTCGTAAAAAATTCGTCTAAACTAATAACCGTAATGTAACATCTACATGTAAAATGCGCTGTACATGAAAATTGATAGTTTTTCTAAGTAAAATATTGACCGCACTTCTATACCCTGCTGAAGTTAGAGCCAAAAAAGAGAAAATCTAAGAAAGATATGTTGTTTTTTCATTTACGTATCACGTAAAGAAGATAAATATTTGCATACTAGGTAACAAGTGTTGTTATTGCAACGTTGACTTTGTTTTCACGTTCCTTTATTTATTTTGTTCTTTTACTTATTTCTGTCTTGCGCGAGCCGACTTGAACCATTCACTCTAGACGGCACGATCCTCCATATTGACATTCTTTGTTCTAGCGAATAGTTTTGGATGTGGAATTTAAATGTGATTTAACACCCTGAAAAGCCTTATTTCCTCTAAAACGATCCAAATACTAGGCCTATTGGATTTTCTACTCGGTAGACCTATAGAAAAACATAAGTGGTACTGAAAGAATTCTATGCATTATTACCAGCAAGAGGAAAAATAAATATCATGTCATCATTCATTTTTCTTGGATTTCGTCATCTAACTTAGCGGTCCCCACGTGTTGCACGCGCCCTTTTGTGGGTACCCGTTGGATGGACGGGGGGGGGGGTACGATAGGAATAATTGTAATTGAAGATTGTAGACTAATATACATATTATTCCCTTGTAAGTAACTCGTTGAGTTTCCTGCAGGTCTCGCATGTAATATCTTCAAATAAATACACAGCAAGTAGGTTTATTTTCACCTGACGCACGTTTCACAGAAATTATTCTGTATCTTCAGAGGTTTGTTTGAATTGTAATTGAACGTTTCGCTTACAATATAATCCGTTTCGTTAACGGATAATCGATTTTACTTCGATTCTATTTTCGATTGTTGTAAAGTTTATGTAGTCAGCTATTTATTATACATTTAATGTTTTATTTTATTATTCTATAAATGTATGATTTTAAATAAATCGTCTTGTTTTGTTTTTATTTGAATTTGTTCTTTAATTAGTAGATTATTATTATTGTGTTTGTAAATATTAAGATTTTCCCAGATATTCATTTTGTTACCTTTTTGTACGTTTTTAATTGATTTGACGTTTCCAATGTCTGGAAATTTATGTTTATTGATAAACAGTGTGTGGCTAAATTAGATTTGTAAATATTAGGTTTTAAAAACGCATTGCGGTGCAATAATTTTTACCTAGGCCAGACGAAGAAACAACTGTCCGAGAGATTCATTCAACAAGCGTGTATTTTTTTTAATAACACAATTTATATTATTTGTTTCTAATTATTAATAATGAACTATAATATTATGATCGGGCATATTATAAGTCCTAGTTTTAACTGAAAATAAATGATATCTTATGTTATACATTCACATTGCATTGTTTTCTTAACTATCTTCAGCCAATGAATTTTGTTTGTCGTTTTTGTAAAAGGTTGTGTGGATGTGTAAGTGCAAATGTGTCCGTTAAAAAAGTTTTTAAAGTAGGGGCAGTGTATGTAGGAAAGTTCCGTCAATGGGTACGGAAGTAAAACAAGTTTGGCAGCTTCTGATATAATTTCTGTGGACTCCATATAAATGCTGATGGAGACGGGAGTCTACAAGAAAGTCTAACCCGAACCTGTGGCGCACTCAGTTTTCTAGCGTCGACTTACGATTTATGCCCAAAACGTTAAACCAAGGCAGATGAATAAACTAAATTTCTATTGTTGTATATACAATGCATTGTGTCCTTAAAGCGAATCATCACAAGTAGCGAATCTAGGATTTTTCCTTTTGTGGGGGGGGGGGTCCGGTCGCGTCAGGTTCATAGAAAAGAAAAAAACAAGTATCACTATAGTATTGACGACTCGGAACACTAAGTTTTTTATAAGTAAAAACGTGAAGTTTTACCTTACAGCCTAAACCGGCTTTCACCTATAGAAGGCTTCATCAGAGGCTGTCGTAGGTAGCGCTGTTCGTCTTGTTGTTGGCGACGGGATAGTTTTTCGAAAGTCGAAGCTGTGTGTGTGTGGTGAGATGTGTTCGAATAATGCGTGCGATTTGAATTGTATCTGTTCGTTTAGGATGTCGTTTTTATTTGTTTTTGTGTGTTTGTATATTTCTAATTGTTCTAGAGTGTCTAGTTTTCGGCCTTTTGTGTGTATGTGTAGAATGTTCATGTTATTGTCGATATTTTTATATGTGCGGTTTGCTTCAATGAGGTGGTTTGCAAAGGTAGATTCTGTAGTGGTGTGGAGTGCTTTTGTGTGTTCAATGTATCTCTGTTTGAAGCTACGTCCTGTCTGGCCTATGTAGAATTTATTGCAATTTGAACAATTTAGCTTGTATACACCGGGTAGATCGAATTTGTTTTGTGCTTTGGGCATGCGTTTTGATAGTGTGTGTTCTGTTTTGTTAGTAGTTTTGTAAGCGATTCTGTATCCTGCTTTTTTGAATTTTGAAAACGCAAAAAAGCACTCCACACCACTACAGAATCTACCTTTGCAAACCACCTCATTGAAGCAAACCACACATATAAAAACATCGACAATAACATGAACATTCTACACATACACACAAAAGGCCGAAAACTAGACACTCTAGAACAATTAGAAATATACAAACACACAAAAACAAGTAAAAACGACATCCTAAACGAACAGACACAATTCAAATCGCACGCATTATTCGAACACATCTCACCACACACACACACACACACACAGCTTCGATCTTTCGAAAAACTATCCCGTCGCCAACAACAAGACGAACAGCGCTACCTACGACAGCCTCTGAAGAAGCCTTCTATAGGTGAAAGCCGGTTTAGGCTGTAAGGTAAAACTTCACGTTTTTACTTATAAAAAACTTAGTGTTCCGAGTCGTCAATACTATAGTGATATTTAGTTAAGTAACGGACACGTCATGGACAACGAAATCCAAAAAAAAAACAAGTTAAGACAAACCGATATTATTATCTTTAAAGTGGCTGAAAAACGTGTGATAATATCCTGAAATCATTCCCATTAAAGCAAACGGTAATAACACGGTAAAAATACGCGTTATTGAAACGGGGCCTTCCCACTTGCAACCTGTCTATCCTGCTCAAATCCCAGACTGCTTGGGCTGTAAAAAAGAAGCCATTATTATTATCATTAACAATTCACTTTTATTATATTAAAAAATAAAACAATAAAATAGTTTTAGTGATTTTCACTAGACGAGTGAAAATCACTAAAACTATTTTATTGTTTTATTTTTTTAATATAATTTACCATGGATTTTTACCACGTAAAAGCATCAAACATTAATTATTCACTTTTATGACATATTGATGTAGCAAGTATTGTAAACATTGAACACATTACGAAAACGTCTACAGTAACCCAATTACTGGACAACATTAACTACGAGATTAAACAACAAAGCTATCCCGGTATCCGACTCTGCAAAATACTTGGGCATCCGCCTAGACAAACAGCTTACATGGTGCGACCACATTTGGACGAAGAGAAAACAACTGGAGACCAAGTTTCGCAAGCATTATTGGATTGACTCCTTGGCAGAAAATCATTACTGTCATTGAGAAATAAGCTGTTGGTTTACAATACTGTCTTCAGGCCTGTGTGGACCCATGGCTTACAGCTTTGGGGAACTGTTTCCAAATCCAACATCGCTATAATGGAAAGGTTTCAGACCAAGGAACCGCGTGCCATAATCAGTGCACTGTGGTGCGTCAGTAGCAAAGACATCCATAGCGATTTTAGCCAGGAAGTGAGACGTGGCATGAAGTGTAGAGGCCTCGTTATGATTGGAACACAATTTACTGTAGATCACGTGGTTTTGTACATAAAATATGATACAAAATATCTGTCAGATTGTTTAGATACAATCTGTCAGTGTGTTCTCGGGTTAAATCTAAATCGTATTCTGAAGTCACGTATTGTTTTACTTCATTCGACAAGACAACAGATTCATTTTACTAAAGGTCTGTTGTATTGTAACGTCGAATTATTTTTTTTTCAACAAAGGCTATAATTATTATTGTGCCAATGCAATTGCTGGAGTTGCTGTAACAATTGTAGAGGCAGGGCACATACACTGTGTACAACGTACAGGGTAGTCTTGCTCAAGAGACTGAAGCCCTTTAAGAGATTTTCACACAAAACTAATTAGTCCTAGTAAGGGGATACTGGCTAATCTGAATTATTAGACATGCACTCAGGACTACGCTACGTCGCCAACCTAGTCCTGGAATGGGTTGTGCGGAAGTTTGACGAATTAAAGCAAGACTCTCCTCTAGGCAAATCCGTCATTTGACGAGTAATTGTTACAAAACACGATTCGTTACCGTAATACTCTGACGATAGTTTCCTCGCACAGGCAGTTTCAATACATACAATTAATTAACAGTCGAACTTTAAAAAGTATTGAATTACGCCGGCGGGTTTGTGTGTGTTAGCGCGCTCGCGCGTGTCCATAAGTGAAGGGAGGGGCTCGCTACCCGACATAACTAAACAAGTTTAACAGGCAGCTACTTGTGTCGTTTTTTCTCGCAATGTGAATATTAATTTACAAAGCTTCTTTTTATAAGATGAAAAAGGGCGAACTGATAGTAAAGAATTGGACGAAATATTTTTTTACTAAACCTACGGACAACTAAAAACCCCATAGTGTAATAAACAAATGAACAACTAAATGTTTATAAGAGAAGTTATAAATACGAGGTCTGTAAATTAAGTAATGAGACTATTCATGTAGAAATGTGTATGTGTAAGTGTGTTCCATTAACGCAGATAGTTAGATAAACAGCTGACTGATATTGAGTATTTATATTTATTGTCTATTGTTGCCACGTGAAACGTAAACAAGCTATCCGTGAAGTGAGTTCTTGTAGTACGTTATAAAATTAAGTGACATCAATTACGAGTAACGTTGTGCAATAAAGTTTTGTGTTAAACTCGGGCACAATGCTACTGAGACAATTACAATCTAGACAAAGTCGTATGGAGATGAAGCTTTGTCAACAGCACAGGTTTTCAGATCATTTAAAGCATTTTCAGATGGCCGAAAATCAATAATTAAGGATGATCCACGCTCTGGAAGACCTGACGACAATGTTGATCGAATCAGGGACTGGGTGCGATCTGACCGTCGATTAACCGTCAAAATCATCGCAGAAAATTAAATTTGAACCACACTACAGTTTATCAAATTTGCCAAACGAATTGGGAATGAGAAAAGTTTGTGCGAAATTGGTCCCAAAAAACCTCACACTTGAACAGAAAGACAACAGAATGGAAGTGTGCCGTGATCTTCTAGGACGAATGAAAATGATCCTGATGTTCTAAAAAATGTTATTATTGGTGATGAATCGTGTATCTCTGAGTACGATCCAGAAACAAAATGCCAGAGGGAGGAGCGGTACACACCAAACGCACTTCGTCCCAGAGTAGCAAAAATGAGCAAATCCAAAATCAAAACCATGTTCATTTGTTTCTTTGATAGTAATACTATTATCCATAATGAGATTTTGTTTACAGGACAGATTGTTAATCACATGTTTACCAAGAAATTCTTGAAATGCTGCGGGAAAGAGTTGCCCGCGTGAGACCAGCAATCGTGAACACCTGGATGCTGCATCATGACAATGCACCTTGTCACACAGCACTCTCGGTTAATGGGTTTTCGGCAAAGAAAAATATTCCTGTTGTTCCTCAGCCCCCTTGTTCACCTGATTTGAGTCCCTGTGACTACTTTCTCTTCCCGAGATTGAAAAAAACATCTCAAAGGACACTATTTTGGGACATAGACAACATTTAAAACCAACCAGTTGAAGGAGATTCCAGTTTCTGAGATCCAGCGCTGCTATGAAGAGTGGAAAACCCGTCTAAAGCGCTGTGTGACTTCCCAAGGGAACTGTTTTGAAGGCGATGGAGTCTAGATATAGTTTGGTTGTAAACAAAAGGTTTTACTGAATTAGTCTCATTACTTAATTTACAGACCTCGTATTTATATACAATAATTATATATTGTATGCACGTTACAGTGTTCAGCTTAAAGTAATGCTTGTTTGAATAAAAAGATATCATGGGGGTACTGTTCTCGTGCAATCTACCTTTTCAGTGTTCATAAAAATACCCTCTTCTCCGGTGAAAGGTACAAGTAGATAGTGAACGGCCGATCTACTGATCTACCGTACCGTACAGATAAGCCTCATTTTATTTTTACTCGAAGTCTCCATTTGATCGAGTTATTTTTAATATATTAAGTGAATTTATTTATTCATTCGGGAAAATTATACAAATATTAAATAGCTAGGCACAAAGATTGACATAGCTGAAATTCCAACTTAATTGATCGGAAACGAAGGATGGATTTCTCAGGAAAAGGAGGCTTAAAAAATACAGGTCCCAAAATGTAATTTTTAGGAGGCGTAAGTAGGGATCTTCCTACAAATGGTGATGTTATTCACGAACGTGAATTATTCTCATTTGTAGATATTCCAGGCCAATCTCCTAGACTTCTGGACGATCAGCACGTTTCTGGTTTACTCCGGTTTTCTATAATTAGAGCATGTATGTTCCTCGCTTGTTAATAAAGAAAAAGAAAAAAAGCTTGAGTGGGTGACGAATTACAGAGGAAGACGAATTAGTGACGATCCACTGTAAACACGGATAGATAGACCGTCTACAACATTAGGCTCAACTGTACGAATAGCAACCAAAAAGTTGTTTAACGTAGAAATTTCGTAAATTGCTATGGGATAAATTAGTGCACTATAAGTGTCGTGCAAAAAACGAATCGTATACACTGCAGACTGAATGGGCATTCGAAGATTACATCTTTCCTACTTCCTAAGACGGGATGACCTCAAAAAGTACGAGAAACATTTGTATCACCAGACATCTATCAATGTTTACATGAAGCGATTTCGTATTCGCGAGGCGACAATGTTCGCACTGTCATAACTAATTAACCTAATAATTTAATTCCACATATTGACTAAATTTATACCTACATAGTTTTATTTTACTCTTTGATATTTCCTTTTTCCATTCACTCCCACACCCCCCTCACTGTACCACTGCAGTGTTCAGTGTTTATTTTCTATACAATAGTTACTGTGTTATGACCAGTGGCCCACAGGAAGTTGAGAACGTCATCATCGGCTTTGTAATTTTGATAATTATCTATAATCCGAGAAATTCCGCGTCAGTAACAGTGTATTTCCTCCTCTTTCTAAGAGATAATTGCCCAAATTCTAGTCTTTCTACATCGCTCACTATTTCTGTCTTTAAATGGCAATATGTGCAAAAATAAATGTTTGTTGATGCTTTGCAGTACAGAAGCGATCTGTCACCAACTAAGATTCTTCCCCTGCACTTTGCAGGTGAAAAATAAAGTATGCGTTCGGGTTTTTCCAGTATAGCATCTTCTAAAATATCTATTCTTGACAGTTCTTGTGGCAAAATCTCTCTACGTAGATTACGAAGTATTCTTTAACGCTTCATATCAGACTTAACCCTGTCCATTCTCGTAGTACGATGGCAGGCGTGTGTGTGTGTGTTTTGTTTTCCTGTATTAAAAAAGCGAATTCTTCACCCACAATTTTAAAGTAATATCAGGCGCAGATCCATGGTGGTGGAAAAGGGGGAAATTTCCCCTCCCAAATGGTCACTTCAGACGAAATTTTTTTCGTCGTTCTATAATATATCAAAAAAATTTATATCACTTTATGTGGTTTTATGGTTTTACTCTATAATTACTTTAAGCATCAACTGTGCCTTACCAGCATGTGATTTTTGTTTGATACATACCATAGAAATAGTTATCGAAAAATAGTATTATGTGTACCATAGTAGTTTGTATTTTAAACTGTAAGTGAATATTATTAAAAGGACAATGAACAGACAAACGCAGATACGATTTTATATTTGTACGTTAATAAACTTGTGCGTAGATAATAACAAACTGTATATTATCAAACAATCTTCACTCATTCCTGTATAATTTATACTTTAGGCCTTAAAATAATGGTCGAACTTTTCGTAACCCTCTTTCCCCTAAAGTCAACTTTTCCCCGCCCAAAGTTGCTTGCTGGATCCGCCCCTGATAATATTGCCTAAATTGTGAAAGGGGTGTTGACACAACAATGGAAACAGTTACACATTGTCAGTATATAATAAGGATTGCGAAAAGCAATGTGTAACCAAACAAATGTGATGATACTTCTGCGTCCCAACAGATGTAGGCCTACGTGTTCGTAAACAGATTTTAAGCAAACCGTAACAGAGATCGTGTCGGACCAAGGACGGTAGAGGTGTGCTAAACTAGTAGGCCTATTTAAAAATAACAGGTAGAAACAAAACCGTTTCAAAAAAATAACACGTACAAATACCTGTTATTATATAGCCTACTTATTATACATAGCCTATACGTGTATTATATAATTTGTTATAAGAAATAAATTGAAACTAAAAGTATTAACTGTGTTACATTACACTGTGACTTCGTTAAGCTGTTACTGTTTAAAAGGAAATAAGAAACAAGAGAATGTATAGGACTGTCTGCCTTTGGGGAATACTAATTTAAGTTTTTACTAGGAGTAAACAAACTGACATAGATTTAGTATTAAATTATTTATTCCATTTTGGTTAGACAAAACAGCTGGGAAACTCAGGCAATGAAATTTAGAGTGCACGTAATAGCACTACAAATAATGTCAAAACAATTTACGTGAGATGTGCAGTGAAGTAAAAACCATCTCCGAAATCACATTGACAAAAAAATTACTATGTGGCCTATCAACCAATCTGTAGGTTATAACACAATATAATTCGCTTTTTAAAATTTACCAAGTTGGTGACTAGTATAATATATAATTTGTTATTATAATCTGTATTATATATCTGCATAACACACGAGAATAAATGTAACATCTTTATTATTTTTTTAAATTTATTAAAAACAGCTTCGTCTCTTTGGCATAGAGATATTCTGAACCTCGCTGTTTTGCTTCGTTTCGTACTTGTATGGCAATCGGCACATCCGCAGAATGAAGTATTCAGCACCAAAAAGTGGCTTTGTACTCGTAATACTCGTAGTACTCGTTTACTTGTTTATCCGTTTGTTGCGTAGGGGGGTCCCACGACTCGGAACCACGAGGCCGAGAAATCGGAACGGATATTTCTACTTTTCAGTTTTCAGTTATTGTTGAATCGGAACAGGTATTTCAACTTTTCAGTCACTGTTATATCCGTTCCACAAAAATAATCGTTCCAAAATACCTGTTATAGGTATATCGGCCCACCTCTAACGGATGGTACGGCCCGACTGTATGTGAAGCACGACCCACGAACCGACGTAAAGGAGGACGTTCGAACGTACACGTGAATTACGTTGTCACTTTTTGAAATTACGTTGCCGCGGTCGTTTAAACGTTTCTTTATTGCTGACGTATACATTGCGCCGGACAATATTATTTTCAAAAAACATTTTGTCGCTTTTCCGTCCGCCGGCCCAACATTTTCCGCACCTACAGTACAAACAGGTCTGCACATACATATTTCAACTTGTTTATTTAAAAAGCTACTTGTGGATCGACGCAACCAAGTTCTGATCGACGTTGCGAATCAGTGTTGCCAGGTCAATCAGTCCTCTTTTCCCCACATGGCTACCCAAAATTTCCCCACTTTGCCATCGAATCCCCACTGCCACAAATTCGTGTACTTTATGAAGTGTCTTTTATTTCTATTTACTGTCTAATCTTCTATTTATATTTTCAGAAATGAGATAAATGAAATAAATACAGATGTCAGAGAATGGTCTATGATTTAAAAAAAATCATTATTTACTCATATTATTAAATTAATTAAAATTTAAATTCAATTTTCTTCAGTGAAGGGCGTGTTTACCTAGGCAGAATTATAGTTACAGCTGTCGTGGTTTAGGACTTGAAAATGGTGGAAACACTGAAAGGCCTCGTCCAGAAGATGACATTTAGCAGTTTAGCAATTAAGCACGACGGGAATTTGGAGTTACAGAGACTGCTAATTCGAATAACAAGATTATTCAACATGAAAGTTTATGGAATTTACTCTGAAATTTTGTATTTTTTTAAGATTTTTACTTTCCAAAATCACAGTGCTCTTATAGCACCTACATAAATATTTTGTAGTTTTGTAAACTTTGCAGGATTTCTGAACTGCAGTTTGATCTCATCTGCATTATTTGAAATTTTAATTATTTGAAATCACCACCAAATCACCACATTTACACAAATCCGCACCATTTCCCACTTACCATTTTGAGGCTTCAAATTTCGCCAGTGTGGGGAAAAATCTCCACACCTGGCAACCCTGTTGCGAATAAAACCTTTCTATATATTATCATCAGTATGATTAAGAGCGAAGGTCGCGACGCGGTTAAACTGGTTTGAATAGCGCAATTGTTTTCCAGCAGGTGACGCAACTGTAGTAGTGCGTGCGAACACTATTGTGCCGCTGGCCTTCGCAGCGTGTGTAGGCGGCGGCGTGTGGAAACGGAAAATCAGCGCCGAGATATAAACAAACACAAGCAAAGGTCAGCACGGTAGTACTTACTGAATACTGCTTTGTTGTACAAACGTGTTTTATTCCACCCGTGTTAGTAGGGGCACATCCAGAATTTCCTCTTGGTGGGGCTGGCTCGGGAGTGAGGGGTGGTACAATTTTCGTGAACGATAACACAAAACGAGGGGGGGGGTGACGAACGGGACCGGACCATCCGCCCAGAGGGTCGAAAAAGTTTACGAATTTTGTTTTGTTAATCTCTTAATTTTTGCGCTGTTTTATTTTATTTTATTTTTTCAGTTGTGTATGCTAATATAGTAGGAGCTCTTTTTTATATATACAAACAGGTTTATTACACAGCATTAGAGTATACGTTTGAAGTATGAACTATAGGAAAATCAAGTCAGTCAATAATTATCTTTTAACAGTGTTTCAATAAAGCGTATTTTTATTGTTTTTACCATTTAACTTATTTAACTTAATGGGATCAGCCACTTGAAGGATAGTCTTAACCTTTTTTTTTTTTTTTAGCCGGCCCGACTCCGGACCGCCTCCCCCCCCCTCAGCCAAATTCTAGATACCCCACTGCTCGTACTCGCTGTTCGTTTCGTTGTAATCTAGAAGATAAGTGTGGAAACAAAAAAAGAGTGTGATTTTGTTAAACGTTAAAATTTAACAGTCATGGGACAATGAAGATGGCGCCCCATTATAGTACAATATAAATGATACTAGAAAAATGGGACAGATTATTCTCTCGTCTCCTGCAGACGCTGATAGTGTTGTATTATACGAATACGTTCGAATAAGTTGTATTGTACGAATAGTGTTTTATACGAATAAGTTCGTCTTCGTGAGTACATATCTGTAAATGTTGAAGGTGAAGCGAATGAAACTAAATTGGCCTACTCATTTTCACTTAGAAACTAATAAAAGCAGCACTACAAGTCCTCAAAAACAGTCGTCTCGAAATCACGCTACGGAATGCGCAATACTAAAAACTACGGTCCTCTTAATACGTCCTCTTTTTCCCGGACACGTCCTCTCTCTTTTTTAGTGTTAAAAACCTGTCCGGGAGGAATTTTAAAAAATAAACAGGGAAATGTCATCTTTTTTTCGTAAAATAGAAAATTGTAGTCGCGCGCAAGATCGCTTCCAGCGGCGCCGCTCAGAAATGTACCATTGGGGTATAAATGTTGCATGCCTACAGCTCTTTCCCGCGTATTCTGCAATTCTAGTAGGAGTCTACATTCGTGAGTTTTTGACGTTATTGATAGTTCTGAATTTAGTTGCTAAATTTCGTGGACATTCTGAGTATAGTTAGTGGTAGTTATACGTTGTAAGCAAGTAGAATTTATTATTATTAATATACCAAAACGAAACTATATATATTAACATGCCAATAAAAAGCTTTTGATGGGAATTGGTTCATCTGATAAATATCATTGGTACCACAAAGACACAATTGAACATTTAGACTGTGAATCCGACTCAGGCTGGTTAGTATTAAATTAATCTGATAAATTTCATTGGTACCACAAAGACACAATTGAACATTTAGACTGTGAATCCGACTCAGGTTGGTTGGTTAGTATTAAATTAATTATTGCTATGATTAAAAATAAATATGGCAAATATCATTTTCCTATGT
This sequence comes from Magicicada septendecula, assembly GCA_034769895.1. Classification (NCBI taxonomy): domain Eukaryota; kingdom Metazoa; phylum Arthropoda; class Insecta; order Hemiptera; family Cicadidae; genus Magicicada; species Magicicada septendecula. The sequence continues at coordinate 298,134,332 of CM068376.1, read as the reverse complement.
AAGTTACACTTCTAATAGTTTTAAGTTTTGTTTGTAAACTTTTCTTGTTATATCACAAAAATTAAATTGTACATTGTATAAACTCTGTAAAAATGCTCAACTTAATCATGAATACATTCTTATCCATAATTTATAGACCTAATGTTCTTACTGTCATTTTTTTTTTTTTTTATCTGTAAAGTAACGATCATGCTGTTAAATGTTCAGGTTGTCTTCTTTTTCCACCTATGTCATATGGCAACCCTAACTAAACTCGCAACTTTTGTTCACATACAAATCAGTCCACCGTTCGCAGTTGTAAATGTTGTTCACGATTCCGCGTTCAGTCTTAAGTTTGCGTACGTACTGAATAACGGACACGTTTTAAGAGGTCAGTTGTTGGTTAGTTTTAGGAATAAAGCACTACATTAACACTACGAAAAAAATGATTAAACACGAATGGCAATCTAAAAACTGTTAACACAGAAATCTGGTGAGTTTTCACGAAGCGATGTCATACTCGCAAGGTACAGGAATTAATAATGTTCGTACTCACAAAACTAATTAACCTAATTAATTAATTCGACGTATAAGACTATATTTTTAGCTTTCCTTAGGGGGTGGTTTAAATCCCTCCCAAAACCGCCCTTGCTGCGCCACGTATAATATTCTGTCGTACTGGCACGACCGTCATCTCCGTGTTCCAGTCCTGGGCCTACGTCACCCAGGATCTGTAATTTCTCGCATCCTCTCTTCTTCTATCCTTCAATTATTTCCTCAAAACCGCTATTAACAGTTGGTTCCATCCGTCTATTCTCAGCGCTACAGCCCGTGTAGGCTCATCTGATGGTACTTTCTAAGATCGTCTCACCCTGTTGTTGGGTGATAACGTTGCTGGTTTGAAGATTAAGCCGTTTTTGATTTACCACGCTGAGAACCGTCGATGTAGGCCTAACGTAGAATTTAAGAAAACACATGGTGCCTGTGCGTTGTAGGCCTAACAAAAAGGCAGCATGTTTTGGAAAATTAGCAACTCATAGCAATATAGGAACCGTTTGAAGATTGGTTTTTTGAACTGTTTCATTCCAGCTGTTAAAGAATACTTTAGGGAGAAAAAGTCTTCTTCTTCTTCTTCTTCTTCTTCTTCTTCTTCTTCTTCTTCTTCTTCTTCTTCTTCTTCTTCTTCTTCTTCTTCTTCTTCTTCTTCTTCTTCTTCTCTGGCGTTACAGCCTTTGGCGGGCTTTAGCCTCCTCAACAATAATCCTCCATAGTTCCCAGTTCTCCGCCCTTCCTCTCCACCCTCAGTTCCCATGCTAGCAAGATCTTCTGTTACGCCATCCAACCATCTCATCCTTTATCCACCTCTGCATCTAGTAGAACATAATTTTGTCTTCAGCAATCTGTTAGGTATTCTTTCCTCAGACGTTCTTTCCACATGTCCCAGCCAACTCAGCCTCTGTGATTTTGATGAATTTCACCGTCTTTTCCATGTATGAGCGCCTGTAGTTCATTGTTATTACGTATTCTACAAAAGCCTAATTCTCATACTGGGGCATAAATTTCAATATTTTGCGCTCAAATTATTTTAAAGCAGTTTTGTCATTCTCTGTTAAAGTCCACAGCTCAGATTCATATGTAACAACTGGTCACTTTATACTCTTGTAACAAGATGGTTGTTTAAAGACGTTAATATTTGCAAAGTAGGCTCTATTTCCTGCCTGTATCCTTTCTCTTTGGAAAGCTTGGATGACATAGCAACTCTTTGAAGACTGGTTTTTGAACTGTTTCGTTCCAGCTGTTAAAGAATACTGCGGTGAGAAAAATATACCATTAAAAATTCTTTTGGTATTAAACAGTGCTCCAGGCCATCCACAACGTATTTGCAAGATGCGTCCAGATGTTAAAGTGGTTTTCTTGTCAACCAATACGACTGCATTGAGACACCCAATGGATCAAGGCACTGTAGCTGCGTTAAAACGTATTACTTACGGCGCATATTCGTCCAGACAGTTGTCAACTGTTTCCGCCATAACGTTACGAGAGTTTTGTAAAGGCTACAACATCCGAGATGCTATCAAGAGTATTGTTGCAAACCTGGAACGATGTAACTGAGCAATGCACGAACGGTGTTTGGAAGAAAATTGTGAAAAGTTGTGTTAATAATTTCAAAGGATTTGATAAGTTGATGATATGGTGAAGCAGCTTAACGTCGTTGTCGAGGAGGCAAACGATGATCTTTTTTCCACAACACGCACCCATTTCCATCTGTCCTCCGCCTTGTAGTAGTTTATTTTATTGGCCCTTATTCAGTCCAGTTTTCCTTTCTCTTCTTTGTTCCTCGTGAACATCTCTTCGTGTTTTATTTCTTATCCATCCAGTTTCTTTCCCAAGTCTCCAGCTCCGCTATTCTGCTCCATCCCTGTTTCTCATAGCCCGTGCTCTTAACCATTAAGTAAAAGGTCTATATAAAACAATTCATTAGTGATCCAAGTTCAACTTGCTACACAAAATTCCTTTTCTTTCTATTGACCGGTTCTTTCGCTATGGCTATACTATCCGTTCTCTCTTACCACTTGTCCACTCGTTAGCCATCGCGTTCTCTAAGGACTAGTACCCACCTGTGTCCTTTGTTCTTCTGTTTGATACTTCCACTCCATTTTGTCCTCGTCCTTCGTTTAGTCACCTTCGTTTTTCCTACATTTGTCTTCATTGTACATCGTTCAATCCCGATTTTTAGTTTTGATGTACTGTTGCTGTCTCGTCCACCACATAATGCACATACCTTCACACAAAGGACTAATACTAGAATAGAAGTTGGGGTCATCGACTGTATTCATATTGGCAAAGCCCACCTCTAACGTCGTGTGGACACCAAGCGTCCGAACTGTCGACTTTTCAGTTACGGAGAGTGTTTTTATTATTATTCCGGCTGTACAATGTTTACACATTTTCCGCAACCAAAGATTACTGAAGTGATTGATTCTCATCTTCCACTGCTGCTTGTCCATCCAAAGATCTTCTTCAATTTCTCGTTCCCTTAATATAGTCTGAATTTCTTCTATCCAGGTGATAGGTGGCCTTCCTCTTTTCCTTCTTCCTGGTGGGGTCCATTCCGTACCTCTGCTTGGGAATCTTTTCCGGAAAGATACAAATATGTTGATGGAAATGTTTTAAAATTTTCCTTCTTCTTTTGTCTTTTTATTTTATGTTCTTTAATTGAACCAGCTGATGTAAGTTTCTTAGAAGTTCCTTGCTTTCTTCCCTGTGCACTTACTCACTTAACTATTGTTAGTGAAGAAATTACACGAATGACTTGTACAGACACTTTTTACACAGTTTTGGAAATTATCCCGCTATCGGCCATATTCCGTAAGTGGAATAAGATGCTCATATTCTCCCGAGTGTAGAGCCATAATAAAACTTAGAACATAAGCACATAACCTGCATTGCTCTCGGGCAAACATATGTTGGCCACAAAATAGTATTTACGGCAGAATATTAATTATTTTGTACAGCAATAATATATTGGTAATTAAATCTTAATTATTTAGACGCTTGAATAACTATGGAGACAATTTCGTAATAAGTTTAAATGACCACTTAGCTTAAAATACGTGTGACAAAGCAGAGGTACGATCTAGTGTGACGCCACTTTCAGCACTGCACAAGTACTGCGTAAGTACTTTGTAAACCGGTATTCCGAAATTTTTATAGCGCCGAAGGACGGAGTTATAAGTAAGCATATTCACTTCACTTTGCCTGGTGCGACCGGTTGTTACATATGGGTCTGAGGTGTGGACTTTGATAGAGAATGACAAAACCGCTTTAAAATCACTTGAGCGCAAAATATTGCGTAAAATTAATGGCCCAGTAAGAGAAGAAGGCAGTTGGAGAATACGCAGTAACAATGAACTACAACTCTCATGCATGGTAAAGACTTAGTGAAATTCATCAAATCACAGAGGTTGCGTTGGCTGGGACATATGGAAAGACTGCCTAAAATAATGCTGAAGGGGAGATTATATATTACTAGACGTATAGGCAGACCTAGGATGAGATGGTTGTATGGCGTAACAGAAGATCTTGCTAGCATGGGTATCAGAGGGCGGACCAAAGGCTGTAACGCCAGATAAGAAGAAGAAGAAGAAGATATTCTCTTCACTAAATTTGTAGTTCTGTTTTGTAAGAGCCCGTACATTGTAAGAGCCCGTACATTTGTTAGATAAGAATGGTAAATAAACGTAGAGCCAAGACTATACCTTCGGACAGTGAATTTAGAAAACACATAGAAAGAAAATTAAGAAAGTGGTGCAGTAGTGTAAATCGAAAGGTAATTCTACAATTCGGATCCTAAGTGAAGACAAGACGTAAAAATATTTAGCAACTATTAAAACTTAATAAGTGCGTTGAATGTATTTGCTGAAGTCAGTAATCGATGTTCACGAAGCTAACATTTACACATCACTTGTACAACTCCGGTGGTATTTTCTGTTGTACTTTTGTTTACACTGATTTGAAAGGAAATTATTACTTTTGTAGTCAAGTCGTGTGTAACGATAACTCTTTACGTCACAGCTGTTAACAAAGAAAATGTTTTATACGCATAAAAAGAAAATAATGCTTGATACAACAACGTTTGTTTATATTTCACTGTCATTATTTATACTGCTGAATAAATTTTAAACTGAGCATTATAATCTTACACCCAGGTTCAATTTAACGATTGCATTCAAGAAAATATTAATCATTAATTAAGTGTAAAGATACGAACGTTTGTAAGTAACTTATGATATTGAAGGTGAGACAGTGAACGTGACCTTCGGCTGGTGGCGTCCAGCTACATCACTTGCGCGTGACCGACTAGCATGGAGATGCTATAGGGTACAGTGCTTGTTTTAGACCTCAGAAGAGCCGCGCTGTTTTTACCGTTAAGAATGATTCACGTAATCGTTTTTTTTTCTTAGAAGGGTTGACACATCGATGGTGGCCCTTAAAAGGGACCAACATCTGCGCCGACCCTTTTATTAAGGACCAAAATTAATAGGGCGCGAAACAACCCGAAACCACAAGGAGTTCTGTATATGTGCCTTGTTTCTTGTCTGTTGCCTTCCCAGGGATGTAGTTTTTTATAAATTATATTATTATTATTATTATTCCGGCTGTACATACAATGTGTACACATTTTCCTGAACCAAAGATTACAGATGTGATTGGATTCTCGTCTTCCACTGCTGCTTGTCCGCCCTAAGATCTTCAGTTCGTCGTTCCCTCAATATACTCTAAATTTCTTCTATCCAGGTGATAGGTGGTCTTCCTCTTTTCCTTATTCCTGGTGGGGTCCATTCCGTAACTCTCCTTGGCAATTCCGTAACTCTCCCTGTGCCATTCTTTTCGTGTGTCCATACCATTGTAATTTTTTTGTTTGGATAAAATCAGCAATTAAATTTTTCACATTCATTCTCTCCTTAATGACTTCATTTCTAATTGTTTTCGAATTCATTAATAACTTCCCATAGTTTTTACCTTAAACCTTGTATATTCCATACTCCAATTCTCATAGCCCGTTTACGTAGCTTTTGTCGTTTACCTTTATTGAATCCATCCGACTGCAATCTTTTTGGGGTTTTAACATTTTCTTTTCTTCAAATGAATTGCAAGTTGGTTCACTGCATTAACCCCCCTCCCCAACCTGGAGGACCACGCAATTCTTAATCAAGGTTTACTTCCTTCACCCTTTGATAACCAATATCAAGTACAAGGCAGCAGCTGCTAGTTTTGATCCGCCCCGGGTATTGTATTTCCCCGGTACCCACCATATGTGGTGAGCATTCCCCTATCCGCCACCTGGGGAGGCGCCCGATGGGAGACTGTTTTCTCTAAATGTCACTGTTTTATTCCTGTACTCCGCAAGTCAAGGCAAAACCACACCGTACAAAATAGAGTGTCACACTGAACCCGCGGAAGACTTCATAAAAGAAGACCCCTAACCGTCGCGCAGAAAACTAATCTGGCGCAGTCAAAAAGTGCTGAGGAAACCTATGAACACATGCAAGCATTTTTATGTTGTTTCTCGACCTTATTAAAACTGCATATCGTATTTTGAGGTTCGGCCTTTAATAAAAACAATTTTTTGAAAAGTTTCTAGGTCCCCCCCCCCATACTAGTGCGTCTCTTACAGGTGAGGAGACGATAATACCATCGCAGAATACACTACACATACGTCTATACAACATATTATACAGTATACAGTGCTTGCTTGTATGCGCGTAGTCGAGACACGATCGCAACATAAAGTGCGTCAGCTTTCTTCTTGCCATTCTGACCAACCAGCTGCATTGGTTTTTGGTCGGACGTTAATCGCTTGATTCTATTATTTTTTGTATACACATTAAAACCGAATGTTAATTAATTAGCTCTGAAGATAAGTTTTTTTTATAAGCACTGAATCGCTTATTCACTAACTCCTTAATCCGTGTTAACACAAGTAATGACTAATGTTACTGTCACCTCCAAAATTATGATAAAAAGTGTGTTGTAAGCTAGAAATGTGCATTATATCAAAACGTTCACCGAAAGTTCCGGACTTTCGACCCCATTAAAATGTTCTCCTGTTAGGGACATGAATTGTCTAACCAGATAGATCTCGATGAGTTGATAAATTTGGCTGACGAACCAAAGGGAATGCGGCACCAAGAAAGTTGTCATGCGTCTCTCGTAGTGCATCAGAAGCATGATGATAAATTTACGAACCGGTCAGCATTCGTATACTGTGACTATAGCTCTGTGGATTCGTAAATGTATGTCTGATCAAACATCGCTCTTAAAATACACAACAGATTTGAACAAAATCTATTATCTGTAACATAGGTGTTCAATCTAACGGATCCGCAAGGCAGCCATTTTGAACCTATATTATCGACAATAGTATTATCGCATGCCTCCTGCTATTAGGCGAATGTCACCCGTTTCTCCAGTAATATTTTTCCGAGAGAAAACTTTGTCTAGTTTACCACGGAGCCCAACAGATCACACCTACATCTTGCAATGTGCCGTCATCATGGGGCCTTCATTTCCCGTGGTCTACAGTGTGTCAACCTTCGTCATTATCTGTCGTCTTTCGCCTATCCAAATGTCTTACCCAGATCCATTTTATTTTATTAATAATGTAAATGGTGTGCTCTGTTGTAGTATGCGAATCTATTTACAGAAGTGGATTGTGTGCCTTTTTTATATTTGTAGGGGAAAGTTTGATTAAACGGGGAGATATGACAAAACGGGGTGTGTTCATGTTCTGAGCAAACTAGTCTCAAAATCTACCGGATGAATAGCAAACTACTTGCTACTGTGGCCAAACAGCATGTATATTTAGTTGGATTGTGTTCAGCGTCTCACGTTTGTCAGTAAACTCAGATCGTTTTTCAGAATTGTGATTTCTGTCGGACATTATCGATTTTCGACTCACTTTGGCGCTTAACTGTGCTACTTTAAACGAAAATGTAAATAGAGTAGTAGAAACTATGTTTAGTTATCATTAAAATGATTGTATTTTAACAACATTTAACTAACTGCTGAGTGAATACCATTAAGAAACTTTCAGCATGGCGAGGTTTGATAAAACGGGGATGCCGTGGAGTCTGATAAAATGGGGATCCCCGTTTTGTCCAACCCCCCCCCTGTTTTATCTACCTAAATCTGAAAATTTTGTTAAAATTTCAATTATTTAATCAACGGACACGTCATGGACAACAAAATCCAGGACTTCTATTTATTTTAAAAATATATTTTATGGTAGGCTATTCCCGTCTTTCCTTGTTTTTTTTTCTTAACACAATCAGTCACGCATCTGCAAACTACCCACTACACAAACGTTTGTGGCTCAAAGTCATTTCAGAAAGTACACAATGATTACAAATGCAAAGGGAGTTCGATATTCTAGTCTTGAAATTGAGGAAACATAAATATCCGATATTAATAATCAGCAATCAAGTTACACCATTCGTTTGTTCACTTTTTCCTTCTTCTGGTGTTTTCAGCTTTTACTGTGCATCGAATATTACAAATTAATTTCATAAAAACAATTAATTGTACTTCATTGTTCTCAGCCATCGTATTAGCTACCTTTTTGATAAGTCCAGTATGTCTTAAAACATTATAAAAATTACCGAATTATTATCGTTTCCTCCAGCTCTTATTTTACGATTACTTTTTTTTTAAGCAGTTACTTCCGTCGTTCATACAATCACCTGCTTCGTATATATTTTTCCGTTTGAGATGGAATCTTCATCATCATCATCATCATCATCATCATCATCATCATCATCATCTTCACAACACGGCATAGGCAAGGTGCTGCCTGTTCCGGGTCCAAAAATCTTCCAGCCATCTCTTCCTGGGTCTACCCACACACCTGTGTCCTATAGGTTTATATTTCCAGGCTTGTTTGGCCAGTCTGGAATCTGACGTTCTTTCTAAGTGTTCTTTGCACCGTTGTTTGTAATCTTTTAATTTTTCAAGTTAATAATTTTTAACTCTTCTCTTATGGCCTCATTCCTTATACTGTCAAGTTTAGAACACCTTTTATCTTCTCTTAAGAGGGCCATTTCCAAGACTTGTATTTTAGTCTTTTGTTTCTTGGTTGTTGGCCGTAATTGACAGCCATAGGACAGTACAGCGACTGCCAAAACTTTGTAGAACTTCGGTTTTGTATCCCGACGTACCTTGTTTGTAAAAACACGGTTGATTGTCTGGAACTTATCTAACGTAACACCAATATCATAATTTCTATCATAGCCAATATCATTTCTCAAATAATTAAAGTGGTTCAACTGTTCTAGAATTCGATCACTAATAATTTTTTTGTTCTTGTTGGCTCCTTGCCTCTAAATGGCATTACCTTTGTTTGTATAGTGGAGGTTTTCATATTGTATAAAGAAAAAAGAAACAAAGCTAAAGGCTTAGTGAAACAGGTGCATGATGAATCGTGGAGTCAGTTTATAGGGAGCATTGAACATAATGTCCATTGTCTAAAATTATAAAGCTAAAACTATGTATGTAATCTGCTAAATTGCAAAGGATTCGAAAATGGGCCAAATGGGCGCTGATTGCTCTCTCACCGACTGCAGGCATACAGATCGGTTAGCGTAAGCGTCCGAATCTTTCCAGCATAAGCTCGTAGACCTGCATCTCACTTTATTATATTGGCCATTTTTGTTTTCATTATAGTTTTTCCGATAAACGACTGAGGATATAAACACTACACAGTTACGTGTAAGTCACTGACTTGAATTTTCTTAAACTCTTGTTATTTTTGTACGATTAAAGTTATCCGGGCTGTTTGGCCGTGGTCCATGGTTTATTGCCAAACCAAACGTTTCAACAGCTCCAATAGCTGCCATCATCAGTGGAATTTAAAAAAATCCTGAACGTAGGGTGTTCACGTCAGGCCCACAGTACTGTGGGAAAGGCTGAACTATAGTACTGTGGGCCTGACGTGAACACCCTACGTTCAGGATTTTTTAAAATTCCACTGATGATGGCAGCCATTGGAGCTGTTGAAACGTTTGGTTTGGCAATAAAACATGGACCACGGCCAAACAGCCCAGATAACTTTAATCGTACAACTGACACCGGCTGTGAAAGCCTTAGGTCTTGTTATTTTTAATAGGATATGTATTCTCGTCACCTTGAAACCAGTTCTTTTGAACTATTCGTATGGTTTATGCTTTCTAAACTGAACCGTGGGTGTATTGAAAATTATGAAAATTACTGAGAACTGCACTGACAGTCGAATTGTCGTTACGTTATACATTTACAGTCGAAATTAATGTTTCGCGTTCGTGGTGCAGAGTGGGAGGGTTTTTTTCTGGGGGGGGATGAACATTTTTAATTGCTGTTCGCTATAGCTGTCTTGTGAGTACTAAATCGCTTCGTGTAAAAACTTTGCTAGTCCTCTGATAGTTGAAGTTCAAAATTATGTTTTAGTTTTTGAGGTTATGTCTTCTTAACTAGCAGGAAAGATGTAATCTTCGAATGTTTACTTGGTCCGCAATGTGTCCAACTCGGTTTATGTAGCATGTAGCATTGTGGTAGTTGGGCGTCTTTGCACCCGGTGCATGATTGCAGCATCTGGGTCGACCCAAATGGCTGCCTGTTGATACACGTAGCGCTGGTTCAGTAAACATGTACCTATAACTGGAAGGGACAACCGCCAAACAATTAACTGAGAAGGCGGGGGAGAAAGATTTCTTTATTTATTTTTAATTTTACTGATCGTTGGGCACTGCCGCCTGAACGGATTCAGGTGACAGATGCCACCAGTCCCCAATGAGGCGTCGGGGGTCGGTCGCTCTCCGCGAGGCAGAGAGCCTCCGTGCCAGTGATAGCGCGTAGCAGCGACAAACAGCGCGGTCGGTGTACAAGGATGGGAGGAAGGACAGCTTAGGAGGTAAACTCTAGGACAGGGTCAGGTGTTAAAATTTATTTTATTTTACGTTTATGGCGGGTCATCAAGAATCGCCTGAGGGCGTTTGACCCGGACAGGGGGAGGCGGTTGCGTGGTGCTGATGGTCCATAGGTAAGGGAAGGAAGAGGTCGCAGCTGCAGCAAAGATAGTTGCAGCTAACGAACAGACGTAGGCAGAGAGAGTAGGAACTCGAAGACCTCCTCGAATAACACTGTTCCTTACAAACCAAGGAGATCCCGACAAGGAACGGAGGGTTCCGGATTGGATACTTTCCAGCTTACGCCTGTTGGTGGCGGATATAAGTGACCACCAAGCAGGTGCCGCATAGGTCAATACAGACCTAAGGAACAAAAGATAGATGGTGACTTTCGTGCGCAGCGCCAGGGGGCTACGGCACGAGAGAAATGGGTAAAGTCAACTCGGTTTACAATACTTAGGCCTATAGTGCAGTAATTTCTACCACAGTAGCTTAAAAAGTTTCTATATTAAACTGGAGTTTTCTTGTTATTCGAAGCTTATAGAGATGTGCCTACTGTTTGACACGGGTTTTCGTAATTCATCATTTTTTCGTAATGATTTTTGAAAAGTGCTCGTTGTTCCGTATTCACGTAAACATACGATAGATGCAGTTTACAAGCCCTCCGTAGCCTCAACCGGTGACGTGATTGTGCGCTAACTTAAAAAAATAATAATAGTAAATTACGTCTGACCACGTATTTGCGCGGCCAATTGCGAGATTTTGAATTTTATTGATGACCCGTAGTGCCTATTTCATGAGACTCGTTGAGTCTCTTCTGTGGCAAAACGTGTAGACGATTTAATTCTGTTTACTGCAAACACTTACAGGCACATATTCACTAAGGAGACGTTTTAAAAACTGTTCAAAACATTCACCCCCCCCCCCCCCAAATCAGCACCTGCAGAATATGAGACAAAATGTGTGCTAGATTTCTGGTGTCGTTTGTTTTACTTATATTGTCATTATTAATAATAATAAAAAAACTTTTAACAAGAATATATTTTTTATTTTGTAAATTACAAATGTTTCGATAGTGATCCAACTATCATCATCAGATATGATTAATGTATTCAAAATTTTTAAATCAATTGTTCTAAAAAGCTGTTTTCTATGTACACTAAATTTAATGTTTTTATATAATATGTATATGAAATATGTTCTATAATTAATTGTAAAATATAATACAAATATTTATAATTTTATTAAATTAGTAATTTTGAAAATATTATAATTTTTTTTATTATTAATAATAATATAAAACAACAGGAATAATTTGAGCATATATGAATATTATATTGCAATGTAAGGTGTTATCTTTAGTGTTTCATGATTTTGTTATCTATTAATGTAACCCTTATCTGTCTACAGTTATCTTCATAATCACTAGAAAATTCACAAAAATCTAGTACTCCCCTCCTAAAAAAAAGCGCCAGAACGTGCCAGCGTCCCCAAATTCTGGCTGCGCCCCCAGATTCGCGTATTTCTTACATCGTTATCTGCGTGTGTTGTTCAGTTAAAAAAATTCGTCATTGCTTGCGTTTCCATTGAAGACAGAACTCTCCATCAAATCTCGTTGTTGACGGAAAACCTTTTTGCTTCCGTATACAGCTGTGCACTACTTCACACATTACTAGAACAATTTCTTTTGTATTATGAAATTAATTTTACTTTTTTAGTTAGCCGCTTTATCCTCTCGACAGGGTAAGATCACTGACAGGAATGATTAATCTAACAGGTGGTATTTCTTTATAAACTTTATAAGTTTACGTTTCCCGAAAACCAAAAAATGAGGAATGGCCGGCTTGAATTGGAATTTGTTAGTCGGGAGTTTCAACATTGGTACTCTCGGTCAAACGTGCAGTGGTTTTTTTTCAGCCAAGCGTGATTGGCAAATCCGTCTTGATTACGAAAAATATTACAGTATTCCATAATTCGTACTTCCCTGTAAAGTCTGAAAATTAGTATTGATTTTAAAATTGTATTAAAAAATATCGGATAAACGTGTGTCATATCGGTCAGTGAAAGTATTTGGCACGTACAGTTAATTATTTGTTTCCAGACGTACGATTCTATTTTCTTATATCTGTCCTGGTTTGCGAGGCTACTGTTGGAATTGTGAGTTGTCGATTGGGACCACCGTATAGGGCAACCAACCCTATTCCGGCTAGATTTTTTATCAACCTAGTCTGGTCTAGATCCGTCGTGTTCTGTTACAGGAGCACCTCGAAAAGCGTGTGGCTCTTCACCACGCACGACGGTCTCGAGTAGAAAGCAGAATACCGAAGATGGCGAAAGATTACAACCCTAGAGGCAGAAGAAAAGTTGGTAGACCTAAGAAAAGGTGGACTGTGGAGTAGGAACAGGCCGCTAAAGACTAAAACCGTTAAGAAGAAGATGATGATGACGTACGATGGTCAGGCACAATAATGAACAAAAAACTCGATTTACTATAAACGCGGAAAAGGAAGGGACATTGAAATAGATAGGACGGGAGGATGAGCATTCGGTAAAAGAAGAAATATCGAACAGGACCTCTGAAGTAATAATAATTGGAGTAAATGATGATTTTAGAAACAGAATTAAGGAAAGTTGACGTCTTTGTCGTAAGATGACAAACGACGTTGAGCTCAAGTGGACGGACCAACACAGACGAATATGGAAGTCGAGGTGCCGGCCGCTGGAAACCGATCCTGCGCGTCTTGGTTTTATAATCCTCGTAAATATCGACATTAATATAATGGTTTGAAGTTGAATGAGAGCAGTTGTATTACTGTTTTAGGAAGACGGGTCCAGTAATTATTGAAGGCTGTTGCGTGTCTTGTTCCATACCCAACATATATTACAGATACCTATGGCGTGGCGCAACGGGACCCGTCCCGGTGATAGCGAATTTGTACCTTCTCAGCATGCGATCATAAATTAGATGGACGGCAATAATTCGCCGCGTGTATGAATTGAGTTTCGCTGGGGCGTGGGCCGGCCGCGGCTATGCGGTGCCCCCCCGCGCCAGCCGAGACTTGTGCCGTGGGCAATATACCAACCTTCCTCTAATAGGTTTTATCCGAGGCACTCGGCATTAAATCAACTCTTTATTGAGAACTTTTTCTACCTATGCTCGAACTGAACTTCATTTTTCTGTCGATACGTCATTAGTTTTCTTTTCTGTAACCGAGATCCTCGCGCCACCACTATGTAGTTGTTCCAGCAGACGCACATGTATTGAATTTAAACCGTCGAACAATTTTTGCCAAAGAGTGACAAATATTTAACATAACGTTATTTAAACATCGTTCTTAGATGTAACTCATATTTAATTGCTTCATTATTTTTTTTAATCCCATCTTGATATAGGCCTAATTGTAGTTGTGCTTAAGTAAATACAAAATATTTTTGTTTTCTTTGACAAACAATTGTTATTTATCATATCGCTGTCTGTTGTTTAGAACAAAGACAATAATAGGAAGAATTTCAACACATAAATAAAAACTATTTCATTTGAAATATAAGCTCTCACTGCAAATGTTACTCTGCTTTTCGGTCTTGTCAAACCATAGATACAACTGTATTACAGCGATCGATAAGTTTTTGTACCGATAATCGGGTTATAAATTTCACTATAGCGTATTGGTTTTTGCTAACACTGTTTTAGAACACATCTCATTTGTGTGTATTTATTGTCTTGGAGAAGGTCAGTTTCTGTGTTTAGATAAGCTCAGGCCACGGCCAATCTACGCCATACTAATCTTTCGACTGTGCTCTCTCTCTCTCTCTCTCTCTCTCTCTCGTCGTGAACATTGACACTGCCTCTGTCGGACTTTATTTACTGTAGTGTTTTATTCTGGCTTTCGTAAGTCCGGTAGCAATATCCGCTCAAAGCGTTTGCCGCATTTACAGGAAGTAATACATAATGTAATAGCATGAGATGGTGCTAGCAATGTACGGGTAAGTATTAAAACAAACGTTAGCCGTATTTGAATTTACATTATTGACAAAGTTGACATTATTATTGCTTGTGGAGAAATTTAACTTTAATTACTGTATATGAGTATTTGTGATTTCAAATTGTTATTTGTGACTCATTAAAGCTGGTAATTAGTGATTTCATAAGTGTCTGTATTTTGTTTGGTGATGGCGAAAAAAATCATGTTCGAGATAAGGGCTGATTGTGATTGTAGGCCCTACCCTCAAAACATGAAGAAAAGTCATTTTCTGAAAAGTGTGTGTGTGTGTGTGTGTGTGTGTGTGTGTGTGTGTGTGTGTGTGTGTGTGTTTGTCTATGTGTCTGTGTGTCTGTTGTCTATGTGTCTGTGTGTAGAATTTCTTCTCTGGAGAACGATGCTGGTGCAAATTCAAACAGAATGAAATAATTTTTTGCATATGTGCCCGAGTTGTAGAGGCCTATTGATTTTGGTGTGAAGATTGGATAAGGGGAAGGGGTAGTTTACCTTCACCGTTTTGTGTTTTAACAAGCGTAAAGTGCTTAAATTTGATAAATAAAGTAGCTTGAAAATAAGGTCATAATAATCCACTGTAGAAAGGTTTCGAGGCAAAATCGCAACCCTCGTTCACAGCGATACGAAACGCGAAACCAGGTGATTGCCGCATAACTTGCGTTCGGCTCTGAGGCAAATGCCGCAGTGTCGTCCGCGAACAGCGACAGTTTTACTCTGCGAAACATTATTTGATTCTGTTTGAAGTTGCGGCTGTTATCGTTTGAGATGAAATATCTATAAATAAAAAGGGTAGTTGAAGGCGGAGGGGATAATTTTTTACATGTGTACTACGTTATCGGCAACAAAGAAGTAGTGTGTTGTTAAAATTCCTTCCCGGACTGTTTGGCCGTGGTCCAATGTTTTCTGCAAAACCAGACGTTTCGGCAGTGCCATTGACTGCCATCATCAGTGAAAATCGAGTGCGCTAACGTGAGGTGGTATACGTTAGTGACCACAGTACTGTGGTTAAGGCTGAAGCAAGAAGTATAAAGAAGTAGTTTCTTTGGAAATATTTCATTTCGAAAATGAATGTAAATATAAATCTTAGAACATGGAAGTCATGTATAGTTCTCCATACCGCTATTTGAACACTACGGTCAGTTTCAGTTTGCTACACAAGTTATTGCAGCGAACAATCAAATCCAAAATGATTTGTAAATCAGATGTAAGGAGACATAGCGAGCGATTCGCGAAAACAAATGTAATTTCGTCATTCAGTACTGCACGCACACTCTGCATTCAAGTTACTGTGAGTGAGTGGTGTCATCGAAGAAGTTGTGACACTTGCTCGGAGTGACGTTTGCTCGGAGAAACAATGAGGAAGTGTAGTATTGTACGTATTAAGCAGTTACTACATTTACACAGAAGGCAACGATGAGTTTCAAAACTGTTACGTGGTCAGCCTGACTACACAAGCCCAACAATAAGTCCTTTATTTCATGTAACGGTTAAAAAAAAAATCGTTCATACTGACGGCATTCATTTTAAAACAACTTATATTTGCAGTTCTTTTAGATAGACTGATCAAATTCTCTGCGCCTAAATCCCAGATATTTTTATATCGCTATTCACCTTATTTATTATATTAATTACAATTAAATATAATTAATTATATCCTTAAATTCGTAGTGACCGTCAATGAATTTTTCGGTGAAGGGTTTGTGAGGATCGGTCAAAAATATAACACAAATTTTAACTTATTTGTGTTGACATTTCATACACACACTCACGTACACGAACACGTTCACTCAAATAATTGTTCTGCTGTGTTTGACATTTCTTTTGTATTCATACACACGTCCTGATGATGGCAATAAACATTGTCGAAACGTCGATACAAATAAGTTAAAATTTGTGTTATATTTTTTGACCGATCCTCACAAACCCTTCACCGAAAAAAAATTTATTATTATTATTGCATCATGTTACATTATAATTATATAATTTAGTTAATTATAGGCATTATTTTATTAGAATTATTACTATAAACTTTGAACGCATCATTATTATTATTATTATTATTATTATTATTATTATTATTATTATTATTATTTCCTTAAATTCGTAGTGACCGTCAATCAACGATTTTTTTCAGTGAAGGGTTAGTGAGGATCGGTCAAAAATAACACAAATTTTAACTGTATGTTGTTTTAACTTTAAATTGTCCTGATAATGACAATAAACATTGTCGAAATGTCGACACAAATAAGTTAAAATTTGTGTTATTTTTGACCGATCCTCACTAACCCTTCACTCAAAAATTCATTATTATTATTATTATTTCATTCCTATTTTATTTTGTTGTTATTAAGTGTATTATGCACGCGCGCGCGAGCACACACACACACAATATTAGTCTAATTTTTATGCTTCTGATATTGAAGGCTTTTTTGAGGCCGATCATTGGGACCCATGAGTAAGTACTTTTCAGGTGTACCAGTGTTTTCTTTTTTTTAGAATTAGCTTCTTTTCAGAAACGTTCCTACAAAGTACTACCAATCGATTTGAAAAATGGAAACTTGAAGAATCCTAACCAATACGTTAACTTCTACAAAACTGCCAACTTTTTATAGCATTCTTCTGTCGTCACACCATTTAATTTACAAAAGACTATTCTTTCCATTATGTTATATCATAAAATTGTTGCGTATTGATGTACCTTTCACTGTTTTTCATTAAATCTGCTTCACTTACTAATCAACACCCTCCGATATTTGACAGAACATCCCTCAACCTTGAAGAAAAGAAGAGAGGAATCTTTGTTTTGAAGACAATCAGTTCATTTGTAAAGCTTTTAAAAAATTATAAGGTTTTGGAAAAATTCCAAAATTAGCTTTCATCAACAAATTGCAGTAAAAAAAAATCAGACATTGTATGAAGTAGACAAAGTATATTTATTTAATATACACCTTTGTCGTGTATTTGTTCATGCGCGCGTTTTATCATCTCGTTGATAACGCACGTACGTTTCAAGCAAGTGTTCCAACCCCGTCATCGAATTGTTATGTTTTTTGTGCATTTCAACGTTTTGAACTGACGAGGTAGCAGAGGAGCGGTTAGTGTCAAGGCTTCTGAATGTGTAAGACACAAGTGATTATTAACAGAGAACGAGACGACAACGGATTGAGAAGCCAATGGAAAGAGGAATCGCGGCTGGTGGACCTCCTAATGGGAACTCGCGTATACAGGTCGTTGACACCAGTAACCGAGGCAGCTTAAACTAATAAACAATAAAACTAAATCCTTAAATTCGTAGTGACCGTCAATCAATGAATTTTTCGGTGAAGGGTTTGTGAGGATCGGTCAAAAATATAACACAAATTTTAACTTATTTGTGTTGACGTTTCGACAATGTTTATTGTTATCATCAGGACCTGTGCATGAATACAAAAGAAATGTCAAACACAACAGAACAATTATGTTAAATATAACTTTTAATAATTACATAATTGAATATCCCTTAATCTGTATTTAGCAATATTTTACTATGCTATATGTTGACTGGTATATGTATAAACATTTTCTATACCAATTCTAAAATCTAATTGTTGATTATTGCTTTTATAATTAATTAAAAAATACCATTACATTGTGAGTAATTTAAATTGTAACAGTGTAGAAATTAAGTTATGTGATATTATAATTTTCTCGTTGTCTTAAAGAAAACATTTGAAGATGTTAACAAACTATCTCAGCCCCTTCACATATACAATGATACATACATACGCACGCGAACGCGTGTGCGCACACACTCACATACACAAACACGTTCACTCAAATAATTGTTCTGTTGTGTTTGACATTTCTTTTGTATTCATACACAGGTCCTGATGATGACAATAAACAATGTAGAAACGTCGACACAAATAAGTTAAAATTTGTGATATATTTTTGACCGATCCTCACAAACCCTTCACCGAAAAAATAAAAATAAAACTTTTAAAACTATAATCGAAACAAACCAGAAAAACAACAGAGAAACTATACGAAGCGTCGATGTGTAACGCACATGTATTGTGATGTGTCATTCAGCGGAAATGTCCAATATCCACGCGGCGTGTGGAGTGGTTCGAGTGACGAATGGCACTTGTCAAGTTACCGTCGACAGGGTCGGTTACAGGGTTTCAGAGTTTTCAAAGTCTTCGTGGTTGGTATTCGCAGTGCGTAGACAGTAGACATTAGCTAACATCGTATTTCTAACTTTCGTACGAAGGACTTCCTGGGTAAAAAATTTTACGTAAACTTAGTGGCGGATTATCCATAGCGCTAAGTTATGCTGCAGCACTGGGCACCAGAGTGTCAGCTGTCACAGGGGACACCATCCAGCCATAAATCACAAGAACTTTGTGAACATAATAAATGTGAAAAAAAAAACAAATGTCCTGAATGCAGTCGTCTTATCGTCAGCTTTTGACGATTCCAATAGCTAATGCGAATCCAAAAGATCACTTTCTGTATTAAAACGCATTAAAGATATAAACAGAATTATCACTGTTGCACACCACTATAGACAAATTTATTCCGATTAGCGCTTTCAAGCTTCTCAGCTCATCATCAGATCGGAAAAAATCGGATTTTTTCAGATAGTCAGATTTTTTCGATCTGACGATGAGCTGAGAAGCATGAAAGCGCTAATAGGAATAATTTTTCTGTAGTGGTGTGCAACAGTGATAATTCTGTTTGTGATTATAATTAACACAACTTTCTTAATTAAACTTCCATTAAAGATATGTTGAGTTCAGCTATGGGAGATGTGGAGATTTTCTTCGTTAGCAAGGTTGAATATTGAAAACGACATACTTTGATCGCTTGATTTAGAAGAAATTATACCAGACTTCGTTAAAGCAAAATAAAGAACGACTGTATTCACTATTTAGCTAAATATTTGTTGTAAATTGAGAGTTTAATAAAATAATTGTTAACTTTCGAAATTGTGTATGCCATTTATAAGTGTAAGTAATGGATAAAAGGTTGAATTTTGAATCGGGGGGGGGGGCATCAATCTGATGGCAGCATAGGGCACCACGCTCTTCTAATCCGCCTCTTTGTAAACTGTGGCTACATGTAAATTCGGTGTCACAGGAAAGTACTAAGGAATCGTCAACCCTCGAGAAAGTTCGCTATTAGAGTGGCTGGTACTGCGCTACGCCTTTGGTAAAAACCACTTCGACTGAGGAGCACAAAATATACGAAAAAACTTGCAAGTCCACGTACATAGTAAGTCGGTGTACCTGTGATTCACTGAAGAGTGTCATCTTCTATTAAAGAAAAAAACTGTCAATAATGTTACCATTATCTGAAATGTTTTCAAAGACGGTTACCGTAGCGTTTCGACCATTAATAATCAGTGGTCGTATTCAAACGTAACAAGAATGTAATCTAACAATAAAACACTAACTACCCGAGATATGTACAACAACAAACTCAAGTCGTCAAAAGTTAAATATGGCAGAAAGCAATACAAAACTAAAATGTAAAAGAACACCAAAGCGTAAGGAGTCGAAAAACAAAAGGGAAACCTATAACCCTCGTAATTTACTGATCAGAATCTGAAAGCACAACAGCACTCACAAAGGACGTTGAACTTTTGTGTAAACCTTTGCTTTTCTTTCAGTTGTAATTTAAAAGTCGCTGTGATTTTGTTTTGTCTTTTAGAAACTAAATAACACTGATCTAACGTCAGAATTAGCAGAGTTATTATTTGGTGTCCTACCCTAAGGCAGGTCTTCAAATAGTAAAAGCTCTCCAAGCTGTCCTATCGCATGCCAGTCTTTTCGTTTCTTCGTAACACCGTCTGATTTTAATGCTATTTATTAACTTCATTGTTTCTACGCCCTCTTCTTTTTTCTCCTTCTATGACACCCTCCATGGCAGTTGTAAGCAAGCAGTCTCTTCTTAAACAATGACCTAACCAACTCCTTTTCCTATTTTCTATTACCTTCAGGATTCTTCTCTCTTCCCCTATTCATCTTAAAACTTCATCATTCCTAACTTTGTCAGTCCACCTCACTTTTTCTATTGCTCGCCAAACCCACATCTCAAATGCTTCTAATCTTTTCTCATCCGCCTTCCTCAGTGTCCATGATTCTGCACCATATAAAGCAACGCTCCACACATAACATTTGGCCAACCGTTTTCTTAAATTCGTATTAATTTTGCCACACAGCAGTCTTTTCTTCGCATTAAATGCCTCTTTCGCTATAGTAATTCTTGCTCTAATTTCACGAGTGCAGAACATGTCTTCACTTATCAAGCTTCCAAGATATATAAACAACTCCATCTGTTGTATTTTGTCTTGCCCTATCTTTATGTTTGCCCTTTTTCCACCTCTGCTAATCACCATACACTTAGTTTTTTCCTTATTAATCCTCATTCCATATTCCTCGCATACTAAATTCAATTCAAATCTCTTATCATTTCATTCATTGCCTCTTCGTTTTCTGCTAAAACAGCCATGTTATCAGCAAACCTTATACATTCAATTCTTCTTCCACCGACATTCACACCTCTTGTTTTGTCAAAGCACTTCCTAATCAAGTCATCAAGATATATGTTAAATTAAATTTGGTGACATACAGCAGCCTTGCCTTACTACTCTTCCAATTTTAATTCCTTCTGAACTCTCCTTTCCGATTTGCACACTCACTTTCTGTCCAAAGTACAGATTACGAATTAGCAGAGTAATCACAGAAAATAAAAGTACTAAGTTGTCAGTTACGGCAGATCTGGTTGATGTTATGATACCAACAAGAGCTCGTTCGTCGAGAGTTAGTTTTGTTTTGAAAATAGTTTTTTGCAATATTGCACAGCGAGTAATGATAACTTCCCGTTTTTCAATAAAGAAGCACTTGTTTCCTCAATGGAAGTGGGATTTTTTGATTCTCATAAATTAACATGTAAATCACTTCCACTGAATCAGATTAAGAAACACACTACTACTAGTTATCTGTTACTGAAATTTCAGTATACGAGTTGCCAGTTGCCCTCAGTATACAGGTCACCAGAGAATGTTCTTTTCTGCAAGCCCCAAAAGAGGTGTGCGATTGCTTGACTTTTCATCACCACTGTTGAGGCTCCTTAACATTTTCAAATTGTCTTTCATCTGTGTTGCTTGCCGTCTTTAAATTTAGGGTCTCTTGAAGCAGTTTTCCATCGGCTACCATTCAAAAAATTAAGCAAATGTGAATGCTGTGAGGTATGTCTGCAGCAGGTTTTCTGGCTGAATATTGTTTCAGTGTTTTATGACATTTTTTTGCGTATAATTATGATTATTATGATTTCGTGAATATTATCGTACAAAGCGCGTAACCGTGTATTATACAACGGAAATGGGAAAATGTAGGTTTACAGTCGTTCGTATGGAAAAACACATGCAAGTTATGATTATTACAATAGGGGTTTATTAACCCAAAAGACTGACTGCATTCAAGTATATTCACGTAAATGCTCAGGTTTCCGGCTTTCGTTATTAACATATTCTTGAAGCCTACTAGCGTTTAACAGTGGTTCCCAACCACCCGCGTATCACTTTGGTCTTCCATGTTCATTTCGAGTACCACCGGAGTTTAAAGAAATGTTATTGGGGTTTTCTCAATAAAAATCTTGATACAACGTGAATAGTATATCTTATTATTCCTAGTTATGTATAATTATTTAAATCTAGTAGCCTACATTGAATCTACAAAACGGAACTTATTTTTAAAATTAATTTTGGGTCTGTTCTGTGCTAATATAAAGTATTAAGTTTTTTCAAAAGACAGTTGATTACTTTCATTACAGATTTTCTTGTTAGTACTAAAAAATAACAATATATTAAAAAGAAAATAATGAAAATTTATTGTTGTTTTGAACATAAATTTTTATATATGTATTTTTCAAAGTAGGCCTAAATACTTTTTTCTTAGCTAGGTCTTCTTGCGTACCAACTTGGAACCCTCCGCGTAGCACTCATGGGACGCAGGTCTTTATTGTCAGTGTCTAAACATGTTTCTCTTATGCAGCGAATTCTGTTATACAAGTATGGGGTGTTATGAAAAGACTTTATTATTGACAGTACTCAAAGATGTCGTTGGAAGTGAATTCTGATGGTCGTGTTTGGCATCTGGACCTATTAGATGCCAGCTCACGCATCATGTTCATCATGCAGCTCACGCACGGTTAAGACATAGTGGGGAGAAGATCAGTTTTGTTATTTAAAAAAAATCATTATTATCATGCTGTCTGTGTAGGGGTGATAAAAATGTTCCTCAGCACGTTAAGATACAGGTCGATAGTAACAGTTAAAAGGTCCAGTTTACGAATGAAAGACCTGCTAATGTATAATTTAATTTAATTTAATTAATTAAAGTACTTTTTGAAATTATGCTGTACTTTGAAGTACAGCTGTACCTATTAAATTAGTACATCTGACAAGATTGACAATGATACAGACAACAGCCAAAGTCAAATTGCAAACGGGTATGACATATACTTTTACTGTCACGAGAGGGTTAAAACAGAGCGATGGGCTGGCACCAAAACTGTTCAAATTAGCACTTGAATATGTGATCAGGAAATTGTCAATTGATAGGAATTCAACATTAGAACGTAAAATCGCAGATCGTCCAGATCGCAGGGTATGCAAATGATATCAATATTATAGCAAGGTCCCAAGGAAGAGCAAAAGAGACATTCCAGGAACTCAAAGGTGAAGCAGAAGAAATAGGATTAATGCAAATAAAAGAAAGGTTATGATCACCACTCGGAAGAAAACAAGGAAACCTGAACAGTTTGAAATTGAACTGGAAATACTGAATCAGTTTAAATATTTGGGTTGTTGGATGGCAGAAAACTATGAAGAAATAAATGAAATAAGGAAAAGGATACAGGCCCCAAATAGAACATATGCTTCGTTGACATCTATATTCAAGACAAGGAATATCCACTATCAGTCCAAGGTCACATTATTTAAAGTTATGATAAGACCGATGATAACGTATGGCAGTGAGACTTGGACTCTGAACAAACAAGCTACTAACATAGTCAATACTTTTGAAAGGAGAATATGGACTAATCCAAGTAAACGGGATATGGAGAATGTTTCACAATGAGGAGCTGATAAAGACAATGATCTGGCCACTACCATCCGACTGCATATATTGCAATGGACAGGACACATCATTAGGATGGAAGACAACCGAATACCTAGGAAGGTACTCTTTAGTCAGATCAAGGGTAGAATGCCTGTCAGAAGACCCAAGACACGCTGGATTGACGCAATGGCGAGGGATGCTGATAATTTACTTAAAATAAAACGATGGACATCGATCGCCAAGGACAGGGAAAAATGGAGGCGGATGATTATGGAGGCTAAGTTTCGACTTCGAACTGTGACGCCATAGAAGAAGAATTTAATTAAAGTAATTTTAATTAATTAATATTAGGATTAAGATAACTAAATACAGCTTGAATTTTGATAGTTACAAAAAAAATCAACTGTTTACGTAACTAAAGTCAATTGTAACGTATGGCAGTGAGACTTGGACTCTGAACAAACAAGCTAGGACGTAGTATAGCTAGGACAAGATTAGGACGTAGCCCTAATTGCCACTGGCCAATGGAATTTTCGCGGTGATGCTGCTGCTCAAAGTCTGTCTTGTTTCGTGTCTTGGTTATCAGTTGTTTATCAGTAGCAGAGTAGAGAATTCTCGTATACACATAAACGTTGCCGCGATATTATGAGACATTATAAGGCGGTTCTCATAATATTTGGTTAGGATAGATATATATTGTGTAAAAGAAAAACGGATTCCGTACGTTAAATGTAGAAGTGGAATGTTGCTGACAAAAAACTGTAAAACGTGCACGCAGAAGATTTAAAGAGGAAAAGCTGTAGATGATGACGGTTTAAAGATACACGTTTTTAAAATCATCTAGATTATAGGACTTAACGTAACACTAACAGAAATTTAAATTGTGTTTTCGTGACGAGAAGGGGTCAGAAAACTGTCTGGTTGTGTTTAAGATTTCCAGATACACCGCGTCAGGAGTAGGTCGTTAAAAAGATAGGACGACACTTCTATTAAATTGCTGAGCATGATTTGGAGAATTCATCGAAGATTCGTGCATTCAACAATGTGTGGAGGACGAAACGTTTTGTGACAAAAATTAAAACATAGCTCAGAAATTGTACGGGAACAACATTAGGTACTGAATACAGATACAATATTGTAGTACTTGAATTATATGTAGAACGTATGCGTGAATATAATGTCAGATAACACTGAACGGGGAAAGAAGCGATGTAAGGTAGGCCTACAGCAAGAATGTTGTATGCCACCACACCTTTATACCGTACAATTGATTTAAGTGAATTTAGTAACGGTGACGAATGGAAAATGGAGTCAGTAATATGCAAAGAGTGAAACACGCAGTTGAGAAAATAATTATAGCTATTCTGCTCTTTAAGAATAATAATAAAGAGCAGACAATAAAGAGCAATACATGGCTCCCATGTATACCACCGAAGTAGCTTAGGAGTAGGCAGGGTAGGCTGCCTAATGTGAGCCGTACGGCATACAAGGAAGGCAGTGTGGCCAGCACTACGCTTCAGCCGCCCATTATTATACCCAGGATGTTATCCCAGGTACTCATTTTCAACAGGCTGAGTCGACCTGGGGGCTGAAAAACGCACCTTGATTTTATGGTGCGGGCCCGGGAATTGAACCCGGGGCCTCTAGATTAGTAGCCAGGTGCCATACCCACTGGTCTACTGAGCCGCCTCTCTTTAAGAATATGTTAGATAAATTGGTTGAAGTGTTCATATGAAACATGAAGTAAAAGAGAAACCAGAATATTCATTATATCAAGGGGGGGGTAAGAAATGTGTAAAACATAGTTTACCAACTGGGCCAGCCAGGCGAAATATTTACATAAGATTATATACATATATATATATATATATATATTGGTTTGAAAATTGCCAACCTCGAAAATACTCAAAAAGGTAATAGGCACCACAATAATACCAAAAACCAACAGGAAACCATAACAACAACCAACCAAAACACAAAACTCCACAAGATACTAAATCAGGAAGGCTGATGATGCGAACAATAGGATTCCCGAAACATTTTCCAAATAAAGGAGTAAACATTTTGAGGTAAAGATATTATAAATATATCAAAGCACTCAACATCGAAAATACACAAAATACTAATACATACACCACATTCACACACAATAATGCCAATTTAAAGTGCCAAAGGCCAACAGGAAACCACAACAACAACCAACCAACAAACAAATACTACACAAGACTCAGAATTAGAAAGGCTGAGGGTGGGAACACAAAGCATCCCGCAACATGTTCCAAATAAGGAAAATACATCTTGAGGTAAAGTCTTTATAAATATTAAATATATTATACACATCAAGAAATAGACTATAACAAAAAGTGTTTGAATATATAGGCTATATATTACAATACTTACGCTTTCAATGTGTTAAGCCCATGTTTTTGGAAGCCATTTTACAACACTACAAACGGTTTTACTGTGTGACAAATCTTTACATAACACTACATCACATTAAATTCGTGTGTTGATATGATGATAGGTGTAATCGTAATAATAATAACGCTATGTAATCTGTTTAAAAATCATTTCAATATTTATTAATAAAATTTATTTGTTTGGCGATTTAAAATCATTATTATTTGCACGTAATTGTTACGCATAATTAGTAGTCTTATATTACACACAAACATATTATATAATCTTATATTCTAAATACATCATTATATATTTTTTATATTGCTCTCAGCTAGCTCATTTATATTATATTGATTAGCTTATCTAATCTTTTAATTATCTAAGCTCTTTTTTTAAATTACTGCATATGCATTGCTTTCTAATAAAATTCTCTCATGACTTTGTCAATTTAAATACTAAAAATTATAGATTTCAAATTATAGTTACTGATAACAATTATCGTTACACAGTCTTAAATCTTACGTTAATTATTATACAAAAACATATTTACAGTTATACAATTTTTTTTATTCATATTTGAATTGAATTGTCTATTTTTGTCTTTGTTACTTATTGTCTTTTGATTAAGTCTCGGGTTTTAAGTGCATGGTTATTTGTCACCTTATTATTTGTGTTACATCTGCAGCGTGTCCTCTTCGGTCCTCGACACGGGATGCTCCTTTGTCGTCCTGGATTCGTGTAGTCCTGGAGTCTTGTAGTCTTTCGTCCGTCGGATTCTCGTACTCTGGATTACTGCCTGTACTCGGTTGCTACTTCGTCCCTCTTCATGGCCTCAGGTTGCAACTGCTCACTCGAACTGATGTGTAGTCTTGAAGTTCCTGACTGCTGCTTGTGGTTGATGTACTGTTGTTGTCGCTGTGCCATAGTAGTCGATCAAGATAACGCAGTTCTAGTTGTCGCGTAGAGCCTCTGGCCGCATCAATGGTTGATTAAGAGTTGTACTCTTGAAGCAGAGCTTCCGGCTGCATCAGTGGTCGAACAAGGAAATACTTTATAGCGTTCCAAAAAGGGTGGCGCTTTTCAGGAATGGGCAGGTCGCGCGCGCACACACACACACACACACACACACACACACACACACACACACACACACACACACACACACACACACACACGCATTTTACTTGTGTACACACATACAGAGAGCAGCTGGCGTTATTCACCTGTTCCAACATGAAAGTTAGGCGTTCCTTTTACAATTCAGATTGCAAGCTGAACTAATCGATTTGGGTCGATTAGTTAACGAATGTTTTAATGTTTATTTTCTTTAGCAGCTGTTTTCTCGGTTATATTTGAAATATTTATTGTTTATATTTTATTCATTTTTATTTTTTTAGTAAATTTAATATTTTAAATAGATCGTCTTGTTTTGTTTTTATTTGTGTTTGTTCTTTAATCAATAAATTATTGTTATTGTGTTTGTAAATATTAAGATTTTCCCATATATTCATTTTTTGACCTTTTTGTATGTTTTTAGTTAATTTTATATTTTCAGTGTTTGGAAATTGGTGGTTATTATTTAGACAATGTGTGGCTAAATTATATTTATAAATATTTGGTTTTAAATATGCATTGCGGTGTTAAAGGAATCTATCTAGTTTTTTTTTGCCCACGTAAACTTTATTGCAATCTGGACATTCTATTTTATATATTCCATTTTTATTGTGGATATTGGATTTAGTTTTAGTTTTTATTTTATTAAACATTTTATTATTATCTGTATTATAGGATATTTTTAAATTAGTATCTTTAGTATTCAAAATTTGTTTCATTTTTCTTGATTGTTAAGTCTAAATAATTAAATTTATTATTAGATTCTTCTTCTAATGTGAATTTTATTTTGGTAATGCAATAACCACACTTTTTACCCTAAATTCGTAAATTTATCTAATATTAAATTCACTGAAAACGAAATAGCTACCCTAGAAACATCAAACAAAACTAATCTTAAAAATGTAAACAAACATGTAATAGAAAATATCATAGTCGAAACTGAAACCAAAATAAAATTTACATTAGAAGAAGAATCTAATAATAAATTAAATTATTTAGACTTAACAATAAAGCAAAATGAAACAAATTTTGAATACTTAATATACAGGAAACCTTCTCAAACTGACTTGACATGACAAGAGCCCACATATATTTTCTGGTCAACAAATCTTTTCTGGCTCTTCGCTTGGATTCTTCTCTTCATTTTACTGGTGTGAACAAATGGATACGTTCTGAAATATTTTGTAGTGAATATTGTTCTTCTTCAATGTTACAATCTACCAGCGTTATCCCACATTTTGCTACCTTTCTTGAGTCTCTCACCCTAAATTAAGGTGCACCACCCTCTAGCAAGCGGGGGACACCACTGCATTAAGGGCGTCCTGTACCATGGTTTTTGGGTGAAATTTTCTGTTTTTTATGTATAATGGTATTTAAAAGAGTGTTGCTTAAGATAAAATAACATTAGTTTACCTCAAAACTGCGTTTAAAATGTGTAAAATAATAATTTTTCAATCCCTTGCAACATCCAAATAGCCACATTTTTACAGGTACACTTATGTCAATGTTTATCATAACACGAAAATTGAATTTCGCGCCGTTGTTTCTGTGAGGGATATTTTTGTATGAAAAGGGAATTTTTGAGCTAGTAAGGGAATTTTTATTTGTTATTCAACCGTTGACAAAGAGGAAAATCCGCATGATCCTGTGTATGGAACAGAAATGCAGTGAAACAGGTTTGATTATTAACTAACTTTAATGCATGAGCGAAAATTAAATTCTCTCATGTTCGTGTACCTTTTTCTGAGAAACTGCAAATGCTTGAGTAATGAAGTTTTTACACCGTGTTGCTGATGCTAGGCTTAAACTTCTTTCATTTTTTCAAGGTTCTAGGTGAATATTAAAAGTTTATAAAAAATAATTCGTCTGGAAAACGTTGTACCACATTTAGATTCTATGGAAAACATTCATAAAAATTATAAAATTTTGATTTTTTTTTCTTATCAAAAAATGTTAACTGACAGACAAAAAACCTTCAAAGATAAGATAAAAATTTCGAAAATGTAAACCCAACCACTCCTGAGAAAAAGGTACATGAACTTGGTAAAATTTAACGTGTGCGTTTAAACACTGAAAAGAATGGCCGTAGTAACAACAAACATGCATGACAATAAAATAGAAAGAAAACATTAGAAAGAGTAATAGTGATAACGGGTTTTCGTAAATTTAGAAAGTCTAAAGCTACGGCCACACTTGCGTCTTACACTACAGAAAATGTGTACGCTATGGGTATCTGTGCGTACTGGATTTGGAGTTTGAACTGGTTAAAACAGTGGTTCCCAAACTTTTCAGTCCGCGGACCCCCCAAAAAAATTAAACAATTCACGTCTGAGTTATGAAATAAAGCAAACAGTAAATATGATACACTCTTATATTTTAATTAAAAGTATTAAAATTAAAATTTTCTTGCAAAATTATAATATTAATTGTATCAAACATAGTTTAATGTGAACAATGAAGCTGCTTTTGAACAATTAGCTCTGCAATACTAGGTTTAATGTCTGATAATTTCAATATAAAGTCACTCACGACATCAAGTTTATTTCTTAACTTTGCCAACCTCGGCTCTATCTTTCCAGCCACACGTATCGAAATCCAGCTACTTACGCGTAAAACCAGCTACACTGAAAAACATTTTGCTTAGATACAGTGCTTATACGCGAGATACAATGCTTATACGTGGACTAAAACAGCGCGATCAGTTCTGGGGTGATGTGGCGCTCTAGTCAGTTCGGCTGACAAATAGATCTGCTACACGACATGATTTAAAGACATTATTAAAGCTATTAGTTTTAAATTACTTTTACAATTACAATTAGTTTGAAAAAAAAAAAAAAATACTGGCATCTTTTGCTAATTGTTTTAAGATTCTAAAATTTAGATTTTAGACTATAAAAAATCGGAGAAAATTACGGTATATTCTATTTTTTCTTAAAAGTGTCCGCGGACCCTCAGAAATTCTGTCGCGGACCCCACTTTGGGAACCGCAGATCTACACGTCTACGTAGACTTTAGGATCAATCTTGATCCATCCCAGTGGCGGATTATCCATAACGTTAGGGTATGCCGCAGTACCGGGCACCAGAGCCTCAGCTGTCAGAGGGGCAACCATCCAACCCTAAATCCCAAAAACTTTTTGAAGATAATTAATGTGAAAAAAACAAATACCCTCAATCCAGTATCATAAAAAGATGTGTGCACACTTTTTGACGAGTTCGTCTTTATGTTTTTATGTTCGAATGAAGATGATAAGTTCCATGACACTACAGTTTGTCCGCTCAAAGTATTAAACTGGATTATTTATTTTAAAATTTTGATGTATTTCCGTATTTATGCATTGCTTATCGTGTGCTTTTGACGATTCCAATAGCTAACTGCGAATCTGAAAAATCACTTTCTCTATTAAAACGCATTAAAGACATGTTCGTATTCGACTATGGTAGATGAGAGATTATCTTCGTTAGCAAGGTTGAATATTGAAAACGAAATACTTGAATCGCTCGATTTAGAAGAAATTGTACAAGACTTCGTTAAAGCAAAATCAAGAAAAAATGGATCCATTAATACTTTCTAAGCTTAAGTACTACTATGCTCATTGTAATCACAATTTAGCTAAATATTTGTTGTAATTGGATTTAATAAAATAATTGTTAACCTTCGAAATTGTATATACCATTTACCAGTGTAAATAATGGATAAAAAAGGGGGGCACCAGTCTGATGGGAGCACAGGGCACCACGCGTTTTTAATCCGCCCCGATCCTAACGTTAAGCGGGAGATATTGTGACAAAGGGAAAATTTGTGTCCTACATAATAGACAGACAGAAAATCCGTACAAGTTTTTCGAATATCGTAGAATATGTGCTGGTTCATTGGAACACTTTAATCTGCGGTTAAAGATCTCGTTTCAAAAACAAAGTAGCGGAAACAGGTTAGTGGAGAAGAAAAACTTGCTCTTACATTAGGACTGAGTTTTATTTTCCGTACATTCGTATTCATTAGATACCAATTGGGAAGTTAGTGAAAATCATAATTCAAAAGCTTGGTTAGAAAAATCTGAATAATACATTACAAGACGCACATTACAAAACGAGATTACTGTAGCACACCGATTTCCTCTGCAAGATTCAAGCCCGATAATCTAATTTGATAATACTAGTATTTTATATTTATACAGTGGATAGCGTTCATTAGCATTTCACAATTCCTAATTTGCTTTTCGCCAGCAGAACAATTCGTTTCTGTTTAACCGACACGACGTGAACGTAAGGATGTCGATCACCATGTGAGGAAAATGAAGATGTGGCTGCAGAGGTCGGGGTATTTATAAAGAGGTTTGACTCTAGACGTTTGTACGCGTTCAGTACGACGAGTATGTCATACTGTAAGGCATCTTGCACATTACACAGCAGACAGAGCAAGCAGATTCTTCGTCTAGCTGCTGACTTCATCACATCGAGGAGCTCTCTTCCGAGATTGACGTGGACTGCGGACTTCTAACGGAGAACGTTGCTGGCGGTTGGTACTCCCGCCCTAGCTTGCGCCGGCAGAAAGGTCTTCACGGCTGAAGGTGTTGAAAACTACAGGATCACCTGCAGTGCCGGTCCAGTAACGCCAAGAGTGAAGCCAAGCTAGCTGCGGCCACGCATTAGTGGGTCGTGCGACCGCCTTCAGCGTCCCTTGTTAGGGCCGCGTGGCAGCAGACTCGACTAGTCCGGTTAAATCGGTTGCTTTGACTTGTGTACGCGGTAGTGTTAGTGTGCGCGTGTGCGAGTCTCTTGACGGCGGGAGCCGTTCGCGGTCTGGTGTCGGCTGGTGTTTACCGAGTGTAGTGTGCCTCCCGGTGCGAAAAGGCGGCAAACTGCAGTGCAGTGGACCAGTGTCAGTGCTGTGTGGTGTTTGTGGCTTTCGCGAAGCTCCGGACCAGTGGACCTGTTGGGATTACTTCGAGGGATCGCTTCAGGTAAGCCCTATTTACTGTTTTTCCCGCGGCTTTTGGTGGCATCGCCCGCTTAGGTTGGCGTAGGCTAAGTTAGGTCCCTGCCGGTAGCGGTCGGTCGCTTCGCCTAGTCGTGGTGCGGCCTCCAATACCGGCGCTAAGCGGGTTAAGTATCCCAGTAGGAGGGCTTCGGCCCGAATACCTTTGCCAAAACGCGATGGGCGACCGTCGCGTTGCGGCCGGGCAGCGGAATGGTCCTGCTAAGGGCCAATCCAATGCTTCAACGGTAGGCCCCGACCCTGTCCCTGACTCGGTCGGATCGTGCAGTGGTCCTTCTCAGGGCCACCAATCGGTCTCGGCCGGGTCCAAATCTGTCAATACGTGTACGTACGTGTAATACGTGGGACGTGTACTACGTCCCAGCCCACGCCTGGGTCGTCTTTTACCGTAGTTACATCAAAGAAAAAGCGGAAAGCGGAGGAAATTCCGCTCCCCGATGAACCGGAGCTAGATCTAGATGCTCCTTCCCGCAGAAGCCGCCCTCCGCCCCTGTTCGTCAACGGCGTCAAGAACGTCGTTGACTTTTCCAGACGCCTCCGGCTCGGCGTTCGTCTCTCGGCGGACGTACAGATGTCTCTTCGTGGAAGGGACAGTCTGCGCGTTAGCTGCGCGACGGACGAAGAGTACCGTGCCGTCTATTTGTTCTTACAGGCAAATGGCCTACAATTTCACACTTTCTCCTACGAGAAGGCGGCTCATGTCCGGCTGATAATTCGCGGCCTGGACGAGGACACCGATCCAGACGAGGTGGCGGACGAGCTCCGCCAACTCGGTTTCCCGATCAAGGAGAGTATTAGGCTCTACACCACTTACGGACCCAGGCGTAAGTTACCCCTCCTCCGGGTGATCATCCTGAAGGGGGAACAGGCAGACAGACTGCTGGGCCCCCAGTCTTTGCGGGCTGAAAATAAAAGTTGAAAGGAGCCGCGAAGCTGGCCACGTCCCGCAGTGGCATCGTTGGCAACGGTTCGGGCACGGCTCGGACAGCTGCCACAACGCAGAGGTCTGCGTCAGATGCGGAAAGCCGCATCCGACCAAGGCCTGTCAATTGCCGGCTGCGGGGCGCCGCTTTTGTATTAATTGCGGCGAACCTCACTCGGCAAATTACCGAGGATGCTGGGTTTTCCAGCAGCATCTGAGGCAGGCCGCGGACAGGAACAACCCTCCTGCCCGCCAGCAGCTTCCAGTCGTCCCGGATCGTGCTGCCTTTCCCCGTCTCCCGGAGAAGGTCAGCTCATCTTTGCCACAACCTCCCGCCCGACCTCGCCCACGTGCTCAGCCACGTGCATCGTCCCCACCTGCTCGGGAAGAGCATGCTACACCAGCATCGGCCCTAGATCAGCCCGTTCCAATGGACGAGGAACCTGCCCCGGAAGTAGTCGAGCCAGTCCCTGAGAGGTCAGAATCTCCCCAACCCGCGGCTCGCTACAAACCCAAGAATAGGAAGAAGAAGAAGCAGAAGAAACAGAAAAACGCTGCTCCCGCTCCCCCTGCCCAGAAACCGCAAACCAGACCAACGCAGCGCTCCGGCGCTGGGGTTGCTCGGCAGTCCAGAGTAGAGCCCCGTCCTGCAGCTGAAAGGACCGAGCGCCCACCCCGGAACACATCTCGGGTGAATTCAGCCCGCAGCTATGCTGCCGCCGCCCGCAGCGACCCTGCCCCATCTGCTTCATCGTCGTCCACATCCCCCTCAGCTCTAGCCGAGGTAAAATCTTTCTTCGAGGAATATGACCTCGAAGAAGTGGCCCGTCTGTATCGATCCATTCGGGAGCGTCTTCGCACGGCGACCCCGACTGAAAAGTTCCTCCTCCTCGCGGAAGCTGCAGCCGCCATAGGTCTTCTGTAATGCTCCACGCTAACAGAATTACCTCCATTAAGCGCGACCTTTCCATTATAGCGTGGAACGCCAACAGCCTTCTGCCCAAACTCGAGGAACTTAGAGAGTTCCTAGCCCGTCGCAAGCCCGACGCGCTTCTCCTCTCTGAGACCTGGCTTAGGGCCAATAACAACGTGAGATTGCCCAACTATGCGTTATACAGGGACGATAGACCTGGGCGCTGGGCGGAACGCGGGGTGTGGTACGGCCATAGCGGTGAAACGTTGCATTGCACATCACCGCGTGGTCTTGCCTCCTCGCCAAAATATCGAGGCCACAGCCGTTGAACTCTCCGGAGTTCTCGGAGGTGTCCTCCTGGTTTCGGCTTACAAACCGCCGACCAAACCAGTTCTAGACGCCGACCTGTCCGCAATTTTCAGTGCGCATAGGAAGGTAATTCTTGCAGGTGACCTGAACTGCAAACACCCCGACTGGGGTAGTCGACTGACTACGCCATCCGGGAGGGCGCTTAGCAGGTACCTTCACGACCACCGACTACGAGCCTACGGACCTGGACTACCGACGCACTATCCCCTCCGACCTGGAGCCCGACCTGACATACTAGACATTGCAGTTGTCAAGGGAGTTGTCAACCAGGTTGAGGTATCCGTGTTAACGGAACTGTCCTCTGACCATTGTCCCATCGAGGTGCACGTACCTACCCGTCACACGATTGGGAGAGCAGCGCGACGAGTGGTCGAGTGGGACCGCTTCGGGCCTGCCTTTTGTCGCAGGCTTCCCGAGGAGGTTCCGCTTGATACCACTCAGCACATCGACGAGGCGGTCGCCTTGTTCGATGATGCCGTGGTCTCTTCCGTCGGCGTGTGCTCACGGATGAAGCCCAATCTCACGCCCGATTATCACCGGATCCCAGAAGAAGTCCGTCTTCTCGCTTTAGAGAAGAACAGACTTCGGAGACGGTGGCAGCGGACGCGAGATCCGGACGACAAAGCCAGCTTCAGTCGGGCGGCCGGTAAGTTACGTCGTGACTTGCAGGCCTTCCGACGAAGCTGCTGGGAATTTACGGTCGCCAAAATGGCAGATGATGCACCGGAGGGGGACTCCTCCGTTTACAGGATACCTACCGCGATGACCGGGAAGAGGCGCCGTCCTCCACTCCCAGCCATCAACGGGCCTGGTGGACATCCCCTTGCCAAGCCGGACGAGAAATCAGAGTTCCTGGCTGGGTACCTGGAGCTTCAATTTGCTCCTAACCCGTCCGGGGACCCAGACTCCGACGAGGAGATAGAAGCCGAAGTTGAGGCTTCTCTCGGCAGCCCGATCACATCCGAACCTGAACCCACTTCGGTGGAAGAGGTAACGGACAGGCTTTTAGCGCTTCGGCCCCGGAAGAGCTCTGGACCGGACGGTGTTACTAACACCGCCCTACAGAGACTTCCGGACCGGGGAGTTCGCTTC
The DNA here is from genome assembly GCA_034769895.1 of Magicicada septendecula. Taxonomy (NCBI): domain Eukaryota; kingdom Metazoa; phylum Arthropoda; class Insecta; order Hemiptera; family Cicadidae; genus Magicicada; species Magicicada septendecula. The sequence goes on along the minus strand of CM068376.1, from coordinate 298,099,002 downwards.
CTGGTCGATTTGTTCAATGCCTGCTTCCGATTCGCCTACTTTCCTAAGAAATAGCGTTCGGCTACGGTCACGATGATCCCGAAGCCGGGAAAAGACCACAAGTTCGCCGAGAACCTCCGGCCTATCAGCCTGCTGTCGTCCACTTCGAAAGTCTTCGAACGACTAGTCCAGCGGCGGCTAACGGATCACCTTCAACGGTTCGATATTCTGGTCCCCGAGCAATTCGGTTTTCGTGCTGGGCACTCCTCGACGCATCAATTGATGCGTTTCGTGGAGACCGTGGCCGAGGCCGGTTGCTCGCGGGAGCAGACCGTCGCCGTTTTTCTTGATGTCGAGAAGGCTTTCGATCGCGTTTGGCATCCAGGCCTACTTTACAAACTCACGGAGATTCTGCTTCCGGATTGCTACCTTCATCTGATTGCTAGCTTTCTTCGGAACAGAACCTTTCGCGTGAGAGTTGATAACACCCTTTCTTCGGAAAGGGCTATTACTGCTGGTGTACCTCAGGGAAGCGTCTTGGGCCCCCTGCTTTTCTCTGTGTACGTCAACGACGTGCCCAAGTTGCCTGGTACCAGGTTGGCCATGTTCGCCGACGACACGGCAGTGTACGCTGTCGATCGTCGTGCTGAGACGGCCGTTATCTGGCTCCAGGAACAATTGGACGAATACGTTGAGTGGGCAGAGAAATGGAGAGTTGCCATCAACGCAGCCAAGAGCACAGCAGTAGTCTTCTCCAGACGCTTTAGGCTCCCCGACAGACTCTACGTAGGCGATACACTTCTGCCCTGGTCTCGAGAGGTCAGGTACCTCGGGGTTCACCTCGACCGACGTCTCACCTGGCGGACACACTCTGCGCAAGTAGCCCGAAAGACCGCCCATCGTCTTTATCAACTCCGACCCATACTATGTAGCAACGCCATGACCCGCCGCGTAAGGAAGCTTATCGTCTCCACTTATGTGGCGCCGATGGTTACCTACGCGATGCCCGTTTGGGGCTACTTGGCCAAGACCCATAAGCGAAAGCTTCAGTCTCTCCTCGACCGAGGATTGCGCTGGGCATGCAAAGCCCATTATCTGACATCCAACAAAACCATCCGTGAATCCCTGCGTGTCCGTTCCCTGGACGCCACTATACGGGACACTGTCCCGAAAATTCTATCGTCGCTCCGCCCGATTCCAGGGCAACCATCTCATTAGCGCCCTCGGTCGCTACCAATCTGTGCCAGGAGAATCTTGGACCCGGCCTCGGCGAACACTCATCCTCAATTGAATAATCAATTGAAAACCCACGGCCGGTAGCAGGCCACACCCTAAACCCAGAGATCAGTAGTTCCTACGGCAGGAGCTCTTTCTGAAGCTCGGAACGTAGTGCACGAGCGGGCGACGGGCAAGCCCTTCGTCCCGCACAGCCATTGAACTTGTGTTGCACATTACTGTAGCCCTACGCACGGTTACATTCAGTCATGTGTAGTACAGTGGCGGCTCGTCCATAAGGTTCAATGGTTCATTGAACCCCCTAAATAATTTAAATATTTTTAAGGATTTGTTGAGTGAATGTTTTCGTGTTTTAAATAACGAGATTTGTGAGATCCATCGTGTTGACGGACCAATAATCGATTCGCGTAATAAGCGAATTACTCGCTACTACTTCTCGAGGTGCAAAGCAGCTCTCAGCACCTCCTAGGCTATGTAGAGAGCTTCTGAGGAGGGGAATTCACTATACGCAAAATTACATTGAAGTGGCGCTAACATTCCAGCTTAGCGACAGAGAGGAATAGTTCCGACGAGGGCCGAACCGCCGCGATCGGGAACGTCAACATTTTCATACCACCATCATTATGATTATGATTTTTGCCGTTTGATTTGTCTGTTTATGTTCAGTTTTGTGTCAGCTTTCTCTAATTCATACATACTGCAACGAAAATTTGTGCATTGAAGTTTTAAAATCAAAAAAATAAAATAGTGCTATGCTGTCAATGGAGAAAGAATTTGTTCAGCAACTTGTACATTTCAATGAAAATGTTACTGATAAATTTGGTGCTAAAAAAAGAAAGAAGTATGGATTTTTTACATAAACGTTTAGCAAAATTCAACAATAAACAGTGGAACACAAAGTCTAAAAGAAACTCGGAGCAGCGTACCAACTCGATTTGGAACACTTTATCCACAAAATTCATGATTCCAAAGTAAGGTAGGCATTTAACTACCCTACTGTGTTAACTATACATTTTTAGAGTAATTTACAAATAGCACAAACACAACCTAATGTTACTAATACAACAATCATTTCTCCATGTTGCGACCCACCCCATGTGTTATTTAGAATGGGACAAATTGCTCGTAGTTTACTAGAAACATTCAGACGTTGAACACTCAACTGTCAGAACCATGAACCGCCATTGGTCTAGTCAAACGTCAGATAAAACAAAGGGCAATAACTCAAAAGCAATTATGCAACTGATATTTAACTTATAGGGCAATATATACTTTTTTAGATCATTCAAAAGTTTACACTTTAGGCGTAAATATAATGATAACATGCAGTAACCTATATTGAACCGTACTTCAAGATTCTCTTAAAATTTGTTATTTAATTTCTTGAGCATCTTTTCCTCCGGGATACCTTATCTTTTCCCTGTTCTGTCAATGCCCATTCTTTGCACTTTTTCATGCGGAGAACGCGCTTGAAAAAATGGCAAAAGTGGCCATAACCTGAGCGAACGTATGGAAAACCGCTGTCCGATGAAATGAAACAGAAGTCCGATGTTTATCGAAAATTGTGGACCTGTACAAAGCCCAAGTTTTAATTTTAGTTTGAAACCGGTCCCGTGGAAGACTAAATAAAACATGTCTGCATTCAAACAATAGTTCTTAATACTCAACAGTTTTAAGTTTTAGGGTGTTGGCTGTCAGGTTCGACGTCTGTTCATGTGTATCTCCTCTTCTTCTTCTTCTTCAGCACTAGAGCCGAACGTGAGGCCTGGCTTCCTACAAAAATCTACTCCAAAGTCTCCTCTCCATTGCCATCTCAGTGTAACCCCTCACATCCATTCTTCTGAGATCTTCTAGCACATCATCCAATCATCTTATCCTAGGTCGGCTGAAGTACGTTCCAGAGAACTCCTGAGAACACTTGAAATACGCATTAGCTGGCATGCAGTAAGGTGGGAAAGCTATTCTGGACCTCGGCACGACCTATAAAAGCAGAGCGTCTGGCTTTATCAGATCAGTTACGTTGGACGATTTTCTTTAGTGCGGATCTGATGTTCGTTGAAGTGTTGTAGTGAAGTGTTATTGTGTTATAATTCGTGTGGAACTCTATTATTTGACATTATTATTGCGTGTGGACAAATTTAACTTGGATTATTGTACAAGTTTATTACAAACTGTTATTTGTGGTTAATTAAAGCTGGTGATTAGTGACTTATCTGGTGTCTGTATTGTTTTCCACTGTACTATACGACGATCAGTTGAGAACGTCGTAACGATATATTTATTACTGTATTTCCTTATACGTACTTCGTTAGTAACAAATCTTATAATTCCGATGTTTACTGTAGTTAAGTGTTATGTTTGGTTTTCCGTTATTAAGAACTTTCGGTTTATAAGACTCGTTTGCTTACTTTTTAGAATTTTCGGATAATAGGGCCTGCCGCTTAATTGGGCCTACTTGATATAGTCCCGATAAAGCGGAATCCCCACTGTATTTACTTACAACAAATGTAGTGTAATTATTTTTATCACTGTAATACAAGGTCTGTAAATTAATTAACGAGACTAAACATGTAGCACTCAATGTGGCAACACTGTAAGCTTGCCATTAACACAGATGGTTAGGTAAATAGCTGATTGATATTGAGTATTATCTTAATATTTATTGTCTATTGTTGCCATTTGAAACATAAACAATCTTTCGCGAAGTGAGTTTTTGTTGTGCGTTATAAAAATGAGCGACATACATTACGAGCAACGTTGTGCAATCAAGTTTTCTGTTAATCTCGGGCACAAAGCTGAGACTTTTACAAAATTGACAAGGGCGTATGGAGATGAAGCTTTGTCAAGAGCACTGGTTTTCAGATGGTTTAAAGCCTTTCCAGGTGGCCGGGAATCAATTAAGTATGATCCCGCTCTGGAAAACCGTCACAACATCAAGAATTGACGACAATGTTGAGACAGAGTTGATTGAATCAGGGACTTGGTGTGGTCTGACCGTCGATTAACCATCAAACCATCGCAGAATAATTAAATTTGAACCACAGTTCATCAAATTTTGACAAACGAATTGGGAATGAGAACGTTTATGCGAAATTGGTCCAAAAAAAAACAAAAAGACAACAGAATGGAAGTGTGCTGTGATCTACGACAAATTGAAAATGAACCTGACTTTCTAACAATTGTTATTACTGGTGATGAATCATGGATCTTTGGGTACAATCCAGGAACAAAACACTAGAGCGAGGAGTGGCACACACCAAACTCACCACGTCCCAAAAAAAGCAAAAATGAGCAAACCCAAAATCAAAACCATTTTCATTTGTTTCTTTAATAGTAACGGCATTATCCATAAGGAGTTTTTGCCTACAGGATAGACTGTCAATCAACATGTTTACCGTGGAATTCTTGAAAGGTTGCGGAAAAGAGTTGCCCACGTGAGACCAGGCATCGTGAACATCTGGATGCTGCATCATGACCTTGTCACACAGCACTCTCGGTTAATGAGTTTTTGGCAAAGAAAAATATTCCTGTCGTTCCTCAGCCCCCTTATTCACCTGACTTGGGACCCTGTGACTACTTTCTCTTCCCGAGAGTGAAAAAACATCTCAAAGGACACCATTTTGGGACTATAGACAACATTAAAAAAATGTAACCGACCAGTTGAAGGAGACTCCAGTTTGTGAGTTCCAGCACTGCTATGAAGAGTAGACAAGCCGTCTAAAGCGCTGTGTGGCTTCCCAAGGGAACTATTTTGAATCGATAGAGTCTAGATATAGTTTGATTGTAAATAAAACGTTTCAATGAATTAGTCTCATTACTTAATTTACAGACCTCGTATTAAAATATAGATTAACGTAATTTTTTCTGTGTTGCTATAAAATAAATCGCGTTGTTCGGCGAACGTGCACACGAAACTGCAACCGTAACCGAGAGTGTATAAATACTCGTTGTCTTTCGCGGTTTGTGTTTTCGAAAAACCTCGACACTATTTTATAACACGTTTTATTTTTTCAACCCTAAGCTTGGTCGTTGTAAGATGTTGTGTGTTTTGCCTCATCGTTGAATGAAAGAAAGGTTGGGTTGTAGTAGAAATAAAGCGTGTGGTTACCACAAAATGCGTTTTTTTTTGTGTAATGCGTAATGCCTTTCTTCAGGCCAATGAACGTTTTGATAATTACTGCTGGCGACTAATTTACACACTGACACAGTATCCTTATCAATGTAACAAACCTTAACTCAATATTTGTTACTAGCTGAACTTCCATATCGTTTGACAGATAACAATAAAATCAAAACAAATGGGGTAGAATTATTTCGGTCTGAAAAATTACAAATCTACGTGCTTGCTGGGTAATGAGCAGCCGTAGTGGCGTATACATATTCGTAGTCATATTCTAGAGTATCAGATAGCTGAGCGAGTTATACATCTATGCCATTTTGTTAATAAGAGTTTTGTTTTTGTTTCAGGTGAGTATCGAGCGTATTGTTATGCGGAAGACGTGTGCGATTCGATGAAGTCAGGATGGGCAAGAAACGGTCTTAAGTTTTATTAATCACTTATATCCAAACTACACCCAGTTCAAAAAATCGATTGCATAATTCATGTGCATTCAGTCTTCTCTGCAGACAGTAATAATCAATAAAGATTACTAAATCGCAGTTAAAAGCAAATAATCACCTATTAATCGAGACGACACAATCCTGCAACCACACTAACTAGTGGTGGGCGTTTTTGTTGTTTTTGCAAAACGAAAACGAACTGTTCGTTTAAAACAACAGTTGAATTAATGAACTGTTGCTATTTACATTTACTGATTTTACCATTATATTGTTAAAACGTTTTGTTTTGAGCATTTCAACTAACTGTTCATTTTAGTATTTTTCTTAAATGGATAATTATGTAACTTAAACAGTGGCACAAAGTCAATATTTCTCTTATCTACCAGTATCTTTTGTTTTAAATTCTTTCATCAAAACTCATGGGGAATATCTGAATAATATTTTTATAGTAACTGAAATAAAACTGAATATAGCCTAATTCTGCGCTAAACAGAACGAGTACAATACAATAATCGAATTCAAATCAACGAACGTTGCAGTAAGAACGAACAGTTTACGCGTAACAGCTCAACAAACGTTGCAATGAAAACCAACAGCTTACTCCTAACAGTTCAACAAAAACAGTTTACGCCAAACAGCTCAACGAAAGTTGTAATGAAAACGAACGGTTTACTCCGAACAGAGAACAGTTGTCAACACTGTTGTCAACGCCACGTTCGTTTTTTAAACGGAGAACAGTTTGTCTCCGCGGAAAAGAACAGTTCGTTCGTTTTTTTCTCAGAAAACTTTTTTCAAACAGTTGTGCGTTTTTTGTTCCCAGCACTAACCCTAACACAAACAGCGAACCCATGCGTTGGCTAAGACTATTTATATGGATGGTGAAGTTCGTCAGCGTTATTAGTACCACTTGTTTATCAACTGCTGAGCGAATGCCTCAAATCACTTGCATTTCCATGTACCTAATAATGTAATATAATAGTCTCCTTGAAACCGTTGACAGTCGACTTCAAAGTAACTCATGTCATTCTAGTTAGTCGTAACTGTCAGTCGTAATTCCGTCAATATATTCGCGTTGCTGAAACGTTCGTGTATCACGCTGACGACACGACGGGTCGGCTTTATCGAAGGTGATAAGCTGCAGTTTCCGAATGCTAATTGTGGCAACGCGGATTGCACGTGGACAAGACGTCTCCCTGCTACTGAACGAACGAGGCGGCAATTCGGCGTACATGGGCAGAATCGTGTTATCACACCAAAGTGCTCAGCATCTCTAACTTACCCCTACCTTGCATATCATCGTGGCCTTCCACGTCTCTTGGCTTCCAATCTGGCAATCTTTGTGATTCCCTTGTCCACCCAGTATCATCTGCTCTAATTTGGTAATCTTCTTCTTATCTGGCGTTACAGCGTTTGGTGGGCTTTAGTCTCCTCAACAATACTCCTCCATGCTTCCCTGTTCTTCGCCCTTCCTCCACACGCTTTGATTCCCATGCTATCAACATCTTCTGTTACGCCGCCAACCATCTCATCCTTGGTTTGCCTCTACGTCTAGTACTATACAATTTCCCCTTCAGCATTCTTTTAGGCATTCTTCCCACATGTCCCAGCCAACGCAACTTCTGTGATTTGATGAATTTCACTATGTCTTTTACAGGCATGAGAGCCTGTAGTTCATTGTTATTGCGTTTTCTCCAACTGCCATCTTCTCTTACTGGGCCATAAATTTTACGCAATATTTCGCGCTCAAACGAATTTAAAGTAGCTTTGTCATTCTCTGTCAAAGTTCACAACTCAGATCCATATGTAACAACTGGTCGCACAAGAGAATAATATACTTTTAAGTTTTATACCTCTTGTAACAAGATTGTTTTTAAAGATGTTAATATTTGCAAAGCGGACTCTATTTCCTGCTTGTATCCTTTCTCTTATACTCATCCTAATGTTATTATCATTCGATACCAAGTCACCTAAATAACTAAAGCAGCACACTCCTTTGAAACACTTCCCATTCACATTGAAATCTCTAGGAGCCGTTCTCGTCTCTGAGTTAGACATTACCCTGTATTTTGTGTTGTTTTCATTTACCACAAGACCAATTTTCATTACTTCTGCTTTCATTAATGCATACATGTCTTTGAGGCTATCAACGTTTCTTGCTACTATTGCAATGTCATCTGCGTTGCACATATTTGAGAAGATTTCATGGATATTCTGCTCCTTTTATCAATTTTATTTACTGCACTCTAATTTGGTAATGTATGTCCTTAATAGTTTTTCTCTTACTGCCTCTTTTTTCTCTTAATTGCCTCTTCTTTTTATTCTTACTGTATTACTTTCGACTTTATGTTTGCCGTCCTGTGTTTTATGTCATTCTAATGTCTGCTGTCCATACTTGTGATCAGTAAGTAATTGTAGAAAGTGAATAAAAAGTTCTTTTTAATAAACAACGGGTTGTTCTTCATAATAATGGTTACCTTCTCACAGCCACATTGGAACTATTTTATTGGTACTTTGCGGCGTTGTATCTCTATTTCGTTTACCATTTTACCCAAGCGTTTTACTTCATTTGTAGCTATTAGACCTTCACCATGGTTTTTCACCTCCGCTTTTGGTTTGCAACCTTATTTAAACGCTGTAATTATCTTTTCTACACTTTCCCCAGACCAACTCTCATATCATTTTCCTGTTAATCATCTTTTCCGTTCCGATTACATTTTCACCACTACGCATTTCAGAATATGCAAATATCCCCTTTCTTTTCTTGTCCTTTGTTCTCCTAATTCTGTTACTATGGGCTACTTGTGATCGATAGACGTTGAAAGTTCTTTCCATACTCAGTGCAGTGTTGTTTGTGGTCGGCGTATTGTGCTGTAGTCGCTTGGCCGGATAACTTCATACGGCCAAGTTCTCGATTAAATCTGTTATACGAATCTTGTAGAATTGTGACAGCAATAAAAATGGTCTCTGTCTTTACAAAACATGCCTACCGTCTTCTTTTGTGCAGACCACTATACTCCTCCTCTTCTGCAAGTAGGCCTACATTAACTTTTACATTGTGAAACACTTATTAAAACGGCTTTTTAGTATTTCCATTTTTTTTTTTAATTCTTCCATATTGTAGCATTTCTGCTATAGCCTAACTCTAACATCAGCTTGACTTCAGAATTTGTATCAACTCTTAGAATTTTTAATTCCCTGAGGGTTCCAAAAGAGGGACTTGTCGCTCAAGTGCATTTTGGTTCTTCCGCAAGGTATGCCCGGTCCACATCTATTTTCTCCTTTTGATCTGGGAGGCAGTGGGTTCCTCGTTTGTCCTCCTCCAGAGATCTTCATTTGAAACAACGTTTGGCCAGAAAATTTGAAGTATTTTCCTCAGGAACCTATTAATGAAGACCTGCAGACACTTGGTAATTTCCATTGTGACTTTGCAAGTCCCGTTCCCATACAACAAAACATCTTTAACATTGGCCTTGAAGATGAGTAGCTTTGTTACAGTTGATATTTCTCTTGATTTCCAAATTGGTTAGAGTTGTATAAAGGCCGCATTAGTTTTGCGAATTATTGTTTTAGCAACTGCAACTGCTCCTCCTGCTTTTGTAATCATACTACCAAGGTAAGTGAACGCTGCTGTTTCTTCTGTTTTCTTCTTGCACCTTCAGTACCTTGTGACCTTTTGTGTTAATTTTCATTAGATTTGTTTTTGAAGTGTTTATCGTGATTCCAGCCACTCTGGCTTCTTTTACGAGTTCTTTCAGTTTCCTTTCCATACCATTGTATGTCTGCGAGAGCAAGCAGATATCGTCTGCGAAATCAAGATCTTCCAAATGATGAGTCAGACCCCACTGAATGGCTCTTTTCTTTCCCCGCATGTTACTCTTCATAACATCATCCATCAAAATCAGAAAGATTGTTGGACACAAAATGCAGCCTTGTCTTATGTTCTGCCCGAAGCTTATATTTTACTGTTACTCAAGCCTGTCTTATACATTATTTTCGTGCACTGATTTTATTCTGAACTTGCTGTCGGGCGCAAGAAACATCTATTTCGCAATGTGAACGGCTTCATTGTCGTGGCACTCATGTTTTTTAACAACTACTGTCTGATGTTAAAAAACGTTTATTAATTTGTATCAAAAACAAATTTTGTGGCTTATTAGTTTTAACCAATAAGCCAATCGGTTTAATTTATGGACGTGGTTAACGTAATATACTGTTCACTAATTCTTTTTTGTATTATCCTTCCTGTAGTTTCTTCTCTCAGATATCCTTTTATTTTTATTTTGAATTTTTGTGCATTGATTTCAAATGTCCTTTTCTTTTTATTTCCTAACAACTGCACTGTTTTACAGCTTCCGTAAAGTTCGCCCACTGAATTCTACTGTACAAATATTTACCCTATGCAATAGGATCTATACAATTGTTTATCCTACAATAAAAAGATTGGTAGTTTTCCAGTTCTGCATACAAGCTAAATATTCCGTATATACATTAAATAAACTTTATAGACGTAAAGTGTACCGTACAGGAGTTAAATAAGCCGTATAGACGTAAAATGTGCCGTATAGGAGTTAAATAAGCCGTGTAGACGTAAAATGTGTCGTATAGGAGTTAAATAAGCCGCGTAGACGTAAAATGTGCCGTATAGGAGTTAAGTAAACCGTATAGACGTAAAATGTGCCGTATAGGAGTTACATAAGTCGTAAGGAAGTGAAATGTGCCGTATAGGAGTTAAATAAGCCGTATAGAAGTAAAATGGGCCGTATAGGAGTTAAATAAGCCGTATAGAAGTGACGTGTGCGTATAGGAGTTAAATAAGCCGTAAGGAAATAAAATGTGCCGTATAGGAGTTAAATAAGCCGTGTATAGTAAAATGCGCCGTATAGAGTTAAGTAAGCCGTATAGAAGTAAAATGCACCGTTTAGGAGTTAAATAACCCGTATAGAAGCAAAATGTACCGTATAAGAGTTAAATAAGCAGTATAGACGTAAAATATGCCGTATATGAATTAAATAAGGTGTATAGACGTAAAATGTGCTGTATATGAATTAAATAAGCCGTGTAGACCTAAAATATGCCGTATAGACGTTACGTATACCATATAGACGTAAAATGTGCTGTATAGATTTAAAATGCGCCGTATAGACGTAAATAAACAATATAGGTTTGAAATGTGTCGTATAGACTTTAAAAAGGCCGTATAGATATAACATGTGCCGTATAGACTTGAAGTGTGGAGTATAAAATTACGTTAAATAAACTATGTAGACGTAAAATAGCCCGTATAGACGTAAATAACAATATAGACTTGAAATGTGTCGTATAGACATTAAATAAGCCGTTTAGGCACAAAATGTGCTGTGTAGACTGGAAATGTGGCGTATAGACGTTAAAACAAACTATACAGTCGTAAAATGTACCGTATAGGCGTAAATAAACAATATAGACTTGAAATGTGTCGTATAGACGTTAAATAAGCCGTTTAGACATAAACTGTGCCGTATAGACTGGACATGTGGCGTATAGACGTTAAAACAAACATACTATACAGACGTATGACGTCCCATATAGACGTAAATGAACACTATAGACTTGAAATGCGTCGTATAGACATTAAATAAGCCGTTTAGACATAAACTGTGCCGTATAGACTGGACATGTGGCGTATAGACGTTAAATAAACTATATTGACGTAAAATGTGCCGTATAGGCGTAAATATAGACTTGAAATCCGTCGTATAGACGTTAAATAAGCCGTATAGACGTAAAATGTACCATATAGACTGAAAGTGTAGCGTATATTGGCCTACGTTAAATAAACCATACAGACGTAAAATGTGGCGTATAGACGTTAAATATTGTGTAGTGGATGCTGTGTTACTAAGCCGGTGTCTGACGTTAAACGTAACATTTATGGAGTAAATTAAAAATAGTTACATAAGTAAGTCTGTTCTTTATTCGTAATAACACAATACATGATATTAATGTCAGAATGTCAGTATTAAATTAGTAACAACTTGAAGAGTAATAACAAACGCATAAAAACAGAATAATATTATATATATATATATATATATATATATATATATATAGGCCTATATCTTTTATTTTTTTTAACAGATAGAATTAACATTCTCACAATGTGTAGTCGAACGAATTATTAAAGTCTGATGTCCAGCTCATCAATCTTGTTTGCCGTTTCATGTAGACGTTTGCAAGGCGGGCCTTAAATTTTTTTATGCATATACAGCATGTTCAAACCAATCGGTTGGTTTTCAGCTCTCACATATTTGTTATTAAATGATTTTTCGAACGTGGAAATGTTGAGAAAATTTTCGTTGTGTCAACTGTGAATGTCGGTGGAAGAAGAATTAAATGTATAAGGTTTGCTGATGACATGTCTGTTTTAGCAGAAAAGGAAGAGACAATGAATGAAACGATAAGAGATTTGAATTTAGTATGCGAGGAATATGGAATGAGGATTAATAAGGAAAAAACTAAGTGTATGGTGATTAGCAGAGGAGGAAAAAGGGCAAACATAAAGATAGGGCAAGACAAAATACAACAGGTGGAGTTGTTTAAATATCTTGGAAGCTTGATAAGCGTAGACATGTCCTGCACTCGTGAAATTAGAACAAGAATTGCTATAGCGAAAGAGCCATTTAATGGGAAGAAAAGACTGCTGTGTGGCAAGAATTTAAGAGAAAGGTTGGCCAAATGTTATGTGTGGAACGTTGCTTTACATGGTGCACAGACATGGACACTGAGGAAGGCGGATGAGAAAAGATTAGAAGCATTTGAGATGTGGGTTTGGCGAGCAATGGAAAAGTAAGGTGGGTTGATAAAGTAAGGAATGACGAAGTTTTAAGAAGAACAGGGGAAGAGAGAAGAATGCCGAAGGAAATAGAAAAATAGGAAAAGGAATTTGTTAGGTCATCATTGTTTAAGAAGAGACTGCTTTTTTACAACTGCCATGGAGGGTGTCATAGGAGGAGAAAAAAGAAGAGGGCGTAGAAGAATGAAGCTAATAGATAGCGTTAAAATGAGAGGGTGTTAGGTGTTACGAAGAAACGAAAAGACTGGCATGCGATAGGACAGATTGGAGAGCTTTTACCATTTTAAGACCTGCCTTAGGGCAGAACACCAAATAATAAATAATAACTGTGACATTATTTCATTGTTACGGACAAATTTTTCAACAGCTGGCCTGGGTCTGGTCCGTTAACCAGGTTCGAACTCGCGCTTTACGTAGCTTAGGCCACTCGGCCGCATGTACACTGTGCAAATGACGACGACGTAACAATTAAAATAACTGTGTTTAATGTTTCAGCCGTTCCTTAGGTCTCCGCCGTGCAATTGAAAACTGGTTTCTGACACAATCGGGTCGCATTTGTCTACAAGGTGTTTCCTATCAGATTGTTAACTGCAATTATAGGATTAGTTTTCTTGCTTTAACCGTATTAAAACATGTTTTATACGTTGTGTCAACTGGAAAAGCCAACGTATAGTTTTTATTGGCTAACAGATTTATTTCCTGCTGTGATAAGATCCTTGAACTAAGTGAATTAATATAAGTGACCGGCTGCGGGCTGCACGCACTTGTGGCTTGACTGAGCGCGCGCATTAATTATATTGCGACACTAACGGTGATTTTCATTGTCACTCCGGTGATACGTGTGGGACGTGCAAGGAAAATCCAAAAAAGCAATCTCATAAATAAAGATCCGTAATAAAGAAAGTCGTGTCTCATTAACCGTGGGCGTGTGTCAAGCGGAACGTTATAAATAAACGTACGGCTAAATAATAAATAACCTTATAAATACCAAAGAATCAAGAATAACTTGGAAATTTAGGACTAAATTTCAAGGCGTTAATCATTTTTGTTAAACTAGAAGAAACTTTGTAAAATTAGAAAAAGGTCTTACTCAGAATACAAAGTTGCTTGGCTGCAGGAACCAAAATAACAGACTTTAAAATGAGATGCCCAGAGAGCACCACAAAACGTTTCTATGTGAAGTTCTATAAAGTGATTCCGTACAAATATTAAACATTTAAGTATATCTAATCAGAGTCGTACGAAGTAGACATAAGTGGAGAGAGAGAGAGAGAGTGAGAGAGTGAGGAACTGTAAGGATAAGCGTGAAGTCATCTAAGTGGATTATAAAAGTAGGTTATCCTCCTAACTTACAAAAGACGCAATCGCGCGTGCATTGTTACATTCAAAATTAATAAACAAATTATAAGTACCGTATATCACTACCGACTCGGAACACAAAGTTTTTTATTGGTAAAAACGTAAAATTTTTACCTTATAGACTGAACCAGTTTTCGCTTATTATAATCTTCGTCAGAGGCTTATAGTAAGCTCTGTCGAAGCTTATAATAAGCGAAAACTGGTTCAGGCTATAAGGTAAGAGTTTCACGTTTTTAACAATAAAAAACTTTGTGTTCCGAGTCGGTAGTGATATAATTAGTTAATCAACGGAGACGTCATGGACAACAAAATCCAAGAATTAATTAACATTTTTTTTTTTATAAAGTATTTTCTTTCTTTTCGTAAATACATTTTCTTTTCAAGTATTTTATTATCCGTTGGCTAACATCGTCGGAATACAGAAATCTAGTTGAAACATTTATAACGTGGCCATACGTTTCCCAAAAATTTCCTTTTGTGGCAGATTTTAAAGTAACAGAAAAACACGTGAAGTAGTAGTTAATTAAAACGCGCCCAACAAGCACAACGTATCGATTGTTTCGTATCAGTAAACTACAACAGACTCAGTTGCGACTACAGTACCATTGAAAAAAAAATCTCACCGTTACGTATAATTGTATTGCTCAAAGTGGAGGGATGAAAGTAATATGTGAAATGCGGACAGAATATTTTCGGCGTTTCCAGAGGGAAAAAACGGACACCGCAATATATTGTCATTTTGATTGTTGTTTTCCGTATTTCTGTCCGTGGCGGGGGGGGGGGGTTATAATAATAACAATAGGGATGTAATTGTAATTCCAAGGGATAGCCGTAGGAGCGCGTTGCTCTGTCTACAGTAGCCGAGACGCAGTTGACATCTAGCGGCGACGAGCCGAGGCACTGCCATCCCGATAGTTCAACACATTTCCCACCTATCGCTATTAATATCGTTTGCTGTAGTTAATTACGAATATTTTCGGTATTATTATTGTTGCTGTTATTATTAGTATTTATAATATACCTAAAATGCGCAAAACATTCGACTGATTGCTTAATCTTGACTTACAAAAATTCAGCTCCTAACATAAATTAATTTTTGGTAACTATTATCTGTGCTTGTTCCCTCGATGCTGTACTAGAAACTGTGAGTTACCTACAGTACTGATTTGAGGGAACTTTGAACGTAAAGAAACCATTCATTTTACAATAGGAATTTTTAACTAAATATAATTACATCACTACCGACTCGGAACACAAAGTTTGTGTTCCGAGTCGGTAGTGATGTAATTATATTTAGTTAAAAATTCCTATTGTAAAATGAATGTGTTCCGAGTCGGTAGTGATTTAATTATATTTGGTTAAATTAACGGATACGTCATGGACAACGAAATCCAAGAATGAATTTTTATATAATTTTCATAATGCAGAGACATTTGCGCATGCATGCGTGCGCGTGCGTGTGTATTTATAAATATATTTTAACAGTGAACACATTTGTAGAGAGGTATTGGTAAAAGAAAAAACATAGTTTTAATAAATCAATAAATTAGTTTCGCGTAGAATTACAAGTGTTATGTATTTATGTAAGTTATAATTATAATAGTTAGTTCAGTAGTAGTGTGGTGTACGGAATGTATTTTATACATGACTACAATCGTGTAATATAATTTTACGGTAATCAAAGGCAAACAGATCAACAGGGAACCGTGCCAAATGGCAAAAAATATTTTTATGCAAGTAGAGTACGAATATTGTGTATTATGTTCAGCGCAGTAGTTATACAAACAAATCTTGTTTAAGATTACAAAGACTGAGATATTATTTGAAATTACGGACCTGAGGACAGACGAATCTCTTGTCGGAGAAGTACCAGATAATGATTTCTACGAAGCATATCACGTTATACTTGCTATGCGTATTAGGGTACTGCACAGAGAATACGTAGTTCATGTAAAAGGCCTACATATTATATACTAGTATTATGCATATTATATATTCTATGCATACGCTATTAAATAACATTATATAGCCTATACTATGCATACGTAATTAACATAAAATTTACATGCACATGAGAATACATTATATAAGTATTATAAATATCGTGTGTTGTGTGTGTGTGTGTGTGTGATTATAAATATCGCGCGCGCGTGTGTGTGTGTGTATTCAAACACTTTTCGCTACAGTCTATTTCTTGATTCATATAATATATGTAATATTTAGGATAACTTTACCTCAAGATGTTTTTCCCTTATTTGGAACATGTTTCGGGACACTTATTGTTCCCATCCTCAGGCTTATTAATATTGAATCTTGTGGCTGAGGATGGGAACAATAAGTGTCCCGAAACATGTTCCAAATAAGGGAAAAAACATCTTGATGGAAAGTTATAATAAATTTTAAATATTATATATATATAGGCTATTACACATAGCCCTAATGAGCATATTATGCACAGTGTAAATTATATAATCCCTATTATAGTTTACTGATCCGTATACTCGTAATATCTTACTAATCATATTATGCACAGTGTAAATTATATAATCCCTACTATAGTTTACTGATCCAAATACTCGTATCATGCACCTATTTCTGCGTATATCATCTGTGTGTGTGCGTGCGCGCTTGTTTTGACTGTTTATCGGTATCTCTGTGCGCCTGACTGTCCGCGCGCGCGCGCACACACACACACACACACATATATATATATATATAAAATGAAAGTTCAGGAAGTAAAATTTATTATTGTATTTCACCTGACGTGCGTTTCAGTGATCAGATCTGTATCATCAGAGGTTTACAAAAATTATAAATTTAATATTTGAAGAACTTTCATAATATAGAAAACCTGCAAGACCTATTGAAGAGTTACGTAAAAAATAAATAAGTTAACACACACACATCTTTTCTATCTCCCCCCCCCTCTCTCTCTCTCTCTCTCTCTCTCTCTCTCTCTCTCTCTCTCTCTCTCTCTCTCTCTCTCTCTCTCTCTCTCTCTCTCTCTCTCTCTCTCTCTATATCGCTTATCAAATCAAAGCAAACCCTCTAACATGGTATTTCACACAATTACGCCCTCCCGCACACACACTAAATCGTTTGCTAATTTTTACATGAGATTTCTTCAGTAGATAATCTGTAATAGTCAGTGATATAAACAAAAGGTTTTTCAGATTTTTAGTGTATGATCACACACCGATAATGTCGCCAAATTCTGCATAAAGCAAAATCTACGTTGCAAACTACATTATAATAATACTGACTAAACACTGAGTGTGTGTGTGCCGAGACAGAAAGTATATGATTTATCATCAGCTATAGCTATCTTTATTCCCTCGGTCACTTTCTCCACTAATCCTCTTAGACCAGGAAAAATATGAAGTTTTAAGGAAAAAATTAGATAAAAGCCAATTTTTTGTACATATGGTCCTTGAACTATAAATTATACAATACCAATGAGTCTACCACTTAAAAGTGTCTAGGGGTGGTTTTACAGGGGTTGAAAGGGGTGAAAAAACGATTTTTCGCATATAACTTAGAAACGAAGTATTTTATCAAAAAATGTTTCAAATTAAAGTTGTAGCTCACAAAAATCCCTATTATTTGGTGGGTGTCACATTCCTCTATGTCAAAGATTGTTGGAACAGGCCATATTTAAAACTTAGAGTATACTGTATTTTGTGTGTATTGCATGTGAATGATCGTTTGTTTTTATTTTGTTTTTTTGTTTGTTTGTTTTTAAGAGGATGAGTACTTACGAAAAAGTGAAAGAAAAACACATTTTTGATAAGTTCACATAATTTATTATTCCAGGTGAAATATTTTGAAAAAGTATCTTTCGGTATTTACAAAATTGTAATGATAATAACAATAGTAAGAATAATATAGTAAAAGGATCGCAAAATGAAACAAAAATTTTATAAATAAAACATTGTTTGAATAAAGGAAGCAAATGCAATAATTATTTAATCTGAACATTTTTACTAAACTTAATGACTAAAATTAAAATGATGTAAAAATTCAAAAAAATTAATCTTGAACTGTACACAATAGTCATTTTAAAAAATTAATTACATAATTAAACACATATCATAAAATGTCAAAATCAGAAAGCAATCAGTTTATGAAATCAAATATGTGAATTACACAAAAGGAAGGTAGAGTCAACACGAAACATTTACGAAACAAACAGTTAAGATAAAGTAAAATTTTTACAACTGAATAAATTATTGGTTCAGAAATATGTTTTTTTTGAAAACAGTTTTCACAGACTCCAGGTTTCAGTTGTGTCGTTTCTCAAAACCTCCAAAATCTTCTTCTAACTTACCCATGGGAATCCATTCTACAACTTCCGCTCTTCTTACATATCTGTAGGCCTTCTAGTTTTTTCATCTAAACAATCTTACGCATATTTCTCTGTTGGAATTCATTTCATTTGTTTTCTTTTTGTATGATGTCGGTGGTAGAATTGTTGCAACGCTGGGAACGGACGTAATATTCTTCAGTATCTCTGTCTGTCTGTATCTCTCTCTCTCTCTCTCTCTCTCTCTCTCTCTCTCTCTCTCTCTCTTTCTCTCTAACAAACACACAAGAGCACGCATGCGCGCACATTAGCTATCGTGTGTTGGTAACTGATATTGGACCTTATTGAACGAGGGAATTGAGTACTCGGTTTTAATTCGACCGTTTTGGATTTGTCCGTCTGTCTACTGTTTGGCGTATGTCATACGATAACTTTTGAACGCATCAACCGATGTTCGAAAAACTTGGCATGCGTGACCCTACTTTCTCCGACAGAACCTTATTGTTTTTGATATTGACTCCTCAAAAATAGTGAGGGAGAGATAAAAAATGTGAGAGGGTCAAAATTGTGAAAAATCGTAAAAGCCCATGTGAATAATCAAATTAAAGGGAATCTTAACTCCAATCTTAATATAATGTTTATTTTTGAAAATTCCAAAATTTTTGGAAGCCAGGTCCCAAAAGTGGTGAAAATTTGGATACAATAACAAACATTTTTGTGGGGTATCACATTGAAGAAAATGTAACGTCTGAATGTAGTGTAAAGTTTTGGGAATTTGAAAAGTTTTGGACCCCAGGTCCAAAAAAAGATATAAAAAATATTTTTCAAATCGTGAAAAATCCAGTTTCGAATGTTACTGATTTTTATTGTTTATTATATGATAGTGTGATCTAAAATAGTTATATTATTAAAGATACCGTAGAGCAATAGGGTTTTTGTAATTTTTCCCATAATTGATCATTTACCTTTTGTTGAAATTTATGTATAAATCCAGGCTATAAATAGTGAGCGAGTTCTGCAGCTCAGCGCGCTTGCTAGTGTACATTAGAATAAGTGTGTGTAGCGAGCGTTATTCCTGATTTCTAGGCGTGATTCGATTGAACGAGCTGAGCGAGTTCTCAGTTTTAACTCGACCGTGTGTCTGTATGCCTTTATATTTGGGGTATAACTTCTGAATGCGTTACCCGATTTTCGTAAAATTTGGCATTCGTGTCCGTACCCTATTGTTTCTGAGATTGATCCCCACACATATTTTTGTATTTGTGCCACCTACTGGGCGGCAAGGGGCAGAAATGTGAGAGGCAAAATTTTGAAGAAATCGCCCACGTGAGACATCAAAGTAAATGGAATTCTAACCATAATCTGATTGTAGCGTTTAGTTTTATAAATGTCAAAATTTTGCGACGGCGGGGTCAAAAAAGTGTACGAAATTAAAAAAAAAAAATCGCAAAAATTCACGTTAAAGATAATTTAACAACAGTCTTAATGTAGTGTTTAGATAAGAAAATTAAAAAAAAAATGGCACCAAAAGACGTATTAAATTTTGAAAAAATTGTAGACGTTCATACCGAACATCAGACTAAAATGAATGATGTTAGTCCAAATCCAAATCTAGCGTCTACTTTCAAAAATATAATTTTACAATACCACGTGCTAAAACTGGAAGCCGGAATTTTTCACACACGCACACACACGCGCGCGCGCACACACACACACACACACACACACACACACACACACATTGATGAAGTAAAAGAGAAAACGAATAATTGTTATGGCCGAGAAGAAACAGTGACGTATTTACATGTAGGCCTACAGCCCAGGTGAAAAAGAAGAGGAACACCTAAGTAAATCAAGAGATATTAGTATACAAAGAAATGAAAGAGACTGGGGAAGGCAAGAGAGAGAGAGAGAGAGAGAGAGAGAGAGAGAGAGAGAGAGAGAGAGAGAGAGAGAGAGAGAGAGAGAGAGAGAGAGAGAGAGAGAGAGAGAGTTTAGGTCATAATCACAGATCTGCTGCTTGGCTAGGCAATGACGTGTGATTGATAAGTGTCGGAAATGAACGTACTATAATATTAAGGGAATGGTGTAATTAACTTTTTAATTGAGACTTTAAAACTTAACTTAATTTTACTTCCATGTTCCATAAGGAAATGGAAGTATGGTGATGGCGAAAAAAATCGTGTTCGAGATAAGGATTGATTCTGATTGTACTACCCTCAAAATATGAAGAAAAGTCATTTTTCGAAAAGTGTGTGTGTTTGTGTCTGTGTAGAATTTTTTCTATGACGAACGATAACTGCTGTAAATTCAAACAGAATCAAATAATTTTTTGCATATGTGCCTGAGTTGTAGAGGACTCACGGTTTATTGATTTTTGTGAAGATCGGTTAAGGGGAAAGGGTAGTTTACTTTCAACGTTTTATGTTTTAACAAGAGTAAAGTACTTAATTTTGATAAAAATATAGTATCCTGAAAAGAATGTGATAATAATCCACTGTAGAAACTTAGATGAAATATCTATAAATAAAAAGATTAGTTTAAGGGGTGGGGGTAATTTTCTATAAATGAAAATGATAGGTGAAGGGGGAGGGGATAATTTTTATTTATGTCATGTGTACTACGTTATCGGCAACAAAGAAGTAGTTTGTTGTTAAAATTCCTTCCCGGGTTGTTTGGCCAATGTTTTCTACAAAACCAGACGTTTCGGCAGTGCTATCGACTGCCATCGTCAGTAAATTCCAGTGCGCTAACGTGAGGTGGTATACGTTAGTGACCACAGTACTGTAGTTAAAAAGAAGTAGAAAGAAGTAGTTCCTATGGAAATATTTCATTTCGAAAATGATTTTAAATATAAATCTTAGAACATGGAAGTCACGTTCTCCATACCGATTTTTTCTTCTTAACACAATTTCGTTGATTCCGGAGTAATAGGCCGGTTGTACGAAGCATTTAAAACGGACGCCAGTCACATTACGAGTACATTACTAGCGCAGGTGTCACGTTTTGAATTTAGCGACTATTGACAGTTTAGTTCTTATGAATTTTCTCACTCTTACAACACTCGACCAGGAATTCTTACTTACTACGTAATTTTACTAATCGCTTCAGGTTTTTTTTTTTTTTAATTTGGTTTCTTTCAGTATATACAAAGAGCAAGTCGTAGCCGTGGCGCGCCGACACAGTGTGCAAAGTATGCGGCAAAAATTTCAGGCGACGAGGAAATATTTGAAAAATTATATTAATGTATTCATTAAGTGTGCTTTATTAAAAGAGCACACGAATTCATTCCAGTTTTTGTATTTCACAAAGTAAAGAATATTTATTATCTTGTTTTAAAAAGTTACAACAAAAATTAGAATTATTCAGACGTTGACGCAGACGATTTGTGCGAAGACATTTTACACTGTCATCTATTTATTTCAAATTTTAAAAACGATGTACATCAGATAATTCAGTATATTTATTCAAACAAAACAGTTTATCCAAACTTTATAACTGCTCTTCGTATTTTTTTTGTCGTTACCGGTATCTGTAGCATCTGCGGAACGATCCTTTTCTAAACTTAAAATTATTGATAACTACTTGCGCTCTACAGTGGTGCAAGGCAGACTTTAAAAGATTGCCATTATATCAATAGAGTCAGATATTTTGGATCAACTTGATATACACGATACTATTCGATAATTCTCGTTAATGATAGCTACAAAAGTTCAATTGACTAAATGATTTTTCTTTCTTTTTAAATATTTACTTACCTATTTCTTTACCAAATAATGTTTGTAATATGTCCCTATTTTATATACTTGTAAGTTTATCTGTGTCTTATTTATATGATATCCATACAAAGTATACAAATGTCAAAATGATTTTCTTGCCAAATAAAATATAGTAAGTTTAATTTTGTAGGCCTACCAAAAAATATTTAATATTTTTGTTTTTATAAAACTGTAAATTTATCTATCAATTTACGTAAAACAATATAAGGTGCATTTGGCAAATGATTTTCTTAACAAACAACATAAATTACTTTATTTTCTTCAAATTTGTATGATGTTTTTGTTTTTGTACCCTTCTCGTATGTTTATTGTTTTTTATACATTTTTTGTATTTCCTGATTTTTGTTCAATGAATTTATAACTGGTGTATTTCCTATTTCATTTCTACTCACTGATACGTTTCTTTAAAGTGATTTTGTATTGTGGGAGAGAGAGGGTATAGGGGCGCCAGCTAAATTTCTGCACACAGGCGCCGGACACTACTGGCACGCCTCGGAGTCGTAGTATGTGTTATTGGCACCTTTTAAAGTAGGTGTTAGGCCCTATGTTAATTTAATCAACTAAATTTGATGTATCTCGAGTTAACAGAGAGGAGCTCCCGAACCAAGAGTACACCTTGTAGTCAGTCCCGGATTTAAGACTTTTGAGGCCCCAGGCCAAGTTTTCTGAGCGGCCTCCCCCCAGGCTGTGATTTTGAAGTATGTACTGCTGAAGTAATTTGATGTCAGATTAGGACTATCAAATTTAAAACCAGTAAGCTACTATAAAAAAGCGTGGTTTCATTTAGCTAACTTTTTTCAAAATATTAAGAACCATGCAAAAAATTGAGCAAATTAATTTATTTTGTAAGTAGAGTAACTTAACTAAGCTTATTCAGAAATTTAACATAACAAATTTCTTTTTATTGTCAAGGTATAACACATTAATTTATTTCTTATAATTTTTATAAAATAAAAAAAAATAGATTTTTTTTATTCTTTGACTAAAGATACAAGAAGCTAATGCTAAACTAATATTCAGTGATTATGTAGCTTAATGGAATTAATGTCGGTATGATAAAAAACAAGGGTGGTCCACAGTCGTGTAAATTCGGGGGGAATATAGCGGTCGTTCAAAATTCGCATGCACTGATTAGTTTTCAAGGATGCCAACGTCTTAAAATAAGCCCACATTTTTTGAATAAGAACTGTCTTCCATTTGTATTATTAACAGAAATTGATCATTTAACTTCAAATAATCATACTTAAATAAATCAAAGTGCCTACAATTTTTATAAAAATACTTCTGTTAAAATCTGAGCCCCTAGTCGGCCTAGTATAAATACGAGCACTGCTCGTAGTAACATATTTCCTTTGTTTCATTTACCACCAACTCTTCGTTTCGTCGCGTCCAGAAACATTTCATTGCTCCTGGCTTACAACAGAGAGCACGGTTCTCATTAAGGTGTCCTCCTCACAGACGCTGTTGCGAAAGGTCCTAACGGGTCTTTTGGTGTGTACACTGTAGATGTACACGGCCAATCAGATAGCAGCCCGCGCCCGAATAGCTATATCAGTTTGACGACGCCCGGACAATGACGACGGTGTGGGATCGCGTCGTCATTTAGTTGCCAGAGGAGCAGAACAGAAGACCACTGAAGATGACTGCCGCAGCTACAATCGAAACGTCTGGATCTACAGAAAGAGGACCACGGCCCAACAGCCCGGAAAATAATTTTACTGACGCCGACCCGTTCCAGACAACTGTGCTTAACACCAAGCCTACTTAACACCAGATTTGCATGTCATACAAGATGCCGACCCGTTCCAGACAACTGTGCTTAATACCAAGCCTACTTAACACCAGATTTGCATGTCATACAAGATGCCGACCCGTTCCAGACAACTGTGCTTAATACCAAGCCTACTTAACACCAGATTTGCATGTCATACAAAAATATTTTTAAGTTACAGGTGAAATTTCAGGAGCCGTAACGGTTTTTCAATATGAGTTATTGTTAATTTTAATAGAGTAAATACGTAATTCCGGCTCGCCGTTCCAGAAAGACATAAAAATCGTATTTACTGTACCGTTGTTCAGTTCCAAACGAGTCTGGATTCTTTTACTGCTGTACCAAGTTCATGAAGGAGAAGTCGGGACACACACACACACACACACACAGCTGTGGTGAACACGCCTGTAGTCAGATTATCACTGTTAAGTTGTACGAAAATTAGTTTCACTTACAAAAGTTACTATTAACTCTGAATTTTGTAACAGTATTTTGGTGAATATTTGCTATATTTTTATGAGGAATCGATTCTCTGTGCAAGGGGGTTTACGAAATTAAAGAAATATGCCTTATTGGCTAAATCTTAGCCTGACGAGGTTTTCGAGACACTCTTATTTTGTGTTGGTTTTGTAGGCGAAACAAAGGCGAAGTTTAAGGTATTTCTGACATGAATGCAGGCAGGGGGTTTCTGGTGAAGCGTGCCGCGGGGGGGCACTTGGGATATCGGATTGTTTACGACCAGGTTTAGCGGCAAGTTACGATATCGAATGGGTATGTGCATTTTCAAGCCCACTTAAGTCGGCACTCAGTATGTGGACCCAACAGTACTTCTGTCCGAAAACCAGTTACGTTGTGCTCAGCGCCTGTTAAATTGATTTATTATTATTATTAGATTTTTATGCTTGTTTGTTAACGAACGATCATCAGCATAGTTTATTACTATTTATTTATAATTACGGTTAGCGATAGTATTTTTGATTTTTGCGTGCACCACAGGGAGTAAATCAGCATCCTGTCTCTTGTCTTTCCTTCTCATAGGCTCCACATCATTTATAGTTCGTGTGCTTTTAATGCGTGTCGTAACAAATATGGCTTCATTTTTGTTACCTCTATGCGTTTTTCCAAAGAAGCCAGAGTGGCTGGACTCAAGATAAACGCTTCAAAAACAAAAACTAATGAAAATTAACACAATAGGTCACAAGGTACTGAAGGTACAAGAAGAAAACACAGAAGAAATAGTAGCGTTCACTTACCTTGGTAGTGTGATTACAAAAGGAGAAGGAGCAGTTGCAGATGCTAAAACAAGAATTCGCAAAGCTAATGCGGCCTTTATAAAACTACCCAGTTTGGAAATCAAGAGAATCATCAACTGCAACAAAGCTACGCTATAACGTGAGTATAGATCACGTAAGCCTATATAATGTAATTAACGTAATTAATCATTTAATGTGTGTTTTTAGTTATTATTAAGCAAACTAAATGTGTTGATAAGAAGGTTGAGGCAAAATAACGTCTCACAGAAATATTGTAAGTAAGTTATAGTTGGCGACAGTCTGGCGGCAACAAAATAAAAGAGCTTCGTACAAAAAACAGCTTTCTAAAGTCATAAAGAAGGAATGGTTTGTTCGCGAAAAATCATAAAACTGTTGAGTCCCGTTAGATTTTGACGAACGACAACCTTGGGAAAACAATGGATCAGGCGATAAAAAAAAGAGAAACTCTGGTGAAAGTCGCGTCGCTTGGTGTTGCAGTTGAACACGTGGCAAAATACCCGCGCACCCCAAGCTAGACACCAATGAGAAGAAGCGTGACTTTAGAGCGCGAGTTTTTTTCGGTTCTTGAATGGATGAATTTAAAGTTCCCGGCAAGGAAATCAGTCATGAGCCTATCGGAATTATTTGAGTAGAACGGGTGGGAAAAGATAAATAGTGAGCCCTAAATAATACCGCTAAATTTTTTTTTCTTTTTCTCTTAGTATGTGAAAGGCTCTCTTAGTATGTGTTAAAACGCTCTAAGTATGTTTTAACTTCGCTTTTAATAAGTTTTAAAGTGTTAAAGTATATTAGCTTGATTAACTATCATGTAAAGTAATATATCGGAGTGTACAGAAAAACTATTCGTTTCTATTAAAATCTCATTATGAAATAAAGAAACTATCAAAGTACTTTAATAAGTCTTGAAGTATTTGAGTGCGTGTTAGTCGAAGAACGCGACAGTCGTTATTTGTACAGCAAAGACAAGCATGAGAGGAATCTTCATCGCGAGTGAATCATTTAATTAGTGCGTACAGCAAGTAAGAAGCAGTTTTATTTAAATCTGTGAACTTGAAGTAATTACGAATACAGTATATTTTGTCTGGTGCGCGAAAGTCGAGTGGAGTATTTAATCGGAGTTCCGATGTGTGTAAAGAATCGACGAAAGTAATTGTGAATGTAATTAAAGCAAAGTATGGTGCGAAGTGAAATTGTGATATATGTTCACTCAAGGCATTGTCGGCAGATGGAATGGATAATCCTGAACACAAGTAACAGTTTCATTGTACTTATGTATTAACTAATATTCTATGTAGTCGTATCGTCTATATCCCTAAACATCCCGTTTCATTCTAAAAGAACCGACGAGCAGTTGGATGCTAGTAATATTATTCTACCCTTTATGACTTTAGAAATGCTCAATTTAATTAATGTAAATTAGGATTCACAAATTCAGAGTTGCATTAAATATATCTGATGCTTGTCAGAAGTCAATATCTTGTTAATATTAAGGCATTGAATATATATATGTATATATATATGTGTGTGTGTGTGTGTGTGTGATTTTCTGGTTTGAAACTCATAAATGCAACAATTATAGGAAAATAGACAAGTAATAACGAAGTCTTGATTTATGTATTTTATGTGCTTTAGATTTATGATATGAATTTATGTTGGTAAAGAAAGTAGATTATCTGTAATAATTCAATAATTTTAATGATTTATGATTGAATTATTAGTTCTTGAAGTAATAGCTTGAGATATGTTTCTTGTCAAGATGAAATGAATATATATATTTTTGTATGTGTCTTACAAAAATTAGTAATAATTAAAAGTTATTAGCATCTTAACTGCAGAGTTTTTATTCAAAAAACCCCCTGAGATCACATAACATCTTTGGCGCCCAGCATATTAGACATTTAAACACAAATATTATTACATCAAATAATATAAACTTAAATAGTTACAAATTTAACGCCAGAAAAACGGATTGAGACTTCCGCTTAAGTTATATTTGGACGCCCAAAACGTGGTGCAAACCTCGTCTTAAGTTAAAACGCTTCTTCAAGACCAATGTTTTGTTGTACGGGAGCGAGACTTGGAAAACCACAATGGAAATTAACAAGTGTCTGCAGGCATTAATATGTTCCTGAAGAAAATACTTCAGATTTTCTGGCCAAACATTGTGTCAAATGAAGATCTCTGGAGGAGGACAAACGAGAAACCCATTGCCACCCAGATCAAAAGGAGAAAACGGAGGTGGATTGGGCATACCTTGCGGAAGAACCAAAATGCGATTAAGCGACAAGCCCTCTTTTGGAACCCTCAGGGAAGAAGAAGACAGGAAGACCAAGAATCTTGTGGTGGAGAACTGTGCGATGGAAGCAGAAAAGGAGGGGGAAGTCCTTTGGAGAGCTCAGAGTCCTCGCCCAAAACAGAATCTGTTGCCGTAGCTTCGTCGAGGCCCTATGCTCTGCAGAGAGAGACAGAAATTAGTAGTAGTAGTAGTAGTAGTAGTAGTAGTAATAGTAGTAGCAGTAGCAGTAGTAGTACCAGTAGTAGTAGTATGCGTTTTTCCGATGTTTCACTCGACACTTCTGTACACTTCGAAACCTATCTTACATAATTTATTCTTCATTCTCTTCCTATGAATATTACAGAGTAAGTTTCCTCTCTCAACGAAGTTTCAGCTCTATTCTGCAAATACAGTGTGTATGTTATGTGTTTGATGTTATATGTTCAAAGCGTAAATTACATAAGACCGGTAAACTGCAAATATCATCTAGGTAATTATCAAATCAAGAAATGTTATAGAGACGATACTAATAAAAATGATAATCATTTCCAATGATTTCATACAATATAAACAATAAAGTACTACTAACTTTTGAAATAATCGAATTCGGTTCATGTACTACTGAAGGGTGCCTCCTTTGCAAACTGTGTGGAGGGTACCTTCTAGCTTTAGCAGATGTACCAACTGCTCAAAAAATCTATATAATAATAATTTAACACTAATAATATATCTTAACTAAATAAAAAAATCCTTAATACAGTAAATTAAACTACCCCAATACACTTATTTTCCATTACCATATAAAATCTTGAGAAAATAAATTATATTTATAAATAAATTGTAAGCATTTTTATCAAATTTTTGTTATTATGTTAATATATGTAAAACCTCAGTACTCATGCGTTCACTTATCTGTATTATGGCTTTATTGTTATTGTTGTTGCTGTTATGGTAGCATCATGACCTTAAAATATTTCTCAGGTTGATAGTTTAGGCTATATTATTTTGAATTTATTATGTTTGGTTTGGAGGCAGAATTTATAATTATTAACTGCGAATTTTGTTTACATCATTTCGTAGAATAGGCTATTTGATACGTTTTATGTTTCTAATAAGTAATGTAAGAGCTGTTATAGAATACGTAATTCGTATTTTTGTTAGCGCGTATATTGAAATATATAAGTAATAACGTTTGGGAAAGTGCAAGCAGCATGCGTTTTGGTGAATAAGTAACGTGGTGAGAGAAAATCAGACACGCACGCGCGCGCGTACCAACATGGGCCACTCTACTTTGCTATTTTGTGCAGATTAGTTTTTCGTGAAAACGTGGACAACAAACTTATGAATGACTGCGTTTTTTTTATGTTTAGGTTTATTTAAGCACTTTTTCGTTTAAGAATTTGCCTTTACCCTTAACGATGGTAACAAAACAAGCCCAAGAAGAAAGGAAACGAAATAATTTTGTCAATATTATTGTTTTGAATTATTTTTCTGAATTAATCGTGCGAACTTGTTCATATGTGTGTGTGTGTGTGTGTGTGTGTGTGTGTGTGTGTGTGTGTGTTCATTATTCTCATGTATATACACACCTGGCGTCAGTCCCAAGCGATGCCACTCCCATCGTACACCGACCATCACGTGTGCTTCATACCACGTTGTACGATAGCGGAGTATAAAAAAATTACTTTTCAAAGCATCCGTTCAATTTCGTATTAAAGTTTTAATTTCTCTAATAACGTTAATCGAGCGCTAAAGGTAATTCCGATCCAAAGCAGTGATGAGAACTTGTATAGGACAAACGTTAAGGTCTGTGAACTCGTTTGCGCTTGTCGGATTGAAATGAAATGAGACGCAGATTTCACAATGAGCAGGGCGTGTCGCGATATGCTAATGTTCAACTTCACTTAGCGCACATTAGCCGAGCAGAGCCGAGTTCTCGCACACTCGCACGCGCAACCATTGTACGCAATAATTTAATTATTATCATAATATTCTTTACTGTAGCACTCGTGATTCTTGTCTGAAGTCTAAAATAACGGTGAAAGACTACTCTAGACCAGTGGTTCCCAAACTTTTCAGTCCGCGGACCCCCACCAAAAAATTAAAAATTTCACGGACCCCGTCTGAGTTATGAAATAAAACAAACAGTAAATATAATACAGTCTTATATTATAAATGTATTAAAATCAAAATTCTCTTAACATGCAGAATTATAATATTAATTATATCAAACAGTTTGTTGTGAACAATGAAGCTGCTTTTGAACAATTAACTCTGGAATTAAAATTAGGTTTAATGTCTGATAATTTCAATGTTAAGTCACTCTCCACAAGTTTATTTCTTAACTTTGCCAACCTCGGCTCTATCTTTCCAGCCACAGGTGTCGAAATCCAGCTAAATAGGCCTAAAACGAGCTACACGGAAAAACGTTTTCCTTAGATATTGTGCTTATACGTGGACTAAAACAGCGCGATCAATTCTGCGTTGGTCCGGCGCTCTAGTCGGTTCGGCTGACAAACAGATCTGCTTCACAACATTATTTAAAGACATTAAAGCCATTAGTTTGAAATTACTTTTACAATCACAATTAGTTGGAACAAAAACAAAGTACTGGCGTCTTCCACTAATTGTTTGAAGATTCTAAAAACTAGATTTTAGAGCATACAAAATCGGAGAAAATTACGGTCTATTCTATTTTTTCTTAAAAGTGTCCACGGATCCCCTGAAACATTGTCGCGGACCCTACTTTGAGAACCACTGTACTAGACGATATTTATTCGGGTTTTAAAACGAATTATAAAACGTCTCTTCGTGAAAATCTACAAAATGTAATTTCAGTTGTTTCTTCAGTTGAATAAAGCCCCAATTGTTTCATCTTCCTTGAAGCCCCAAAATAGTTTTAAAATAACGTGTTTCTGTAACGTATTTGTGATACGTTAGTACTAGGTATTGCGTATGTGTTTTTTATTTTTGTTACATTACCTATATAATTATTTACCTGTATTAACAAACCAGTAGTGGGTTCGCGGTAGTACAGTATTTCAAAGATAACATAAACAGGTGGAAGATCAACCAGACAGAGAATTCATCGTAAAATTCATTACAGAGGAAGATAAAAGAAACAAATTTTATGTGGGTGAATTAGTTGATAACGGGTCTTCAGAAGGTTCTTCTGCAATAAAGTTTTTAGGAAAAAGGAGAACAAGTCGATGGTGTTTTTCTGCTTCCCTGAGTTGTGGACTATGATGATGTTCACCGTGAAGATACTGAGGTGACACTGATGAAGTACGGGTCGCACAGTTTACCCGTGTTAAAAGATTATGCTGTTTATCACAAATGTGAGGTAAGAAACTGGACTTCACATTAACGTTTTTCACCAAACGAGCACTTTTGCATTTTTTCTACTTTTATTGCCACGTGTAGTATAAATTTTCTTTCTTAACAAAAGCCTTTAAACGTGCTTCATTTTTTCGCATTGAAATGTTTGCTTTATAATTTTTTATACTATCTACCAATATTCATTTAAAAAAATTAAAATATTTTGTATGTGTTTATGTTTATTAATAAACCAAACAAAAAATTACGGATGATATCAATAAAATTTTACCAATGACTTAAAAAAAATTTGAATTATTTCTACGTCTCAATACACCCCTGTTGTGTGAATAAGCAAGTTATAAGGCAAGGTAAATGTGTGTCCCACTTCATCTCAACCCATGAGGTGAAGCGAGAGAGATATAAAAAAATGTCATTTTTTTTATAAACACAAACATGAAAGGGGATCCCACAACATCTAATCAGAAGAAGCAGGGAAAACGAGAACAGTTCCTAGAGTTGGCCAGATCAATTGTGGAGTACGGCAAGGGTGTCCATTATCACCTTCTCTTTTTAATTTATATATTGACGATGTCATACAAAACTGGCAGATGTGTCTTCCATAACATTTTATGACTGGTCACGCTACAATTGACACTTTGTTGTTTGCGGACGATCAGGCTATCCTGTCGGACTCGGAAAACAGATTGCAGATGGGGATACATTTGTTAAATCAAATCTGCAATGACTGAGGATTACAGATATCCACACGTAAGACTAAATTTTGAATACCTGCGCTACAGTGTGTCTTATAATGCATGCAACGACGTTGTGAATAAGTTGCATAAGTTCAATCTTATGTGCGGGACCATTAGGCGAACCCTTAAGTCAGGAAGAAAAGGAACACGTCTAAAATTATGCAAGGTGATGGCTCTTCCCATACTTCTTTATGGGTCTGAGAATTGGACTTTAACGAAAGGCCAGGCCAGTCGTATCCAAGCGCCTGATGTGAGATTTCTCAGGCACGTGGCAGGGTATACTCTCCATGATCATAGAAAAAACACAGTTATACGGCAGGAATTGAATATTACGCGTATACTCGACAGGATCGCCCAGTATCGGCTGGTTTGGTGGGAACTTCTTTCCCGAACGGATGACTGCCGCTTCCCCAAACAACTCTGGAACTATAAACCGAGGGGACGGAGAGGTGTGGGACGTCCGAGGAAGCGCTGGAGTGACCAGCTCTAATCTTTTCCTATTTGAGACCGGAACAAACGATTTTTGATGAAGATGATGATGATGGTGACACAAACATTTAAAAATATTTTAGGCCTGAAGTAGAAGTATCTGAGACTGTACAGCCAATAAATACAAACTAACAGCGGAATATTTAATTTTTGCGAAAGTTTGAAAATTACAAAATTTTGTCCCACTTCACTTTGCAGTTGACGGTACTGTCTCGATATTGTTGATGCGGATTGCGGATCCGTAAATCGCAATACGCCGATGATCTACGCC
The DNA here is from genome assembly GCA_034769895.1 of Magicicada septendecula. NCBI lineage: Eukaryota > Metazoa > Arthropoda > Insecta > Hemiptera > Cicadidae > Magicicada > Magicicada septendecula. Next base: position 298,066,801 of record CM068376.1, on the reverse strand, counting down.
TTAAAACAGGAAAAGGGGGAGAAAAGAAAAAGAAGAAGGTGTTGATAACGATCATCGTCATCATCACGTCGTAGTAAATGGTTTGAAGTACAACGTTTGGCATTCTTGTAAAATCCCTTCTCAGACTACAGCCTTAACGGCCTTAACGCAGCCAGCGCTTTGGTACCAATGTTTGGTTTTTGATTTTGTAACAAATGGAGTTTGTCGCATGCATAATGTAATTTGAGTAAACATAACACAGAGCTAATGTTAATGTATACCGTCTTGTGACTCCCCTTTAATCCTGTTGTATTTCGTTTCGGATGTACTAAATTTCCCTGTTATGATTCCAGTGCGCACCATGTCATGAGTAGACGGATACAAGCGGAGTTGTACTTTAAAAACAATGCGTGTTGTAGAAAACAAATAATTTATGTTGTTATATTGTATCTTTGATGTATATATTTAATATTAATTTGTGACGACGTCAAAATGAACGCGTTTGACGATTTTGTACAAATGTGAACTCGCCGAACCGTTTTAGTTCACCGAGGGTCTAATACAGGGCGATTGTCCCTCTCTTCTTTAACCTATCGCTAGAATACACCATAAGAAAAATGAATGTATATCGCTCAGAAGTACTTTATTATAAGTCAGTACGCACAGCATATGTTGACGATATAGCCATCATAACCCGATCACGTGCGGGTGCAAGGGAGACATACTTAAACCTGAAAGTAAGTACGAAACAGGTAGGACTATCGATAAATGTGGATGAAACCAAAATGTTAAGTCAGACAAGGATAAGTCAGATAAGTCTACCCGATCCAGGAAAAAATTGATTGTAGAAGAAGACTGTATAGAATCAGTCAGAGGTTCACATACCTAGGAGCGACGATATCTGAAAATGGGAATTCGCTTGCACCGTAATACTATACATCTGGAATACGACAGGAATTAAGGCATGACACGAGTTGAGGTTTATTTCGAACCGGTGTTGTTTCATCCGTACAGTCCGCTTGTCAAACAACTCGCCGGTAGCGTCATTGCTTGCGTATTTTTCCCCAAAGATTTTTGTTACAATTGTTACATTTTTTACAATTGGAAATCTGTAAATAAACTCAGGATTTTATTTCACACTACAAATTTAAAATTTTCCCCTGCTACGTAGATGTTTGGAACGTAACCGGAAATTTTTTCTAACCTTTGTCGAACTACGGTAAGTAAATTAATTTTCCTGATTTATGTTATGCATACATGTTAATTGGATAAGGAGAAGTATAATTTAAACATTTTATTTGCCTCCAAAAGCGTTTTAAGACTATAAAACAGGTTAATTACCTTCCGTCACGCTTCTTGAAATCCGAATACAGGACTACTCGAGTTTCGACACATTAAGTGTCATCATCAGATCCTCAATGAATATGGGTAAAACTACATTTGTTGATGTATGCACATCTCGTCAAACGATAAAAACAACACATACATAGTAACAAAAATATTTAAATAATTTGACACACATTAAAAACAAGACAAAACAGAACGAAACACAATACACGCGGCCGCCGCGGACCTGCGCAGGAACACGGAATACAGTAAAATTAATCGATACCGATTCGACCTTTGATAAACTTTATCGATCTGACACAGCTAATATCTCGTTCTATATCGTTGACTCTGTTGAATAAAATATTATTTTTATGGATTGATTTTTCATTTAAGATGCGATCGTAATTCTCTTTAGTGGCCTTATATATTTCAAACCTTTCGAGAGTGTCCAGTTTAAGAGATTTCCTAAATTTATGTAATATGTCCAAATTCTCACTAATACTTTTTATGTTATGATCTTGTGAACTTAAATGTTCAGCAAATGTGGGTCGTTCGTTCAAATTGCGTTATAAAGAACACATCCCAAGCTCTAAATCAAATATAGGAAGATCCACATTTGCTGAACATTTAAGTTCACAAGATCATAACATAAAAAGTATTAGTGAGAATTTGGACATATTACATAAATTTAGGAAATCTCTTAAACTGGACACTCTCGAAAGGTTTGAAATATATAAGGCCACTAAAGAGAATTACGACCGCATCTTAAATGAAAAATCAATCCATAAAAATAATATTTTATTCAACAGAGTCAACGATATAGAACGAGATATTAGCTGTGTCAGATCGATAAAGTTTATCAAAGGTCGAATCGGTATCGATTAATTTTACTGTATTCCGTGTTCCTGCGCAGGTCCGCGGCGGCCGCGTGTATTGTGTTTCGTTCTGTTTTGTCTTGTTTTTAATGTGTGTCAAATTATTTAAATATTTTTGTTACTATGTATGTGTTGTTTTTATCGTTTGACGAGATGTGCATACATCAACAAATGTAGTTTTACCCATATTCATTGAGGATCTGATGATGACACTTAATGTGTCGAAACTCGAGTAGTCCTGTATTCGGATTTCAAGAAGCGTGACGGAAGGTAATTAACCTGTTTTATAGAGAAGTATAACTCTAGCCAATAAGGTCTACTTCGCGCTTATCATCTTCTTTACGTCAAGGGTTATTTACGAGCAGACAAAAGTGCTCATATACGAAACTATCATACGACCCATCCTGTACTATGCCAGTGAAACTTGGATATTAATACAAAGAGCAATTGAACGCCTGAAGACATTTGAAAGGAAGCTCCTGAGACGGATCCAGGGCCCCATATATGTAAATGGTGAATGGAGGATACGGCGTAATGATGAGATATATTGTCATCATTTCAACGAACCAACAGTAGAAGTGTACGTAAAACTGAGGAGGCTGCAATGGGCTGGCCATGTCGTAAGAATGGACGACAAACGAACACGTAAAAGAGTCCTTATGGGATTATGGATGGCAAAAGACCAAAAGGCCGTCCAAGGAAAAGATGGGAAGATGCTGTCGCTGTGGATGCAAGAGAGATGTTGGGAGTGCGAGGATGTAAGTCCTTTGTTACCGATAGAGAGAGGTGGAGGGACAGAATAGAGGAGGCCAAGGCTCAACTTCCGGCTGTAGCGTCATATGATGAGGAAGATGTGACGACCTCATCATCAAAGATGGGTCATTTTAGTCTGATGATGGAACACGAACGCGTTACAATAAAATGAAGACGTGATGTCTTCTTGAAAATATGGGTATGATGGATTGTAGAGATTTGAATTTGAATCTGACTGACTAAAATTTTGCATCACAGAAAAAAATATAAATGCGAAGTTTCGGCCACCACAAATAAATCGGCAGCCGTCTTCATGCTAATTACAAACTAATACGCGTAAATAAATAAATAGTACTCTATCAACGAGTGATGTAGAATCAAGAAAATAATAATAACAAACGTTCACATAATATATCATCGTAAGGTTAAAGAATGTAAATAAATCCTTACTATGAAAGAATACACAACACTCACAAAACACAAGCATAATGCACACGAACACGTTCACACCAACAAGGTTAAGCTTAGTTCAAAATAATTTAAAGTTTTTCTGTGATGATAAAAATCCGTAAGTTAGCTATTATAGTGTATTTATTGTTTATAAATAATAAATATAGCCTAAAGGCTATAAGTTACAATTTTCAAATCAAATTTGTATTACTTACATTTTAAAAAACGATCGATTTAGACAATCGTCAGGTTATATACAGCACACTTGCGGTCACAATATCGTAAAACAGCCACTATTTACGAAAACGAATTCGTAGACATTGATTAATGAACGTGATACGTACGTCGTTGTCCAAAGTTTCCCGAGAACTTATTTTGTTACACAGTGTTTATGTTTACATTCCGTTCTATATATTATATCAACTGACAATAAATACACTACAATAGAAAATTGAGATTATAGGTACCATTAGTAAACAATAAGTGTGTGTATATTATAAATACATCACATTATATTAGTTACGTCAGTTAGATTCAAATTCTAAAGTGAAGTCACTAGACGGGACGTGCGACTTGGATGCCGAGAACATGGATCATAAAATATTATTTTTACATAAAAGCAAAAATTAATAGATATACCTATATTTTGTAGAAATTAATTGACGATAAACAGAATCAATCGGTAAACAGAAATAATGAAATTTAGTTGTAGAATTATAGAAAACCATCAACAGAGAGAAACAATAGTCTGCCACCATCATCATCATCGTCGTCGTCACGATCATCAGAGTTTTGCCTAGTAAACAGGCATAAGATCGTTATAGCTAATAGGACTGTTGTGTTTTCAGCGGCGTCAGTGTGTACAATGTTCCAAACTGATGTTACTATAAATTAAGTGGCTGTCCTTGACCTCTTTTCCCTCTCAGTTTAACAGCCGTATGCAGATGCTCATCACTTCACACTCACACACACACACACACACACACACACACACTTGTATGTGGAGTACACTTATCACAATGATAAGTTTTCCCCAAATATTTTGTTTCGGTTTGTTCAGAGTTTGCAGACTAATCCTGCGTCAAGAGAACTGGGAAATATATTTAAGAATAGTCGATCTTCTTTTAAAATATATGCAGATTAGTTTATAATACGTTCCATAGTATCTAATGACGCAGGATTAACCTGCGAACTGTGAATAAACCGAAACAGTATGCTTGCAGAAGAAACGTCTTATCGTTGTAATAATACTATTCATCGTTACCGCAGGAAACAACAAGATATTTGGAGTTTACGCTTCGAACATTTACAAAAATCAGTATCCAGAAGTTATTATAAAGCCTAAGTGTTAAAGTTTCGGAGATATTTTCGTGAGTAACATTCAGTGTTTCATTTTAAACCGCTTGCACTGGATTTAATCAAGAAACCTACACAAATATTCGATAACAAAAACCGATTTTATCGTGTTAGAATAGACATAGTTATTTTACGTGTTTGGTTATCGTAACTAAAACAGTTAATTTCACCAAAACGGACATGGTCGTCGCAACGTGATATATTTACGGCGATGCGTACGTGCGCTCCTGATGCTGCCAAAGACGTATTCACTTCTGTCTATTAGTTGCATGCATTGATGGTGTAAGACGGTGAGACAATTCAGAACAAAAAACTGTCAACAGACACGTGCGTCTCGATTGTTTATCACAGATAAGATCCATAAACTATAATCGAAATAAAAACAGTCGTTGTTACTTGTTTCACAGTTGTAATTATCGAAGATTTTTCAGCAGTTCTTCTTGATTTCAAAGAAATTTGAGAAATTTTCTGCAACAATTTCAATACTACCCGTATTACCAGTTATCACACTCGTTTGCGGCACTATTTACTTGTGTTATGTGTAAAATTTCATTGAGAACACAGCGAAGTGTCTGTTTGGGTAACACCTTAAAGCAGTGGTTTAAGGCGCGACAATGTTTCAAGGGGTCCGCGGACACTTTTAAGAAAAAAAATAGAATATACCGTAATTTTCTCCGATTTTTTATAGTCTAAAATATAAATGTTAGAATCTCGAAACAATTAGTAGGAGATTCCAGTATTTGTTTTTGGTTTAAACTAATTTTAATTGTAAAAGTAATTTCAAATTAATGGCTTTAATAATGTATTTAAATCATGTCGTGTAGCAGGTCTGTTTGTCAGCCGAACTCACTAAACCTCCGCATCAACGCAGAACTGATCGCGCTCTTTTAGTCCACGTATAAGCACTGTATCTAGGCAGAATGTTTTTCCATGTAGCTGGATTTTGACACGTGTGGCTGGAAAGATAGAGTTAAGCTGGTTGGAAAGTTAAGAAATAAACTTGATGTCGAGAGTGACTTAATATTGAAATTGTCAGACATTAAACCTAATATTGCAGAGCTAATTGTTCAAAAGCAGCTTTATTGTTCACATTAAACTATGTTTGATATCATTAATATTTTAATTTTGCAGGTTAAAAGAATTTTGATTTTAATAAATTTTAATTTAAATATATAGTAGTTTGTGTCATATTCACTGTTTATTTTACTTCATAACTCAGAGGGGGCCGTGAAATTTTTAATTTTGGGGGGGTTCCGCGGACTGAAAAGTTAGGGAACCACTGCTTTAAAGGGGATCAGGTCGTGAAGGCCTGTTCCATGTTAATTAAATGGAGTGTCGCTTATCAATTAGGTACATCTATTTAAAAAAATATTGAAGATATGTTTATGAAACTTTTTAAATTGAAAGATAAATACATAGAGCATGAAGTGAACCTAATTAAATATATATGCATTCGTAAGAGAGTAATTAGGGTGATTTTTCAAAGAAAGTGTTTTAAAAATGCAAAATTGTGACTTCTTTTTGGAATCATTATAAATATTTACATAAGATATCATACTAAACTGTAGTTTCAGTATAAGAAATGCTATGATACAAACACAAAAAAGAAATTCGAGTCTCTAGCACGTTCCAGTGCAAAGTTATGTGCACCTAAATATGAAAAATACGGATTTACGGAAAATCGCGTTTAAAGTTTTGTAATGTTTTTATTCAAAAACACTTGCACTGTACAATTATTCTTCATTACTTTCATCACTATTCCTTTTTATCCGCCTTTTCTTTACTCTGTTCTCCTTACTTAATTCCAGAACATTCTTATTTGCTTCCAGAATCCTCATTTTATAACTAATAATATTATTATAAAATATTGAAATGTATGTTTGAAGGAGGTCGATGACATCACACTGGGTGGCATCGCATTAAATAAACGTATAAGATGATACGAAAAAAATTTTTGGTATAACATTATAAAATATAAATCATTTTAAACAGGAAGACAAGGAGAATGTTTTAACGACAAAAACTAAAAATCGAATTTGTTTGTAATTTTTCACGACCTGGCCCCCTTAATGCTGGTGTTGGTTATTGCTTGTATATCCGTATCGTCAGCACAGAACATACATGAGGTTTACGCTTTTTATTATCGAATTGCTTCGTCGTGTAGCGAAGAAAGTAACATGTAGAGTCAGTAGGAGCCTGTATATTTACATACATATATACATCCTTGGCTCTACGGCCCAGATCGAGCCTTGGCGTCCAAAAGAAATTTCCTCCACTTATTCCTGTCCTCAGCTACCCGCCACCAATTCACTGCCCCTAGCTTCCACGCATCATTGCCGACCTGGTCCAACCATCTGTTTTTCGGTCTTCCAATCTTCCTTTGTCCTATCGGCTTGTGTTTCATAATTCTCTTTGCCGTATGTTTGTCATCCATTCTCTGAACGTGTCCTGCCCATCTTAATCTATTAACTTTTGGCAAACCGGACAACTGTAATGTCATTGCACTTAGCATATAATTCATTATTATTTCTCTTTCTCCAGACTCCGTCCTGTTGGCTCGTAAATCTCAGTACGTATCTTCTTTTCAAACACAGCCAGCCTCTGTTCATCAGTTTTCTTGAGTACCCAGCACTCAGAGCCATATGTCAGTACAGGCCTTACTAATGTCTTATAAAGCGTGGCTTTAGTTTCTGTGGTTAATAGTCTTGATTTAAAATGTTTATTCAGCCCGTAATAGTTTCTATTAGCAGCCAGAATTCTTCTTTCAATTCCTTTTGTGCAGTTATTCTCAGCATCGACACATGTCCCCAGATACACAAAACCTTTTACTCTTTCACAATTACAGCCATATATTAGTATATCTGAAATATTGTCATTATTGGTTCGCACAGACATAAACTTTGTTTTATTTTCATTCATAACAAGCCCCATACTCTTAGCCGATGATTCAAGTGCTCTAAAGGTATTCTTCAGATTATTTTCATTTATTTATATGAAAAACTATTAAATTTATTTAATATAAATTAAATTTAAGTAATTTATATTTAATTTAATAGACCCTATAAATTTATGTAAATTTATTTATATGAAAAATTATTTATTTATTTTCATTTATTTATTTATTGTGTGTGTTTTAGAAGTCTGTATGTATTTATTGTTTGTTTTATGAAAATGATTTAGTTTCGTGAGGACGATTGTTGCATTGTTTCGATAACCTTATAAGCTTTTCAAGAAGTGAGCGAAGATAAAGGTACATTATTTCTGGACGCCGACTGATGCGGGTTTGAACTCTGCGCGTGTAGGCGAATGCTATTGCGCTCTGTGACGAAAATCGATAGTTATTAATTATTAACAGCTAACCGGTTTCGATTGACAACGAAAGTGCTTGCTAAATGTCTTTCGCACGAGCGCGCACGTAAACACATTTTAATTACATTTCCTTTATCTTTCTTGTCGTGAATTTGTATATTATATAAGTAGGCTATAATATTACTTTATCAAAGAACGTCTAGCCTGCAGAGCGCTTTCGGGACGAGATCGTATCCACTACTGCGGTTTCATTACCGCCGAGCACTGATGAAATGGATACAACCTTTCCCGAGGAAGCTATGAAGAATTAAAAGGCAAGTCGCTTGACAAAGCGCTATTAAATTAAAATTTGTAGGCCTACTATGAACAGTTCGCCTTTGAAGCTCAAAAAGGAATGTGGTGATGTATGCCATTCCACTGCACGCATCACTGTAATATTACACATTTAAAATACGTTTAACAAGGTTTCAGTATTACTTGACTGTCTCTCACAAGGTATTTCTTGTAGCGAATAAAAAAAAAACACTTTAACAAAGTACTCAGTAAATTACACTTACATACAATGTACGAACGTTCAATCTAATACGCACACAACATTACAACTAAATACGTGTGAACAGTGTGTTCAGAACCAGTAATACCGCACCAACACAAGCACGCACTATCATTCAGTAGACCCCCCGCTCCTCAGGCGTCTCGTCAGCAAAGCTCGTGTACGTACAGTATGTATCTGTGAATTATCACAAGTATACGACACAAACACTAAACGAATACAGTGGAACCTCACTAATTCGTCTCCCTCCGTAATTCGTCACCCACTCAGGCTTTTTTTCTTTTTGTTTATTAACAAGCGAGAAACGTGTACGCTCTAAATTATAAACGTGCTGGTTGTGGCCGGGGTTCTAGTAATAGCCAGCAGAACGGATTGCAGAAGGTACCGACAATGGGTATTTCGTACAAGTGTACACGGCACAATAAGTGTTGTGTTGTGTTGCTACAGCGTAATACGTTTCCGAAAATTCAGTCGGATTGCTGATGCCTGGTAAAATAGCCCGGAAAACACTCTAAAATCTGCCTGGAATAAGTTACGGCCATGTGAATTACAAACAGCGTCTGAACCAGAAGGTCTTGACCCCACATCGGAATTGTTAGATATATGCCAATCCCTACCAGCATTTAACAGTTTGAATCAAGACGAGACGACGTCAAAAATTGATGTGAAATAGACTTACCGGATGTAGGCTACGAAATGTTTAGTGATGATGAAATTGTTACATACGCACCCATATGAAGAATATAACCATCCAATAAAACCTGCAATCTCTCATAAGGAGGTCATTCAATCACTGACTATCAATAGCAGTCATGTGGTACGAAAGCCAAGATGAAGCAGAACTGCCTAAAATAATTTCACTGTACTAAATACATAATTTGGCTCTTAAAAAATACGGTCGACAGAAAAAACAGAAGAAAATTACATATTTTTTTCACAATCATTAAACAATTTTGTTTTGCAATTACAGTGCTTAACTTGTTTGAGTTTGAAAATTTTCAGCAACAAATATGTTCGAGCGTAACGTTAGTACTGTATATTGTTTTGTGTTGTAATAAAACATTTTATATTGTCTTTAATGGGTTTGTTTCTTACTCCCTCGCTAATTCGTCTGTTTCACTAATTCGTCACTCCTTCGATCCTGTAGGTGACGAATTAGGGAGGTTCTACTCTACAGATACGTTTTTTGTTCTGTCGATCGTTTCACCAGTTACAGCAGCTTCAGAGGTTAGCTTGTTTCAAATCTAACTTCCGAAGCTCCCGTAACTGGTGAAACAATTGTCAGGAAATCAAAAAGAATCTACAAAACTATATAAAGTGTTTATTTAAGAACGTAAGTGTATGTGTATTATAACAGATTTTCTGGTTTAATTTCTTATAATATTTCTTATAAAGAACTGTCATAACAGTTTCTACTAATCTATTATATATAACTCTTACTCAGGGTATTTAAATAATTTAATAACACAAATATAGATATTATAAATAGTTATTTAATAATTCCTTTTCATTCACTTATTACATTAATATAAGCTTTATAAATTCAATAATATTACAATATCAGTTTGCTCAGAACGTTTGATATTTTCCTTTTAGTGGATTCTTTTAGATCGGATTGAGTTGCCAATTTGAATATAATAAACTTTAAAAATGAATACAATATAATTTGAGTGTTCTATAAGCTTTACTTGTTTGTTGAGTTCCCAAATCTGCGCTGATGATTATCCACTCGAAAGTAGTCGGTCCAGTCACTCCGTGGTCATCTGCTGATACTGTAGTAATAAAAATCTGCCTATGTAATAAAAATAAATTACAAAATCTAAATAGCTCACACAACAAAGATAATACAACAACTAACGGCATATACAAAATTGAATGCCAAGATTGCAATAAATGTTACATAGGACAAACAAAAAAACAGCTGAAAAAACGTTATTTTGAACACCTAAATGCATACAAAAAAAACAGAAATATATAAATCCAATTTAGCCACACATGCAATAAACACAGGACATGAATTCCCAGACATAACCAATGTAACACTAATAAAACATATACCACACAAAGGCACCATAATGAACATTTGGGAAAATTTACAAATATACAAACATAAAACAGAAAACAAACTAATACCTGAACAAATACAAATCAATACAAAACATGACACAATATTCAAAGCACTCAACATTGAAATAACACAAAAAACTAACACATACACCACAATCACACACAATAAAACCAATTTGAAATACCAGAAGCCAACAGGAAGCCAGAATAATAATAGTCAACCAACAACACATATGTACTTCACCAGACAAAAAAACCGGAAGGCTGAGGATGGGTACAAGATAGTACCCGAAACATGTTCCAAAAAAGGAAAAAAATAACATCTTGAGGTAAAGTTAATTATAAATATTAAATGTAATATACATATATATATATTACTTTAATATTTATAACTAAATTTACCTCAAGATATACTTTTTTCCCTATTAGGAACATGTTTCGAGAGTTCCTGTTCTCTCATCTTCAGCCTTCGCCATCTTGTTTCTTGTGAAGTATTTGTGTGTTGGCTGCTGGATGTTATTAAGGTTGTTTGTTGGTCTTTGGTCTTTTAAAGTTGTATTATTGTGTGTGGTTGTGGTATATGTTTTTGTATTTTGTGTATTTTCGATGTTGAGTGCTTTGAATATTGTGTCATGTTTTGTATTGATTTGTATTTGTTCTGGTATTAGTTTGTTTTGTGTTTTATGTTTGTATATCTGTAAATTTTCCCAAATGTTCATTATGGTGCCTTTGTGTGGTATATGTTTTATTAGTGATACATTGGTTATGTTTGGGAATTCGTGTCCTGTGTTTATTGCATGTGTGGCTAAATTGGATTTATATATTTCTGGTTTTTTGTATGCGTTTAGGTGTTCAAAATAACGTTTTTTCAGCTGTTTTTTTGTTTGTCCTATGTAACATTTATTGCAATCTTGGCATTCAATTTTGTATATACCATTAGTTGTTGTATTATCTTTGTTGTGTGAGCTATTTAGAATTTGTAATTTATTTTTATTAGTTTTGTATGCTATTTTTATATCTGTGTTTTTAAATAGTTTTGTTAGTTTTGTCATTTTATTATTTATGTATGTGAATGTGGCCCATTTTTTGTTGTTGTTATTATTTATGTGTTGTTCATTTTGATTAATTCTTAATTGTTCAGTTTTTATTTTGTATTTGATTTTATTTTCTATTTTGATCATTTTATATTTTCTATGATCAAAATAGAAAATAAAATCAAATACAAAATAAAAACTGAACAATTAAGAATTAATCAAAATGAACAACACTAAAATAATAACAACAACAAAAAATGGGCCACATTCACATACGTAAATAATAAAATGACAAAACTAACAAAACTATTTAAAAACACAGATATAAAAATAGCATACAAAACTAATAAAAATAAATTACAAATTCTAAATAGCTCACACAACAAAGATAATACAACAACTAATGGTATATACAAAATTGAATGCCAAGATTGCAATAAATGTTACATAGGACAAACAAAAAAGCAGCTGAAAAAACGTTATTTTGAACACCTAAACGCATACAAAAAACCAGAAATATATAAATCCAATTTAGCCACACATGCAATAAACACAGGACACGAATTCCCAAACATAACCAATGTATCACTAATAAAACATATACCACACAAAGGCACCATAATGAACATTTGGGAAAATTTACAGATATACAAACATAAAACACAAAACAAACTAATACCAGAACAAATACAAATCAATACAAAACATGACACAATATTCAAAGCACTCAACATCGAAAATACACAAAATACAAAAACATATACCACAACCACACACAATAATACAACTTTAAAAGACCAAAGACCAACAAACAACCTTAATAACATCCAGCAGCCAACACACAAATACTTCACCAGAAACAAGATGGCGAAGGCTGAAGATGAGAGAACAGGAACTCTCGAAACATGTTCCTAATAGGGAAAAAAGTATATCTTGAGGTAAATTTAGTTATAAATATTAAAGTATTATATACATCAAGAAACGGACTGTAGCAGAAAATGATTGATATATATATATATATATATATATATATATTACAACGATACAAGTTGCATATATCTATATGTAATTTAATTTGTATAGCCCCACGTTCTTTGGGAGCCAAATTGTAACAAGTTATATATTCTGTGCAATTTAATTTGTACATTACCTGAACTCATACACTTTATATAACATTACTAACAACTTGTATGTGTATTTGGGGTTCAGGTGTAAATATAATAAGAGTATTTTTTATTATCAGTATTAAAAACTCATATTTATTATTTTTTCATTATTAAAATTATTCATAAACATCATTAATTTGTCGGTCACGATATTGCTCATTATTTAATGTTTATATCTTAAGATATGCAACATTACACATATTTAAAAAAATTCTTATATCTAAACATGTTAATCTTATATCTAAACATGTTAAATAATTTTTATTAATTTATTATAAAATTAAAATATTCTTATATTGAAATAAATTGTCTTATCTCAGATCTGACCTCTACTCGCTCAGTCTATACCAATGTTTTGACTTCAATTTAACTTTATATTAATTTCTTGTAGACTGGCTTTTGTTTTAATATTCAACTTTAAATTAATCTTTCTATACTTCAAATATCTAATCACTTTACTATTTATTTTGATCATAAACTCTACTCTCTTTACTTTAAATTCTCTTTCATTTATTACTGCTTTTATATTTATTATGCGATAGCTCATTCTTACGAGTAAACATTTATTTACATTTTAACATATTATTACTAAATATAAACTTTCTTTGTTTCAATTTACTGTCTTTTGAAATCGTCTTTATGAGCTCTTTTGTTTTTATAAATCGTTTAAAATGCATTAAGCATGTCACCTCGATTTCTGATGATCTTACGACTGTTGTCCGGGGTCCAGCGTTGTCTAGAGTTAATTTTCCATTCCTCTTGTCCTGGCGTGGTCCTGGATACGTCTAGGGTCCAGCGTCGATCTACGGCATGTGTTCCTGGGTACGCCTAGAGTCCAGCGTCGATCTACGGCAGCTTTCCTGGATACATCTAGAGTCCAGCGTCAATCTACGGCAGCATGTGTTCCTGGATACATCTAGAGTCCAGCGTCGATCCACAGCATATTTCCTGGATATACTCTTGGTAGACTAACTATTGCTGTATTTATTTTTCCCGTAATATTGTCGTGACTTTAACAAACGTCATTTCGTTTGTTACTGCGACTTGTAATAGAATAATAAAAATAAACTGTTTTGCCGACGGACAGCATGTCCGGCTGCAACTGAGTCTTGAAATGAAGAGAACGGTTTTTGGTCGAACCCTTAATTTATACCCTCTCGAGATTCCGCGCTAGTCGGCTCCAAAATCGTCCTGTCGATACCTGCGTATCTCGTGACAGCCCCCACCAACGAACCTTTTCATCTATTTGCAATTATTAGCAAATAGCACTGTTTTGCACGGAATCGAGATAGCACAAATCGTAGCTACTTCGATTAATTACTCACTATATTAATTTGAGCGTCTTAGGGTAATTTGCGTATTTTTTAGCACGTTTATTTTGCACTGTCTTCGCATAACGTGTTCTATTAACGTCATCTTTTCACTGGGGATAACTATAATTTTTACCCACACTTTGGTGCCTTTGGTTTGATCATACATTAATTAGTTTTCTCACAGTGAATTAAAACAATTATTTTATTAATTACTTGGGGCGGGTTGCTGAGTTTCTTGTCTATGCCTGCTTCACTCACACACACAAGATACACGTGTACAATTGAGCAGGTGTTCACTGCGTGTCGGAACAGGTTACTTGCTCCCCTAATCTAACAACGAAATATTTTTGCAATCTCAGACCTGTCCATTTACCCGTAACTTATACAAATTATACAAAATTTACATTTGTTTAAATTAATGCCTAATACAGCTATGGCTGTATCGTTGCAATATATATATATATATATATATATATATCGTATTAACCAATATACCTTCTTAACACCTTGTTATATTTTAATTAAGATAAGTGCTTGCAACACGGAAAGTACAGATCGATACCGCCGGATTCTTTATTAACTTGACGAATTACTCTGTGGAATCCCGCCGATTCACTGTTATTGTAAAGACTGATCACTTAACTGTTTATTAACCGTTCTCCGATACTTGAATTGACAATTACGATTTTAATACTTGTAACTTCTCCGCCACTTTCACTTCCGAATTCACTATTACTTATTTGATTCAATAAAGACTTCGAGTCAATAGTTGTAAATTGTCCGCTGACTTAAGTAACGGTTACGATTCTTTAAGATAACTATTACAAGTTCAATTGTTATAATATCTCCGCTAACTTAAAATAACGGTTACGAGTCCTTTACGTATAATGCTACTCCGATGACTGACTTACTTTTTCAACTACGCTTTTTTATACACGAACTACTGTTACCCACACTTAATATTTACACTAAACATTCTCATTGGACTTAAGTGCCGCGATATTCAATTCTATCCAATGTGACAAGAGAATTTAACCGCTAAAAAACTTATGCTTTTTCTTATTCGCTAACAAACTGCGCGTTCCGAACTTCTCTCGGTGTAGTGGAAACTGACGCGTAATATCGTTTCTCTCTCTAACTCTCTCGCTTCAACATAACGGTACTCATTGTTATAAGCACTTAACTTTTACAGCTCCTTACCTATTTTTTGCTGTTTCTTAAATATAATACAATTTTACTACCTTATGTCCCGTACGTGACTTTTGCTTATTTTCTGCCGTCTAACCGTCGCCAGACGCCAGGGTGCGTTCTTTTGAAAAAACACCGCTCTGATAATTTTCTAACGGTATTTCTTTAACTTTATTTGTACATATTTGTTCTGATATCTGTTTAATATTGATTAATTCTCGTAAAATTGCAAGGTATACAATTTTGACGTTATAGTATTTATGAACTATACAAAGTACTATATGTGTATGTATGTAGTATGTATAAAATGAACATTGAAGAACCTGAAGTCACGTAACATCTGTAACAATGAGAAACAGTATAGAATTTTTAAAACACGTCTATTGAAAACACAACATAGGACTAAACTATCCACTTGCAATAGCGTATCTCCAATTTCCTCTACTCAGTGTCACTTTCAGCGTTTTAGTCTCGACCCGCCCCCTTTCCTCTACCTTATTTCCCGTCATAGATTTCGCTCTGGTTGACTTCAATGCGTGCGGGCTATCTGCAGGCCTGCAACTCATTTATGTCTCGTATATTTTTAAGTGGGCCACTGGCGGCTTTGTATACATTTCATAGTGTTGCTTTTCTAACGTCTAAGGTTCTCACAAAAGTCTCGGACGTGTACTGTACGCACACCAGTTTTGCTGCCGAGACGCCTGAGGAGCGGGGGATCTACTGAACGATAGTGCGTGCTTGTGTTGGTGGGGTATTACTGGTTCTGACAACATTGTTCGGACGTTCAGAAGACTCAAAAGACCCATTTAGTTGTGATTTTGTGTACGTATTAGATTGAGAGTTCGTACATTACATTAAGTGTAATTTACTGAATATTTTGTTAAAGTGTGTTTTCTTATTCGCTGCAAGAAATACCTTGTGAGAGACAGCCAAGTCACACCTAAACTGTGTTAAACGTATTTTAAATGTGTAGTATTACTGTGATGCGTGCAGTGGAATGGCATACGTCACCACATTCCTTGTTCGGTAGCAAAGGAGAACTGCTGATAGTAAGTGAGTGCGGGTTTTACAAGAGTTTGTGGTATCGCAGATTTGTTGGGCACTTTTATATCTTGGCAGACGATGATAACAATGATACCTCTAAAACGAACCAACTGCTCACGGGTCGCCATAGAGATTTGGTCTCTTTCAAGTATCCCCATTTTTGTCAGTCTGATAATTAATAACAAACAATACTTTAATACTTAAATTTAATAAACAAACACTAAACATATATAGAGATACTTTTTGTTTTCCTGTCGACTGTTTCACCAGTTACGGCAGCATAAGAGGTTAGCTTGATTCAAATCTGACATCTGAAGCTGGCGTACCTGTGAAACAATTGTCAGGAATTTAAAAAGAATATGTAGAGCTATACCAAGTGTTTATTTACTAAATTCAGGTACAGTATTAATAACGTGTTCTACCAAATACCGAGCGACCATTTGATCAGGAATTCTATAAAAAAATATACCGCGCGCGCGTTTGTATGTGAGTGAGTGTGTGTGCGTGTGCGCGCGCACATTTATATTTCTGTGTATATTTATAAATATGTATAATATATTGCGAGTATAAATTTTGTAAATATACCGTGTATATACCGGTATGTGTAGGCCTATATATGTTTCTGAAGTGCCAGTAATGATACCTGTCGAAACTGTGTAAAATAAAAATAAATAAAAATATATTCTTAGTAAAAATATAAAATATTTTTTACTATTAATATCAGAATAACAAGAACAATTTTGAACAAATATGAAAACAGCCCAAAATGTATTTTTGTTATTAAATATCTTACTATTTCGGTCAGTTAGAATTTTTAACGGGTTTTTTTATTCTATTGTATTTTAAACGAGTAAAAATATCTGCTGCGTAGTGAACCTGGCTGTTACCCTACAGTCTCGGTTTCAGGTGCCGAACAAAATTAAAGTCTGGTTCAACACGCTGACTCGGTCTGTGAAAATGAGTAGCCTAATTAGGATAATGTCTTGAGCTAATAATGACGACCACACTACCACGCTCAACCCTGCAGCCTACATTCCTAAACCGTTTTTGTGGTACAAACATTTCCAAATCGCTTGGTAGGAATCAGCAGCATAATACTGCCAAATATAAGGTTATTAACAGATTCTTGGGCAGTATTAGCAAGTGGTTGCAAGGGAATCGATTGTTTCGGAATTTGGTGCTGGCGACTACTTCTTCGGATATTCTTGGGTAGCTCGTCGAACAAATGCCTCCATATTTTGGAGGCGTCAAATATAATTCAGCCCTTTGTCGTCGATTAGTCGTGAATACTAAACTCTATAGTTTCTTCTTTGGTCACGTTACGAGAAGAGAATATGGACTGGAAAACCATGCTCGCAAGCTTTCATGGTTTTCATTGTTAATAACAACGCTTTTGTGGTTTAAAACGCGTGGTGGTTTTATTTTTCTTTAAACCAAACGTTTCCGCGTACTGCGATGAGGCATCCTCACTGGCTCGACCGAGGTAGAGCTCGAAGTCTTTTCATACGATAAGTCCCGCCCGCAGTGTTACAAACAATCCCATAGTTTAGAACAAACTAGTCTACGTCCAACAAACCAAAAACTGCAATACTGAACAGAAGTTGAAACTAATAGACGGTACCGTTAGTTGAAACTAATAAGTGTTACGACAGTAACACTTCGCCTACCTTCCTAATCGGCTTGAATATGGAATGTGTGTTTTTTTTCTTCAAAATCCGGTCGATTTTATGAGTATTCTCACATACCTACGGCAAGTGAGCGTGTCAACTTTCTATTTCAGCTGAACGCTTACAGGATCGATTTCACTTTCTGCAGGAGACTTCTTACTGGTTTTGTATATTGCTTTTCGGAAGTCAGCCTGATTTGTGTATGGTTGTAACCATTCTTTAACATAGGTCATACCGTAGTCCAGTTTCTCTCGTCCAGTAGGCTATGTGTACCGCTCGGTTTATTAACGAGTTCGGGACTCCTTGTCGGGACCGCAGTTATGCGCTGGAAAAATCTGTAGCATATTGCCTGCAGGAGACCGCGTTTTGTTTTCATATAATCTCGCCGTATCCAAAAGTAAACTAAACTTCAGCCGTACAGAAGGCTTAGCTGGGCGTGGTGTCTACGGTTACGAGAGTCGGACCTTGTTAGAAAAATTTCGAGACGTCCTGGACCACTTAGAGTGGAAACGATGTGTAACATTTGCGAATCAGTGAACGAAGAAGGTAGGCTTTTGTATTGTACGCTATTGACTACGTGCTCTGTGAGCTATTCAAACTGTCGGCCATGTAAAACTGAAGCGGGGAGGGCACGTTCTGCGAATGCCAGACGTCAGAATCTGTATAAAGGTATACGGTAGAAGTTAATTGCAGTAAAAAGTCAAAAATGTGGTGGAAAAGCGTAACAAAACGATGATGGAAGGATGTTATATGTTTTAAGTTGTATATAAAACATGTATTTAAGTTGTTATATATCAGTGGCGGCTGGTGGTTCTAAATTTTGGTGGATGCAGTAGTTGGTTGAGTGGATGGGAGATCGGTTAAAGGACATTAAACTATCATAATCATAGTAATACAAAATTATTACTACAATTTTATAACCTCAAACAACGGGTAACGTTTACCTTGAACCAATGTAAACACTAAACCTGACATAACTTATAAATCAAAAAGGCTGTTGTGATTTCATGACACAAAGTTACGCTACAGCGCTACTAGTGGTGCGTTGCAGAAACTTTGCAACCGCCTAGCTAACATTGGGAACATCGGGTAGTTGTGAAGAGTAGCGCACGTCCTCCTATTTGTTTCACAAACAAATGGGAGGACGTGCGCTACTCTTGAAGCACACACTAACTTGTGCGTGTGCTTAAACAGTTGAAGTTGCAAACGGCCTACAACCACCAGCCTGCGCGCCACATTTGAATTGTACGCGAACATTACCGCGTACGATCTAATACGCTTTCCGTTGAAATTTATGATACCTTTATCTGCTTAATGTTTTCATATATTACTTTGTAGTTTAGTTATTCTATATTGGTGGTTGTGCAACGCTGCAACCATAACACCAGCCGCCACTGTTATATATACATTTTAAGAGTTTTAACCTGGACGCCTGAAAGCAGACCGGAGCTGTGGCAACACTGGAAGAACACTCGTTCGCTTACACTGTATACCTGTGTGTATGTACGACGAAAATTTCTCACAGACCAACTTTTATTCGAAAAAAATCATAACTACAGTTTGTTTCAAATTGGAATGGGATTGTGGGTGACGCAAGCGCGGGAGGTTTGGCTTGGATCCGCCCGATCAGCGTCGTGGAAATTCGTGTGCGTTGCCAGTTGTCTTCTGAATCGCCCGGAACACGTGAAGTTCCGATGTGATTTTCACGCGTGTAATTGCCGCCGATTTTAGTGGTCTTCAGTAGTTAAAATCAAACAGTCTTTTTAAAGACTAACTGGAACTGCGTCGTTTATATTAAAGCCATGTAGAAAAATACTGAATTTAACGATATCCGTCCAAAAAAAAAAAACTGTAAATGTACAGGAGGATAATACATTTTTTTAAAGAAATTAACAGTTATTAATTAGATTAACAATAACAACAGTAAAATAATCAAATAATATAGATAACTAGTTTGATACCATAGTAGCATTGATTAATTATGGAGTGTACGTTTCATGATTATTAATCAGTGTTTTCGAATTCGTTTTTCTGTAAATAGTAGCCTAACTGTTTCGCAATATCGTGACCGCCAGTGTATAGCGTAAATAACCTGACAATGGTCTATAACCGAAATCGATAGAAGTTAAGAATGTGAGTAATTTGAAACTTTATTATAAATTATATATGTATGGTATCTTTATGCTATGAACAATGAATACTCTACAATAGAAGATGGAGAATAACAGTTTAACAATTCACCATGGAAGTTCAAAAATTAAAATATTCGATGTGCAAATTTTCAAGTCCCACACTACACATACAAGCGATAAATACATAGACGCAATATGCTTCCCTGTCTCTGCTTTCCTGTCATTCAATAGTGACATATGAAGTACACACAAAGCAGAATTATGTGTACGACCGTGTATGTATGAACGGGTCGGCCAGTCGCAAATCGACGATTGTTTATAGATTCGTTAAATACTGTGGAGACAGCAGGCTTGTAGGTTAGGTATCTTGCTGCGTTACCTTCGCTACTGCCCACTCGTCCACCTGTGTTGTGTTCGAGGCGAATGTAGAACACTCGTCGGAGATATATTTCAAACTTTTCAGAAGGGCCGCGGCCCTGTACCCGCGTATACTTGCCCGTAAAGTAACGACGATAATCACTATTATACTGGCGCTGATGTCGATCGGTGCTGTGACTACCATGTCGTGTCGTCTGTGTCGGATAACTGACAAACGGCCAACGAGAAAAATTTTTAGAAACTGTGAAAGCTTATCGGTCGGATTAATAAATTATTTTAGATATGCATCTCGAACAGAGTTGCTATGTAAAACGTACGCGTCCGGAGTGAGAAATATCTGTCTGCAGTACATTACAGTGTGAAATGTATGTATATGTTTTGTAGCACAACAAGACTGCCAACCCCTCGCGGATCAGATTAGATTCAAGGTCGAGCCACTAGATTGATGATGGAATTTGGCCTATACCAGCTACTATTAAATAGAATATTAACATTCTTCTTCTTCTTCTTCTTCTTCTTCTTCTTCTTCTTCTTCTTCTTCTTCTTCTTCTTCTTCTTCTTGTTCTTGTTCTTGTTCTTCTTCCTCCTCCTCTTCTTCTTCTTCTTCTTCTTCTTCTTCTTCTTCTATGGCGTCACAGTTCGGAGTCGAACCTTAGCCTCAATAATCATTCGCCTCCATTTCTCCCTGTCCTTGACGATCGATGTCCATCGTTTTATTTTAAGCAAAGTATCAGCATCCCTCGCCACTGCGTCAATCCAGCAACGCTTGGGTCTTCTGACAGGCCTTCTATCCTCGATTTGACTAAACAGTACCTTCCTAGGTATTCGGTTGCCTTCCGTTCTAATGATGTCTCCTGCCCATTGCAATCTATACAGTCGGATGGTGGTGGGCAGATCATTGTCTTTATATAGCTTGTATAGTTCCTCATCGTTGTGACGCCTTCACCATATCCCAGTGACTTGGATTGGTCCGTACATTCTCCTCAGAATTCTCCTTTTGAAAGGTATTGACTATGTTAGCGGCTCATTTGTTCAGAGTCCAAGTCTCCTGCCATATGTTATCACCGGTCTAATCATAACTTTATATAATGTGACCTTGGACCGACGGCGGATATTCCTTGTCGTGAATATTGTTGTCAACGAAGTATATGCTCTATTTGCGGCCTGTATCCTTTTCCTTATTTCATTATTATCTTCTGCAACCCAACATCCCAAATATTTAAAACGATTAACTATTTCCAGGTTTAGTGGTTCGATTTCAAACTGTTCAGGTTTCCTGGTTTTCCTTCGAGTGGTAATCATAACCTTTCTTTTATCTGTATTCACCTGTAATCCTATCTCGCCTGCTTCACATTTGAGTTCCTGGAAGATCTCTTTTGCTCTTCCTTGGGATCTTGCCATAATATTAATATCATCTGCACATCCTAGGATCTGGACCATTTTATATTCTAATGTTGGATTCGTATCAATTGACAATTTTATGATCACATATTCGAGTGCTAGGTTGAACAAGGTTGGTGCCGGCCCATCGCCTTGTTTCAACCCTGCTAACCCCTCAAGGATCGGATTAGATTCAAGGTTGAGCCACTAGATTGATGGGAAATAAGAAACAAATCTGTATGGCTTACGTGAATATGTAATACAATTCCGTTCCGAAAAGTGCTCATTATAAAAAAGCAAGCCATACAAACGGATTAAGAACAACCGAAATGAATGTCTGGAAACTAGTAGCGGGCGAAAAAGGAGAGGTTAACTTTCGAGCGGCTCTGACCAATTGTGGGGATTGACAATTTTTGTTTTTAAATCTTTACTTCATCATAATATTACAACACAACAGTGTGATGAAACAAAATAGGTGTCCACTAGAAATGACAGTCTTGGAGCTTCTTTGCTACTTGTGTTAAAATCCTGACTACTTTTTCCATTCTTCATTAATACCTTTTTTTTCTTGCAAATATCTTACTATATTATCTAAACATTTTTTATGTAGCAGTCTGGATGTATTTTAAAAACATCTTAGGTGTACGAGTCCTGTTGTTAGGTCTGTCGAATGTAACAGGATTTTTAATAATAAAGTAACAAGAAGGTGGTCAGAGTAAATGACTGTATTCTCTCCCCTCCCACACACACACGCGCGCGCGCGCGCGCGCGCACTTAATTTGTATATATTACATTTGTTCTGTAGGGGGACACTTGACATAAAAGCAATTAAACTAATATAAATTATACAAATTTTATTATAAATGCCTTATTTACTAAAATGTTTATTGAATACAATAATATATGCAGTGGAAGGGGGCAAGCATTTATTCAATGTACATGGTCACCTCTCCCCTTTCCAGTAACTTATTGGTAATTTACAGTTTTCATAAAATGGCAAAATTATTTTAAACACTACAATACTGTACAAAAAAAAAACTTTTCACAAACAGTAATGTTTTTCTAATCAGTTAACATAAAATTATTACAGGATATATATAAATCATACACTTAAATACTTAATTAAATACTTATTATCATTAATTATAGAATGCCTTTTTTTTAAATCAGTATTTGCTTTCACATAAGTAGAACATATGTGAGCTTCCCTCACATACGTAAACATAAATAGGACCATTTGCTGTTTCACAAAAACAAATCAAATAAATTTCTTGATTTAATTAAAAATACAAATCCAGCAAGCTGCAGTAAAGAAATACAAAATAGTAGGCCTATAACACAATAATATAAGGAATTAAAATATAATATGAAAGAAATAATAAAATTCAACAACATAATAAAAAATTATAATATATTTTTTTATTAATAAATACATTTTTTACCATTGATTTTTGAAATGTCTTCAATATTTGAAACTGAAAGGAACCGTGTTTTCAGTGATTTCAGAAGGTGACCAAGAGTAGCCTATCCCCAAGACTAACGTATTAAAGAAGCGTGGAGCACTACTGCTATAAACCGAAGATGAGCAGTTAATTTTGACCGCGGAACAACAACAGTATGGTTTTCTCGTAGATCCATAGTCTTCTCCTTTAAATTTATATCTATTATCATTTCCAATACGAAACAGCCTAAGACCCCTTTAGGGAAGAATTCTAAACTTTTGAAAAAGTGGCCAAGACGTCAAAGTGGTCAAACTTCCGTTTCTTAGAAAGAAATTACGAGATCTGTCATCTAGATCCATACAGGAGCAGGTAGCGTACGTCTCGTTACTGGATAACAGAAACGGTACATTCAAGAAAGGGTAGACCCTACTAAAATTATAAAATTCACTACCCACTTTCGCAATAATACAAGGAATGGATCAATATAATGTACAAGACTTCACAGACTGCCGGTGTGTAAACAGTGGTGTAACACAAACGGACGCTTTCCGACACGTGCATCGCGTCATTGGGAATGTCCAGGCTTAAACTACGCTTCCACTGTTTTGCAAAGCGTTTCATTCATGCAACCAGACATAATAAGGTCAGAAATAATAATAACAGAATTACGAAATAAATGTTTTTCTTATGCATTGGTAAGTAGAAAATATGCATATATGAAACGTGTTCTACTCGGTCATACATAAAATGGAAAATTAACTTCAAAGTGTAGCCATTACTACCAGTACATCCAAAGGAGAAATATTACGGAAGAATGCACTAATGTGAGTAACAGTAAAGGTTAACAAAACTATAATAATTTTGTAAAATTGTAAAACACTTGCTCTTAACTACCAGGAATGTACAGGCCTGTTCCTATGCTTTCATAGAATTATAAATATAAAAGAAACTATATAAGCCAGTCATAATAATAAACAGAGATTTAGGAAATCTTTTAAGAAACAGTGGATCGCAACGGATTGTATTCAGTATTGTAAGGTAAACAACACAGTCTGTGGGGAGGTTGTTGCAAACACACAGTATTTATGAAAACATATGAATTATAAAACAAAATACTGTATAAAATACGTTCCAGTTATTTGTGCTTAGTGTGTAAGACAATAGAAAATAACCAGTATGTGCTTTGGAGTCTGTAGAGACATTTTTGAGAAACTGAATGACGAATTAAGAGAAACGTACCAAAATTTGGTCACTCGCATAGGCCTAAGGTAGATCGACCACAGTAACAGAAGTATTTAAAATAGAATAAATACTCCAACGATTGGCTTCTGTGATACAGTAACTGGCTTTAACGTTGCAATTTACGTTCCACTTCAACAACTAACTTTGTAATTTACTTTAGATCCAACCAATGCATGATAGACTGTTATCAGCAAGTTTTCTGGACAAAAATCTGTAAGAAGTAAAGTTTTTGGAAGAATGTACTCAACTCTTCAGCTTACTAATATAACCTTTCTACGAGAGATAACTGTATATTATTAAACCAAGACATTTCATTTGTTCAGTTTGTTCAATCGCCAAGCGCCTAAAGTCAAATTCTTTTTGACATGATGATCCATAGTAGAACAAAGAACGTGAAAATTCAAGCATGTCTCTAAACTGAAAATCATAAACCAATTTATGCTAAACCAGTGCTTTTATTTATTTAAATCAAGCTGAAGAGGGTTGTGAAGGGAGGCCAAAGTATTGCCGGTATAAAATAACGCGGTGTCATCTGCATATTAAAAGTATACAGTTAATTTGGTATTGACTTGTAGAAACGATTGGCCGAACACATATTAAATTCTCAACTTAGAGGCGGACGGAAGCCTGGCAGACAAGGAAATTATAGGCGTATGCCTAAAATACAGACGTGGAACGATTGCGAAAGATGGAAATTAGAAATCGGAAAACCGATCTGCATATATGGTGTTATCAACCTTCGTATTTGCCAGAGCGTCGATAGCACCTGTCAGCGTGTACGGAGTCGGTCTTAACGCATCGGTACACAAACTGATAATGAACATGCCCAGGGACAATCTAAACACATGGGTGCACCATTATCTACCCGATTGTCAGAGCGAACGGTGAGGCGACACAATACCTTCGGCAGAGGCGAATCCTCAGAGCAAGCAACGCAAGCAGTGCTTGCCTAAAGAAAATCTGAAAATGTAAATAAATGATTACGTTACCAACATTACTGTTGCCACCAAAAACTGTTTCATGTGCCTTCTTATCATCATTTCATCTCTCATCTTTTGAAAGTCAGCGCCGCATTTTCCATTCGTTTATGACAGAACGAACAGACATAATTCAAATCACATGTATTATTCGAACATATCACACCCCACACACACAACATCCGTCCTTCAAAAGTCGACGCCGTCGTCAAGAACAAGACGGACTGCGCTCCCAGTGGCAGCCTCTGACGAAGCTTATAAGAAGCGAAAACTGTTCTTCAGACTATAAAGTAAAACTTTTACGTTTTTACCAATAAAAAACTTTGTGTTCCGAGTCAGTATTGATATAATTATATTTAGTTAATCAACGGACACGTCATGGACAACGAAATCCAATAATAAAGCATTTGTTGTTGTTGTTGTTGCGCAAGCACTGCTCTGTGTGTGTGGGGGGGGGGGTGCGCGTGTGTGTGCTGAATCGTCATCTGAGCAACTGAAAAAGCGAAATTTGGTCTTTAAGGAAGATCGTAACATGAATAATGTTCATGTTATGCAACCGATTGTCAGTTGTCAAGAGTTCTTTTGATTTTCCTGGTCATTTGTATCCACGCATAGGCCGCGGGAGTGTTTAGACAGTTTTCTCATATTTGTATACATACGAATGCCCCATAAAACAGGTAGATGATGTAATGTCGAGAATCGTTCTTACATAGTTTTAAAGATGTTTTGTAGTGAATTTTTCTTGCATTATAATTAACATTAACATACCAGATCATGTGGATCGTTCTTTTGAATAATATATTTTAAAATAAATTCTTCTTATTGCATTGTTCGATATTATTTTTCGATACTATGAAACTAGAACTGAAATCGTTTGA
This sequence comes from Magicicada septendecula, assembly GCA_034769895.1. Lineage (NCBI taxonomy): Eukaryota > Metazoa > Arthropoda > Insecta > Hemiptera > Cicadidae > Magicicada > Magicicada septendecula. The sequence continues at coordinate 298,040,289 of CM068376.1, read as the reverse complement.
TGACTATTCAGTATCACGTATTCAGTATGACGTCAGATTTGCCTTGCAGTATAGACAAGTGACGTGTGACGACTTTAATTATGTTTTTGTATTACTGAAATGTCAATATCAAAAGAATTTAACAGGCATTTATTACAGCGGGCGTAAAAATATACGTATATCTTTGTAATGAAAACAATCCGAGTATTGTAGGCTTCCATACGTACATGTGTATGTGTGTATGGAGGGGGGGTGAGGGGTGCCAACACGTGCGTGCGACGAAGAACGTACAAAATAGGAATGCAGTTTCCCATTTGAGTGTGTTGTAATGCTGTGTGTGTGAGCGCGCGTGCGTGAGTACCTACAAGACATTACAATGGGTGTCTTATAAGTGTGTGGTCAAAGGTTACTGTTAACAATTACGCAGGAACGTTGCACCTGGTAATGTATACGCTATATTCCTGTAACTCGCGTGCTCGTATCTTCGGAAATGTTGCCACCAATGCTCGCCAGTTGCACCGTACCAATCATCATCGAGGTCACACATACAAGATGACACCTTTGCGCCCAACTTCGGACAAAGTAGGCATATGTATTGCCCAAAAACTCAATTGATTTCAGATCGTTCTGTTTTCCAGTGATCAGTGTTTAAAGCCTTCATATCTCTAAATGGCGTACTCATGGACCACTGTTTTACGCCAATTGGGTAGAGTAGATCTTTAATTAGGCATTCCCTGTAACCCGGAAGTCGTATCATTGCTAATTCTCACATTTATTCTTTCTGAAGCTGTCATTTAATATTATACTATTAAGCGTCTGTATTTTAAACATTGCAACCATCTTTACTGTGCTTGCCGCCTCCCACCGAGGATATTCCCATTGTCAGACATTCCCATTCCTATTACCATTTCTTCCTCCTCTGGCATCTGTTACATTATCCATTGTCCGGACTGTTCTGTTACATTGTCCAGTATGGGAGACACATTTACTCAACGACGAATCTAGGATTTTTCTAGGGAGGGTAGAGGGGACGCGCGCTACATTATCGAATTCGACTCGACACAATCGTACGTGCTTCGCCATTATCAGTAAACGACGTTAAGGAGTAAACCCAGAAAACCCATTACGGTAGAATGATTATGTAGAACATTTAGCCGTTTTATATCAATTATTACGGTAAACACAGATAAAATCGTAAACATCTGCAGTTTTAATATTTCTTGCCGCCATTTTGAACCGCAAGAGGTTTTGACACGAATTGTTTATCTATAAGCTTAGTGTTCAAAACTCTTTATAAAGTGCACAATTGACTGATTCTAGTAGGGCGGATTTTGAGAAACGAACCTGTTCCTGAAACACTTCTTCTTCTTATCTGGCATTACAGCCTTTGGTGGGCTTTAGCCTCATCATCAATACTCCTCCATGCTTCCCTGTTCTCCGCCCTTCCTCTCCACCCTCTGATTCCAATGCTAGCAAGATCTTCTGTTACGCCATCCAACCGTCTCATCATTGGTCTGCCTCTACGTCTAGTACTATATAATCTTCCCTTCAGCATTCTTTTTGGCATTCTTCCCACATGTCCAAGCCAACAAAACCTCTATGATTTGATAAATTTCACTGTCTTTTCCATGCATGAGAGCCTGTAATTCATTGTTATTGCGTATTCTCCAACCGCCTTATTCTCTTAGTAGGTCATAAATTTTATGCAATACTGTATTTTACGCTCAAATGATTTTCAAGCAGTTTTGTCATTCTCTGTCAAAGTCCACAGCTCAGATCCATATTTAACAATTGGTCGCACAAGAGAATAATAGGCTTGTAGGCCTACTTTAAGTTTTATACCTCTTATAACATGATTGTTTTTACATATGTTAATGTTTGCAAAGCAAACTCTATTTCCTGCTTGTATCCTTTCTCTTATACTCACCCTAATGTTATTATCATTTGATACCAAGGCACCTAGATAACTAAAGCAGGAAACACTCCCCACTCACATTGAAATCTATAGGAGTCCTTCTGGTCTCTGAGTTGATCATTACCATGTAGGACTATTTTGTCCTGTTTTCATTTACCACAAGACCAATTTTCATTGCTTCTGCTTCCATTAGGCCTAATGCATACGTGTCTTTGAGGCTAACAACGCTTCTTGCTACTATTGCAATGTCATCTGTGCACATATTTGAGAAGATTTCATGAATATTATGCCATAGTTTTACTGCATTGTGTAGAGTTATCCTTGAACAGAACCGCAGAGAGGCCATCTCCTTGCTTCACACCAAAACTTGCACTCATTTTCTTATATATCTTTACCTTTGATTTTGTGTCCTTCATTGTCATTTTAATTAATCGGATTAGTTTGGTGCTAATACCAACTTCCTCGCAGGACTTTAAATAACTCTTCCCGATTTATACTATCGAAGGCCTGATTAAAATCAATAAACAGGAAATTTAGGTCTATATCATGTTCATAGAATTTCTCCATCATCTGTCTAATGATAAATAGGTCCTCTGTTAGGCCGAACGTCACACTGATATTCCTGGAACATTCCGTACTTAAAAATTAACGATTCAATTTTCTGCGATACTCCATTACGTAGTTTAGTGAAAATAATCCGGTTTCATGATTTGTAAGTCAAACCTTTCTCCCGTAATGAATTTGGACACGTCAGATGATTCACCGTGTGTCTGATGCTGTATAATGTTGCTGAGCCCGTATGAAATCGCCGTTGTTGGTGAAGATTTTTAGTTTTTATAAATAGCTTTGTTGTTTTGTGTCGCTTTCACGACGAAACTACTGCATTAGAGTGAGCTCCAAGTCACTGAGAGTAATGCGGTCAGAGAGAGAGCGTAGATACCTGACGCACAGTTGTGTTAAACAATCAGCGATTGGTAAAAAATACCGATTCACATTACATTATCAAAAGTCATTCAACGCTCACTTTCCTCTCATTGAGCATTAAAGCTAGAAAACTGTGACGCTTTGTGTTGTACAAGAATTGGCACCGTAAATATTATTAGTATTAAAATCTAATTGTAATTTCACACAGCTTAACACTCAGAAATACGATGTAATATATCGTATAATAGATGACTTACATTTTAATGAGGGCGAGCTAACTCCTCATCTGTTTCCTCTTTCCTGACAGCATTGCCACTGCGATCAGAATCACTGTCACTGCTGTCTATGTTGTCACCATTATCACTGAATATCACATGTCACCGAATTTGATGTGATAATAATCTTGTCAATAACGTCTTACATTATCCCATCACTTTCCTCTACCTCCACAACTTTCTTGCAGTACCCTACCCAGTCACTTTCAGTTACCGACATTACTGTTTGCTCAGTTATTTCAGTCAATTCCGTAAAATTAAGACTTCCATGACTGTTGCAATTTCGTATATAGTTTTTAACTTTTGCCCAGGCAAGTTCAATATGATTGAGGTCCCACATATATGGAGGAAGAAGTACAACAGTGTGACCCTTGCTTGATAAAAATTGATCAGTCATGTACTGCTTTTCTCTGGGCCGATGGAGTTCTATAATTTGAAAAAGATGTTCCTTTCTCATACCTTCATCACAATTAATACTCTTATTTGTTAAAATTGTATCATATCGAGTTTCGTAGAATATTTTATCGGAATCTTTTCAGCTAAAACAGAATGATACGGGGCATTGTTCATAACTATTGCTGATTCCGGCGGAATATTTGGCAAAAACTTATTCTCAGAAACAACGGTAAAAACCAAACTGCGATAATATTACAAACTGAGTAGTCTGCCTTTGTGATGGATGCCAGTTTTCACTGTGAACAGGGTTATAGTGCTGTGATGAATCATTGGCCTTGACAAACAAACGATAGCAACACACACACACACACACACACACTCATACTTTATACCCTCCATCAGAGGCACATAGTTCAGTCTCATGCAGTACGTGATCGTATATTACACATATTCTTCGTAAAATATTTTCGGTACTATAGACAAATTTGAAGTGTTAGTAATAGTTAATTTTTCTGAGAAGGGCGTCCGTGCCCTTTAAGTGCCCCATACACCTTCGTGCATTGGATGGCACGTGGTGAGCCCACACACTGGAAAAGTAGCCAGTCTCGTGGCGTGCCAGATACGATCCCAATGTGTACGGTTTGAGGTGTATATGTGTCTACGGTTTCTTGTTAATAGTGTGTAATTGAATTTATACAGGAATGTTGCGAAGAGTGCGGACAGTGGTACAGTCTGATATCTGAGAAGGGTAAACCGTGAAGTCACGAACATTAGCCTTCTCAAACATTAGCGTGGATAATCGAGAGTTGTTCGTATTCCAATAAATGCTGTCAATAAAATGTTATGTTATCCTTCTCAAACATTAGCGTGGGTAATCGAGAGTTGTTCGTATTCCAATAAATGCTGCCAATAAAATGGCACTTCAGCCAGGTTTGTTATGGCTTATAAATAGACATTTTAAGCCTATCCTCTTAGCTTATCCTTTTTTATTCTGTGTCGAAATATTCTGGATATTATGAGCAATAGAAAACAGCTACAGATTTTTGCGAAAATGTAAAATCTTTAGGCTATCTGAACCTAAACAGTTCTTTGTAGGCAGTCTCCTTCATGTTCTTGTTACAATAGTCTTTACTTTTTACCCGCCATAAACAATCGTGGTTTCTGTAGGCTTCAATAAACGTCGGGAGAAAGTGAACAGACAGAAAAGATGCCGAGTCACTCATGATTACACTACTACAGTCCACACAGATCACAGCTTACGACTAACTGAACATAACCTAAAAGCGCTTCACTCCGGCACGTGGCGCGTGGCGAGCCCATACACCTTCGTGCTTTGCACGCCGTGCCAAAAAAAAACCAAGATCGTCTTGATCGCCTTCGTGCCATGCAATGCACGCCGTGCAAAGCACGATGGAGCCCACATACAGGTATTTTTCCTTCGTGCATTGGTGGCGTGCAATGCACGAAAATGTATGGGCACCTTTAGATCCACCACTGCATTCACTCTACACCAGTGGTTCCCAAACTTTTCTGTCCACCGACCCCCCTCCCCAAATTAAAAATTTCACGGACCCCGTCTGAGTCATGAAATAAAACAAACAGTAAATATGATACAAACTCTTATATTTTAATTAAAATGTATTCAAATCAAAATTCTCTTAACTTGTAAAATTATAATATTAATGATATCAAACATAGTGTAATGTGAACAATGAAGCTGCTTTTGAACAATTAGCTCTGCAATATTAAGTTTAATGTATGATAATTTCAATATTAAGTCACTCTCGACATCAAGTTTATTTCTTAACTTTGCCAACCTCCAGCCACACGTGTCGAAATCCAGCTACTTAGGCGTAAAACCAGCTATACGGAAGAACGTTATGCTTTAGATACAGTGCTTATACGCGAGATACAGTGCTTATAAGCAAGATACAATGCTTATACGTGGACTAAAACAATGCGATTAGTTCTGCGTTGATGCGGCGCTCTAGGCAGTTCGGCTGACAATCAGATCTGCTACACAACATGATTTAAAGACATTATTAAACCCATTAGTTTGAAATGACTTTTACAATTACAATTAGTTAAAAAAAAAATACTGGAATGTGCTACTAATTGTTTTAAGATTCTAAAATTTAGATTCTAGACTACAAAAAAAATCGGAGAAAATTACGGTATTTATATTCTATTTTTTCTTAAAAGTGTTCACGGATCTCCTGAAACATTGTTGCGGACCCCACTTTGGGAACCACTGCTCTACACTTTCGTCTCGAACTCAGGACCTTCTTCATCGTTAGTCACTAACACACCTGACCCGCATGCTACGGATATTCTGGTGGATTCTTCAGGTTCCGTAAGAAACATACCGCTCTGGATCCATGAAAAAGATTTGTATCGGATTATGCGTAACTTGTTGAGCGAGGCAGATTACGAAACGAAAAGTAGAAAATAATCCCCAAACAATTGTCCCGTACGACACTACAAAAGCGCTCACGCATTGACATACGCGCGTGGGCGCACACTTTACTTATAGCAAACTGTATACGCTCGTGTCCGTAAAATCGATTTCACATTTACAAAAATAATAAGTGGATAGTCTCTGTTTGTTCGTAATACGTTACCGATCGTTACGTTCGAACATCGTGTCCTTTGTGCTTTTATTTTAAATTTTATTGTGTAGAGTAAATCAGTAGGATCAATGGACACGGGCACGCCGTTTGGATAGAGTTATTTATTGCGAACGCTGTAACAAATGCGTCTGTTTAATAATGTCACGTTCGTGAATGATGTAGTATTTCCTCTCGACAGTTTGAAATGACTTGTGCCGGTTTTCGAAACCTTATCTCACTTATTGTAATATATATATTTAATAATATTTCATTTAAACAGTTTTACTGACGTCTTATTTAAACGACTGGATCAGGAAATGGTAGTTATATTGTTGCCACTGTTGACATTCTTCGCGCGTTCTTCGTTTCGCTATTCTGTGTCCCATCGAATGTAGGCCTGTATGTTACCAAAGGTGCGCTAAACTAGTATTTGAAAGTAACAGGTACGAACGAAACCGTTCCAAAAAAGTAACACGTACAAGTACCTGTTATTATATACGTATTATACATATGCCTGTACTATATACAGTTGTTATAAAAATAAATTGAAACTGAAAGTATTAACAGCGTTACTTTACACTGTGACTTTATTAAGCTGTTACTGTTTAAAAGAAAATAAGAAACCAGAGAATTCATAGGCCCGCATCTTCCTTAGCGAATACTAAATTTTTCACTAGGAGTAAACAAACTGACATAGATTTAGTATTAAATTATTTATTCCATTTTGGTTAGACAAATCAGTTGCGATGCTCAGTCAATCAAATTTAGAGTGCACGTAATAGCACAACAAAGAATTTCAAAACATTTCTTGAGATGTGCAGTGAAGTTAAAATCATCTCCGAAATCACATTAACGAAAAGTACTATATGGCCTATCAGCCACTCTGTAGGTTATAACACTTATAATATAATTCGTTTTTTCAAAATTTACCAAGTTGGTGACTAGTATAATATATAATTTGCTGCTATAATCTGTATTATATATCTGCATAACACACGAGAATAAATGTAACATCAGTATGAATTTTTTTCATTTATTAAAAAACAGCTTCGTCTCTTTGGGGCAATGAGATATTCTGAACCTCGCTGTTTTGCTTCGTTTCGTACTTCTATGGCAATCGTCACATGCGCAGAATGAAGTATTCAGCACCAAAAAGTGGCTTTCTACTCGTGTACTCATAGTACTCGTTTATTCGTTAGTTTCGTAGGGGGGGGGGTCCCGGGACTCGGAACCGCGAGGCCGCGAGTAATCGGAACGAGTATTTCGACTTTTCAGTTTTCAGTTATCGTTGAATCGGAACAAATTTTCAGTCACTGTTAGGCCTATATCCGTTCGACAAAAATATCGTTCCAAAGTACCTGTTATAGGTATACCGGCCCACCTCTATATGTTACTGTAACAGTGCCGAAACGGTAACGGTCTTACCTTCAACTTCACGTTTCCGTTGTTTTCCAAATCTATTTTATTTTCATAAATAAACTTATGAAATCAAACACAACATTTTTACCGTTAAATTTGATCACCGTTTTCACCCGTTTTTATTAAAAATAATTTGTTAACCTCAGTAAACTAAGAATACAAATATAATTTTAATCGTTGCTTGTTAAAGTAACTTTTATTTAATTCGTGGCCCCTACAATAAATTGGGCTCATGCTGAAATTCAACTAATACTGTAAACAAACATTTAGTAAAAGAATTTATTGTAAGTGAATGTTTACGTAAATAGATGAATGCGTACTCAATGTGTTTATTTTAATTACAGTAGTTGCTAAATTTTAACAATTATTTTGTTTTTGTTATTTATGCTGAATAGGAGGATCGTCAAAAACGACAGTGCCGCTGACAGTCGTATTCTCAGATCTCTCCTTCTCCACTCCTCAAACGCGCAAGCACCCATAATATAATATACATTTTTCTTTGTGTCAAGAAATAGTATATTAAAGTTGCCGTACGTAGGGCAGTTAAGGAGGTAATTAGATTTAATGCGTTTGTACAGACAATTCAGTCAGGTAACACACAATACCTCTTTACGGCTTAATGGCTTGATAGTGTAACGGGAAGTAGTGTGACATAACGTCACTATAATATCCGCAAGGAGCGCTAGCAGTCGGTCCAGGAAACCGTCCAAACACAAATTATATTCGCTTTGTTTTGTGTTCGGCCACATCTAACTACGGTAGTCCGCCTGGCCATTCCAGCGACTTGTCGCACTGTGGCCAAGGTATGAAACAAAATTTCGCGAACCAGCTTATTGTTTATAAACGTATATAATAACACATGTACTCTGTGAATCCAACAAGCTTACCACTGTCGCTGTAATGGACAGTGAAGGGATGCTAGCGCAATGACTGTCTGGAACACGGACCTCGGAGAAGATAAATCGAATATTAAGTTCTGGACACGAAAAATTCAGAAGATATCAAATAATAATGTTTTGTTTGTAAAAAGGTATACAAAAACTAATTTATCTCGACTTTTTTTTTGGTCAGTTATACCTACTAAGAATAACTTGACACCATTTTAATCATACAATGAATTAAATTCAATACAAAACAATTCACTTTTCAGAAACACACGAACGATTAACATCTATTCTTTGTTAAATTAAATTTATAAAAATGTGTCAGTTAGCGGATTACGGTAGTGTAGGCTGCGGTAGCAATGGGAGAAATTATAAATAATTATGAACACTGTTTGCTTGAATAACAACGTGCATACGTATAATTACCTCTTTTGTAACACTTTAATTACAGATTTATTACTGACATTATCTTTTCTGAAAACCTCTCCTTCTCCGTCTCATTAATCATTGGATAGGTGGGAAGCACGTCAACTCTTGCGTAGCGTTCATTCTCTTCGTACCCATATATTTAATTCCGTGTTTATTCTCTATCTGCCTCTGCCTCTCTTTCCCCCCTCTCTATCACAGACTCCTCGTTTACTTCTTTTCTGTCTGGATATAGGTTAATTAATGTTTCATGCCTAATATTTATGTTTATCCTCGTAATAATTTTCATAAAGTGATTCTCAACGGTTTATTCCATCATCAAGAATATTTATTAGTACTGCGTTTTCATAAGAATAAGTCATATTTATATAGCCAAGGAAATTTCAGTTAACAAAATAAAAATTGTTTTTCTTTTGCAGCTCTTTAAATTTGCTTACAGGCATATAAATAACGTAGAGCAAGTGGGACTTGGAAACCAACTGCTTATGTCTATTGCAGCGCATAACATACGTGTAATGGCCTATGTGATATATAATATATATGTCAGAGCTTCGTGACGTCCCCTCACTGGTAAATGGATATCTCCCCAGTCGCTCTTAGTAAAGTCTTTCCTGAGCTGTTTGTGTAGTGAGATCTGGTCGTCTGTTCGGCGTTTAGCTACTCTCCCATCTGACTATCTACAGGAATACGCTAATATGAAGATCAAAAATATATAGCCTATAATTATACATATATATTTAAACACTTTTGCTACAGTCTGTTTCTTGATGCATGTATAATTTATTTAATATTTATAATTTCTCTACCTCAAGATGTTTTTTATCTTATATGGAACATGTTTCCCGCTGAAGATTTTAATAACTCTGGGGGGGGGGGTGATTGATCCCCCCAGTTACGCCACCCTATGTATGTATGTATGTGTATACATGCCTCCCCCCCCACACACACACACGTGAGTGTGTGTTGAGAGAGAAAGAGAGAGATGGTACTAAACACATTGATTGATGGGTTGTATACTCTGATAAAACCGGCCGCTTTCATGGGTCACGCGACATCAAATTAAATTTGTGACGCCATTTTTAATATGTAAAAATTATTTAATATTCATTAGTTAAGTTGTGATACAGTGCAATGTTACGCGTGGTTTCAGCAATAGCCTATTTATCATGTGCTCGGGTGGACATAAAAATAACTCCGTTTGTACGATTAGTTTTAAAAGTAGGCGTAGTAGTAGGCAATTTTGTCTATTTTTTATGTTTTTTTGCCCGTAATGTTAAACATATGAATGGAGAATTTTCTCAAGCACTTGAAAGAAATTGCAAAACATGTTTTTGAGTATTTTGAAAAAATAAACTGGTTACTGCTGGGTATGTGATTTTAATAAAAATAAGATTTATTATACATTTTGTTTATAAATCACGGACACCTTTTGTAACAAGCTGTAGATTTATCGCTTTTCTGTGGATTTTACTTGAATGATTCCATGCAATGAGAGTAAACCTCATTGGTCGTAGATGGTTTACTCGCGAGAGATCCGTCAGAAAACGCCAGAGAATTAAGATGTCCGTTTCAGGTTAAGCAAGAGTTTCTCGGCTAACTTTATCTCAGGGCAGTCTGGGCCGTTGGGACAAACGACGTTTTTACCCCAATTGCGCCCCGCGCTTCCATTTGGTCACAGCTGACCGAATCCGAGGCAACTAGTAGAAACGTTCCTGTTCCAAACTGCAGCGGGGATTCAGCTCTAAAAATTTTCTCTATAACTTCTTTCGAGTTCCTTTCTTCAAATATTTTTGTTAGGTTAGGTTGGTTCCTCCTAGTTTAGGTCGGTGTCCTTTTAGTTTGGTTCCTCCGTCTACAAATAAGACTGAGGCTTATGAAATTAGTGTTCACTGGAAAAGTAGTTGTAATATACACTTTACAATGAGCGGTAGAGATGTGAATGATATGTCCTAGCAATTATTGAGTTATGTAGCTAGTAATGGCGAAATGTGTTAATGTTGGTGTAGGTGATTATAAGCTTTGTTATGTGGTGGACCCACATGGTATATCCTTTTAACTGCGAGCAGAGCAAGCAGACATGGCTGATTTAAGGCCCATGGGTTGCGATCTAATGCTAATGGTTCGAAGTCTGTGACACATGAGTTTTTTTATTTGAGTACCCCACAAATCGATAGGCGGACAAAGACAGGGGGGAAGCGAGCGCACAGGTTTATCACATATGGGTTCAGTATCTAGAATGTAAATATTCAAAAATGTGCACAGAGATAGTTGATTGGTCGCAACAGTATATACACATTGAAAACCATCAATGTATACTATATGGATCGCGTGCTGCATTCACTGAATTCGGTCCGACCGCTGCACCAGAGGTGGGGCCCCCGTTTGGACAAGAACACTGCGTAGGCCTATGCTATATTCTGTACCTGTACAGAGTCTGACTTTTCTGCTTTGTTATAGCTTTTGTTGCTTTAGCGGAGCATATTTTGCGTTAAGTGGTATAGCTATGTCATTTTAACAATTAATGACTCCAAAGTGGGAAGTTTTTAATAAGTTCTTTTCCAAAATAAATACATTTGTTTCACTGTAAGATTTCAGTATTCTGACACATTATTTCAGTTTATTTCATTATTTCGCTAAGTTCTGTTGCGTTCATAAATAGTTCTGTTGCGTTCTTATTTATGAACATTTAATGTTGAAGCCAGACGAATAAAGATAAGAATAAGGGAAACAAAGAATACAAGACGTGAGCCGTAAACTTTAAAATGGTTATTGCGTAAAAGAAGCTAGCGTATACGCTCGCATGGTCGTTAAAGTGTTCAATTAGGAATGCTAATTTACATTAAATTTTTTTATTTTATTTAATAAAACAATTAACTATATATTAACTGTATAAAATGGTTTACATTAAACATTACTAAATAATAAGTTACAAATTTATTTAACTTTTGGCAGACACCAAGCTTAGAGAAGGTAGCTGCAGCGGTTCTTTCCTTAGCAATATCACAGCATAAGAATTTATAAAATAATGTCTATTAATTTGATAAGTTTCACTTCATGGCTGTCTTCAGAAAAACATTGTTTGAAATGTGTTTTCAAAACACTGTGCCGGCAAAGTTTTTGCAAGTTGATATAATCATGTTTTTGGTAATACGTTTACTGTCAGATATAATAAATAAATTATGCATATATTTTACAATCTTTAAACCATCTGATGACGCTCTAATTAATTTTCCGCTTAACACAAAGTCAGTAAAATGAATGTAAACGCTCAAGTTATTGTCATCTGTTATCAGTTAGGCAAAAGTAAAAACAAACTGTTATAATAATAAAATCTTCTCAGAAGCACACATTTTCAGTAGAACTGTCCCAAATGTAATAATTGTAAGGTGTCAAAGCAGGTGCATTACTGACTGAATAACTCGTTTAGTAGCCTACACGTGTTAGCGCCAAACGCTTTATTCTTCCGATGGTGGGGGAAGCTGTACGTGCTTCGGAACGTTTTCTGCCGTTCACTTTGCTTGTCAGCACGCGATCCATAAGCTTATAGTATACATCGATGCTGGAAACAGCCGTACTCACTACCATTACTGGCGTGAGTATTCATCTTTTCCCACGCCTTGATAGACGCAATGTGTACCTCGTATCCCAGCCATTGCTGAAACTTTCGGTCAAATCCTGGCTCGCCCGGAGGCGAAGGCCGAGTACTTGGGCGCGTGTTTCGAGCGACAGTTCGCTCCTAACCCGCCCATGGACTGGGACTTCGATGAAGAAGTCGTGAACGAATTGGAAGACTTTCTGTCTCTTCCGATCACTGCGGAGCCCGAACCCATTACTAGGGAAGAGGTCACAGATCGGCTCGTTGAACTCGTACCGAGAAAAGCTCCTGGCCCGGACGGCGTCTCGAACGCCGCTCTAACTCGACTCCCGGAGCAAGGAGTAATTTTCTTGGTTGCGCTGTTAAACGCGTGTCTAAGACTGGCCTATTTTCCCCAGAAATGGCGTAAGGCGACGGTCATAGTGATCCCGAAGCAGGGAAAGGATGCTTCCCGTCCCGGCAACCTCCGGCCCATTAGTCTACTGTCAGCCACGTCAAAGGTTCTCGAACGTCTTGTACACCGGAGAGTCCTAGACCATCTACTAAACTTCGATGTACTGGTCCCCGAACAGTTCGGTTTCCGTGTGGGGCATTCCACCACTCATCAGCTGATGAGACTGGTGGAATACATCACGGGCGCCGGCTGTCGGAAAGAGCAGACTGTCACCTGTTTCCTAGATGTGGAGAAGGCCTTTAATAGTGTTTGGCACGACGGGCTCTTGTTCAATCTCCGGGAAATCCAGCTCCCAGATTGCTACCTTCGCTTGATTGCTAGCTTTCTGACGGAGAGGACTTTCTGCGTGAGAATAGATGACCATGTCTCTTCCGAGAGACGCATTACAGCCGGGGTACCTCAAGGTAGCGTGCTAGGGCCTCTCCTGTTCTCCGTGTACGTCAACGACGCACCCAGAGAGCCTGTAGTCCAGATGACCCTGTTTGCCGACGACACGGCGGTCTGTACCGCCGATCGGAACGCTGACAGGTCTATCCCACGACTCCAGCGCGCACTCGATGCGTATTCGACGTGGACGGAAGGCTGGAAAGTTGCCGTCAACAAAACCAAGAGCTCCGCGGTGCTATTCTCAAACCGCCGGAAAGAACCACGAGGACGAGTGAGATTCAGTAGAACGTACTTGCCCTGGTCGAGAGAGGTTAAATACCTCGGTGTCCACCTTGATCGTCGGCTCATCTGGCGTGCCCACGCTGAGACGATGCGAAAGAGAGCGTCCGCTCGTCTCGTGCAACTGTTTTCGATACTTGTCAACAAGGCTATGACCCGCAAGCTGGGTAAGCTGATCGTCAACGCGTATCTGTTGCCGATCATTATCTACGCTATTCCCGTCTGGGGTACCTCGCAACCGTTCATAAAAGAAATTTGCAAAGCGTTTTCGACAGGGCTATTCGGCTAGCGGCCAAAGCCCCCTATCGGTTTTCTTCTCGACTTTTGAGAAGAGGACTCGGTGTCCGCTCCTTGGATGACACCGCAAGGCGACTTGCACGTAAATTTTACGTCCGAGCTGCGAGGACCCAGACAAACCCTCTCATAGCTGGCCTTGGCAAGTACCGAACACGTCCAGGTGATTCTTGGAAACGGCCTCGACAAATACTGTACTAGTCGATCTAGTACGAGCATGTCGTTGTAGCGGCCACTAAATAATTAATTAATATTCCGTCTGGACAGGACCACTAGGCAGGAGCCCCTACCGGAGGCTCGGTACTAGGAAACGATTGGGTCGTCTCACGACGCGCAACCCAACAGCTCTGGCAGTAGTAGACGCAGTCTGTGGTTGTAGCTGATAGGACGATGATTTTCGATCCCAATTGACCGGGTTCAAATTTTCACCTCGGTCGTAACTGACCGGGTTTTGTAAGATGGGTCGCAACCGACCGTGATCCTCTCAGGACAGCTTATTATACTGCCCTGACGTATTGATTGTGTTGCCAGGGCGTATTGACTGTCAACCTTGTACGCTTAAACGTCATGCCTACGTGGAGACGAGACACCGCTGAACATCTCCGGCTATTCGCTTCGGACCTTCAACTTCATAAAATATCCTGGAAGAAAGTAATTTGCGTAGAACCATTTTTATATAGACCCATTGCGAATAGACATTTTTTTCTTAATTTTATTGAGGATGTTAATTTATGCTAAGAGACAAGTTCGATGTTAAATTTCATATTAGCTAAAGTATTTGTGAGTGCAGGCCAGACTCAACTTTGTAACATACTAGCGGGTACTCTAATAAAATTGTGAATAAATCGTAACTGCTTTAGTGCTTTAGCACGCAACCAAATGTATGCTTTGTAAGACTGTAGCTGGATAATCAAAACAAATAGTTTTGTGTGTGTGTGTGTGTGTGTGCGCGCGCGCGCGGGGCCCGAAAAATTGGGTACTTAAAATCTCTACAACATATAAATTTTATGGTTCTACATTTTTACATATTAAGTGAAATAAGTTTCGTATTAAATGAAATTTGTTTTTACTGATCATAATGTCGTAAATAATATCCGTACGCCTATATACGAGAATTGTTCAATAGAAACACGTTTGATCTGCGCAGCCGTGACTTCTTCGCTATGGCAACGGAGTTCATTTGTTTATATTGTCTGTTTAAGTACTAGTGACGCTTCTGTTAAAAATATTTGCTGTTTGCTCCCTTCTAATCGTTGTGACTGGGTTGAAAAATGGCGTCTATGATAGAAAATCCGTCCAAGATAATCTGCGTGCCGTTGTTAGTATTTGGCCGCTGAGGGACGCCAGCCAATGGAAATTTATACGAGAATGAAAGCTGTATATGGTGACCATAGGTATTCTCATACGCCAGTGGTTGAATAGTGCAATAAATTTTGAGACGGAAGAGAATCCACTAAAAGTTTAACCCGTCGCGGACCTGCACGTGTTGCAGGATCAGATGAAAATGTGAGACAGCTGGAAAGTGCTTTACGCGCTGAAAACATTTGCATTCGGCCTTATCATTACAGCATTTGGTGCACTATCAACAACAATTTAATGCCTTTGTACACCAGATTGTTGCCGGTGATGAGCCTTGGTGTTATCACTACGAACCAGAATCCAAACGTCAGAGTATGCAGTGGAAGCATGCACAGTCTCTGAAGGCGAAGAAATGTCGATCCCAACCTTCGACAGGAAAAGTAATGGTGACCGTATTTTTTTATTATCAGGGTGTGCTGCTCTTAGATTTTAATGAACCCGGTGTCACCATCAACGCTGAGCGATATGCAGACAGCTTGAAACAGTTACGGGTCAGCATCAAGAATAAACGTCCCGGGAAGCTCACAAAAGGTGTCATTCTTCTGCTATACCCCATGTAGCCCAGACGATTCAAGATCTGCTTGGTCGTATGAAGTGGGAAGTCTTACAACATCCACCTTACAGTCCCGACTTGTCCCCGTGCGATTATTATGTTTTTGGCCCATTAAATAAATTACTAAAAGGACGGCGGTTCAAATCGAACGCTGACGTAGAGTTTGCTGTTAGCGAATGGTTCCGCAAACAGCCGCAAGAATTTTACCACCAGGGAATCTACAGATTAGTGCAACATTGGGACTCATGCCTTAATGCTAATGGAGACTTCTTTTAAAATCGTTGAATAAAAAATGATTTACAGCCTCTAAACGCGTTTCTATTGAACAACCCTCGTATTTGCGAACTGTTTATTAGACTACGTTTCACTACGACTAAAGCCGTATTGTAACAATTGCATCGATTAGTATAACAATTGCAAATTGTAACTATAATTCGATAGTATCGATTATACGAAAAAGACGATACTTGATTTGGTGTGTGTGTGTGTGTGTGTGTGTGTGTGTGTGTGTGTGTGTGTGTGTGTGTGTGTGTGTGTGTGTGTGTGCATATATATATATATATAAATATTATACTATTCTCAAATTACGTAACAATTGGACACAGTGTGTTAGAAAGTTGTATCCATCGTAAAACTGTGATAACAACTTTGTCGATCAGATTGCAGTAAGCAATTAGATACACGTGTGCTGTGCGCGTGAGATTAAACAATAAATAAGCACATGACAAATAAGTACATTGTGTTACCTCACGATTGTATCTAACCGCATAAATAACTGCATATATTACGTAGTCGAAGAACAGTGTAAATATGTGTGTACGGTTCTCGGCTTTGAGAACGTATTTCGTTGTCGGAAGTTCAGTAGCGCGAGTCTCCGTTTCACTGACCAAAACCGAAATATCGCACTATTGGTCCATTATTCCGCACTACATTGTCCTTTCACTTGCTCTGTGTGTGCAATCGGTTTGTATCGAGAGCGGGTCTGCATGTCGTGAAAATGTTCCTACATTGCGACGGATACCCCACTTCGTCACGATTATCGTTGGCTACGAGTAACCTTCTGTTCTGATGATTTCCATGCTGTACCGTTCTCTAGGATAAGGAATCAAAGATACAATAAAAAGTCCATATCTAAAAATGCGAAAGTAAGGCATTACAGTATAGTAGTGAATGCCTTATGCAAGTGAATGTCTACCATTGAATTATAATTTAGACAATCTAGAAATATCGGAAAGACGAATTCTTAGGAAAATATTAGGCCCACGAAAAACTTGAAAGTTTGGAAATTAAGAAGTAATGATGAAGTATATCAGACTACAGAAAAAAATAACAGAAACAATGAGAAAAAGAAGACTATTATTTTTTGAACATTTATAAGTTATAGAATGGACGACAAGAGTTTAACAAAGCAGATCTTAAATATCTGTGGGGGGAAAAAGTCAGCATCAAGTAGGATTACAGAAGTCTAAAAGTATTTAGAAAAAAAGTAATATAAACGCAGAAGAAGCAATTGAAAGAGACGTTTTTCGGGCAAAAGTGTTAAAAATGGAAGGAGCCAGGGTAGGAGAGAGAGAGAAACGGAGGTTAAAGTGGACTGAAGACAAGAAGAAGAGACAGTGAAAAGATAAAAAATATTGGATAAAAAGAAAAGAACAAAGAATAACGAATTGAAATTGGCATGTGGTCCTTAGATGGCCGACATCATTTGTACAGCCTCGAAAAGGTTTAGAGTCAAGTCAGGCTATATAATTTAACCCGGACGAGACACGAGTGGGGCGCTTTTGGTAGTACTCCGCCGACGCTTAACCAGCTGCTGAAGAGGCCAGATTCTCGGTGGGTCGAGAGTCCGGTTGGGCGTCGTAAAATCGATCCATACTAAGATTTATTGGAACCCACAACGCCGTGCTTTGAAAACGAGTGAGGAGATCGCTACGCCACTCGGACTCATACTTCGAGGGTCTTTAAACGTCATTCTGGAGATTTGCTCTCAGAACACTGTCACCTTAATTAGACGTCCCGACAAATACCCATTGATCGTAACTAGACGCTACCTTACTAAGCCACTGGCCTGCATTAGTATACAGAATTAGCGGTAATCCAATCCAATCCAATTGTGGGGCAGCTGCTGTACGTGCCCCAGTGGTTGGAGTGTCCGGGTAAACCCGATGACTGCCTGGTGCGTCTTGATTCTTGGCAGCCTTGCGCTAGTGAAAAGATGGAGCCCTCCTATTAGGAGGGATGGAAGATGTTAGGCTGTTATGGTGTAGCAGAAGTGCGGAGCGATACACAACGGCTGGTTTTTTTTTTTTTGATTTGGAAAGGAAGGATCATGATTTATTGTGTTTACACATTTATTTGGTGGGGATAAGAAAGGAGTGTCACTGACGTGACTGGGATGGAATAGAGTAGAATGCCAAGCGTCGCAAGTGTGGTGGTGAGGGGCAGATGATTGTTTACGGGGGAGGGGTCATTTAACCGCAAGCAGAGCTCGGGGGCGTTTAACTTTTCGAGGAGGTGGGACGTCGTCCGTGCTAAGGCAGCGGAGGTGAAGGTAGGATGAGGTAGAGGCAAGGCAAGAGATCGCACAAACTCATCTACAGAAGAAACCTTCAGCCCTCGCCTAAACATCATTTCTGACATACCAAGGACAGTTGGAGATATACCGGAGGGTATGAGATTGGAAAGCTTCCAAGCACGCAACAATGTAGTGTTGTAGCAGGGGCCAATTTGAGGGCCCTGCGTACGTCAGGGTTGCTCTAAGGAAGAGCAAGTAGACGGTGAGTTTAGTGCGCATAGGTACTGAATTTCGATGTGAGGTAAAGGGAAATAGTTTGGCTTTGACGCCACGAGCTTTCTGGAGACACTGAGAGACGTTCGCAGTGAAGCTAAGGCCCCGGTCAAGAATGACGCCTAAATACTTCACGGACCGTTTCCATGCGAGAATTAGCGGTAAACGTTACTGGGCAGTACTAAACGTTTGCTGACCGCTGATTTCAAGGGAACAAAAACCGACTCGGTGCTGAGATTCCGATCTGTGAACTGTGACATTATGGATAGTTTCGCTCAAGGCCAACAGCTCAGTAATGGTAACTGGATGCATCAAACGTGACGTGTCACATTCTACGCTGTATTTTGTCGTGGGAAGCGATGACTTTACTCGATACGCGTATAACTAACTATCCGCTGTCAGTAGGCTATTTGTCATTTACTTATTATCTTCTTCTTCCTCTGGCTCAGCATCCCTCTATGAGATTTGGCCTCCTCCACGACCCTACGCCGTTCCCTTCTGCTCTCGGCAACAATCTTCCATCCTCTGATCTCCATGGTCGCAGATCCTCCTCAACACACTCCAGTCACCACTTTCTCGGTCTTCCTCTGAGCCAAGACTCCAAGGGTATACATTCTGTGATAGCTCTCGTATTTCCGGTCTTCTCCATTCTATAAATATGTCCTAGACATCTAATTCTCTGTGACGTAATAAGCCTCACTATGTTTTCGCTGTTTATTAATGTATCAAGTTCGAGATTCATGCGGATCCGCCAAGTGCCATCTTGTTGCGCTACTGGCCGAAAAATTCTCCCAAGTGTTTTCCTCTAAATCGTTTAAGATCTTCTTCGTCTTTCGTCCGCATAGTCCATGTCTCACAGGCGTAAGTCATTACTGCTCGTCTTGTAAGGTTTTTATACATTTTCAGTTTAGAATTATGACTTAGGATCCTAAAGCACAATAGTTTCTTGTTTGCAAAGTACGCTCTTCTTTCTATTTACTTACTATAGACGTCGGGAATTGAGAAATGGTGATGGAGAGGGGGAGAGGATGCGACTGATGAGATAATGTAGAGGTTGTCGTTAATAGATCTCTTAATTTTGTAATCATATTCTTTTTATGTGTGAACTGATTGAAAGCCCATATGTGAAAATGATGATGGCGATTGTGACAATAATGATAATTCAAATAATGACGATTATGATAACGATGATGGTGGTGCTGATGATGATGATGATGATGATGATGATAACGAATGATTGTGGTAGTTGTTATGTTGTCGGTGGCCACAATTATAAACTGCTATACCAAAACAAAGAAGCATGCATTTTCAAAAACTGTTGCGTGTAAATGTGTGTAAACATAACATCAGTTATCTTGTTTATAATGGCGTGTCCTCGTGAGAATAGTATAATTGAACAATAGCGTGCAGTGATTAGATTTTTGCTGTCTGAAGATAAAACTTTTCTTGTGGTCAAACCTGGGCCAACCCCTTTTAAGCTAGATTCTAAAAGGCAAAACGTGGAGTGGAAACATTCCAGTTCACCTGTCAGAAAAAGTTCCGGTCCCTGGAATCGGGTTTCGGTCCAACTTAGACTAAAATAAAATCTTCTGAAGTGATTTCAACATCGAGATTCAAAATTCTTATCATCGGGCATGAAAAGCTCGTCAAGAGGTGGATAGAATTTAAGGGTACCGGTACCCGAAAGGCAGAAAACAAATTGTCAGTATTTTAGTTTTTTTATTGAAAAATGAAAATACAAGATTTTCTGCGTACAGCGACATATAATATATAGGGGTTCGAAGCTTAATTAATATTTACATACATTTTTGAAGTATACCTTACACACTAAATTTTCTGGCCTAAAAATGAAAGATAGGCCTATTGTTATTTCAGTGGGTATCAATGTTTTCAATAATTTATTGAATAATATGAACAATAATAATTCTTGTGATCTTCATGGAAACAAAATAATAGACATTTATTCTCAAATATTTTGTCACAGTGCTCTGTGTAAATATTGAAAAAAGTGGACTTCAGTTCGTATATCATAAATTGTCACATCGTCCTGGTCTCTCAGGTAAAGCTGTCATAAAATCATTTTGAGACTAAACATAAAGTTTTTAGTTGTAAAGAAATAAATATGTCGGCAGAAAAAATACAAACGAAGGTCAATTGAGAAAGGAATGACAGCAGGGAAAAAGTCTGTGTGCTTGAATAGTTAACATTTCTGATAATGCATGATGATTAAAGGATACGTACTTTGTACAAAGCTCTGTCAGAGTACGAAAAGAAGGTTAGAAAGCAAAGATGACTATAAAGAAAGAAACGAGAAGAAGAACTTTGTGATTGTCCAGACTATAGCCCAGAAATATTCTAAGGTAACTAAAATATAAGGTAATTATAAAGGGAGTTTTTTGTTTTATAGTCGTTTTTCGTAGACGAATTTTTTTAGAAAAAGTTGAACATTTTCTCAAAAACTATTCAATGTATTTTGTTGAAATATTTGCAGGATATTTACTGCAGAAAGACACATACTTTAACGAGTTTGTTTTTCAAAATAAGGTGTAGAACTAATTTTATTATATTTATGAAGCCAATTTTTTAAATTTTTAACAGAACTGCGGAAATATAGCCTATTTTGTTTGTTTGTTGCAAAGCTAGAATCTCCCTTTTTTTATAATTTACTGTCAAAATATGTAAGAAGGATTCATTAGATAGCACAAGAAATCCGAAAGGGTAGTGCATTTAGTTCCTTATGTAACTACGTATGCCACAGGTACCCGTAATAAGGTGTCCAGGAATTTGATGGGTCTGTGAATTTTGTCGAAAATTAAAAAAAAAAGTCGCAGTAATTAAATAAAATGTTTTCCTCAGCAGCTGTTTTTTGTTTATCTTTAATTATTCAATGACCCTACTATATCACAATCTGATTTAGATACGACCGTTCCCCCTCGCAGGGCAATGGCAAACCAGCGAGAGGTATCCTGCCTAGTATAAACCCTCCCCAACTATACCTTTCGGATCCGACGTTAAGCTGTAGGTCCCATATACATGTGAGAGACTCCGTAACACACGCACCACGGGTATATGCGGGGAGAGTACAACCAGTCGAAAGAATGAAGGACCCAATAATTATGTCACAAAAGGTACATGTTTAACGTGGCGTGTGTTGGAGCCCCAGTTCAGTTACTAATGTGAATTTAGTAACAGACGTTTCATTACGTGTAGACTCCAGCAGCTACTGTAAAACTGACTGTTACGTGTTTGTAATTTAGCCACCTCTTGGAAACATCGTGTTCGTGTTGGGAAGGTAGTTTTAAATATTTAAATAGAAAAAATATTCAGCTTTACATTTACCTAAGGTGGAGAAGCTGTTTAACCAGTTAATTTGCCTGTTAAGTCCTATAACTGTGGTTGGACTGCCACAAGCAAAGAATCGACGCTTACAAAACTGTATTTACATTTAATGAAGAAATTATTTAAATAATTAATTAAAGTAGTAGCGTATAATAATTAAAGGCATAGGCGCAAAGAAACAGTATATAGGCCTATTGCACTTATAACAGAACTAGTAATTTCTTAATTCCACTGTTAGGCTAGTAACATTTTTCAAGAATAGAAGGTGAAAATTTCAAAATACCTGAAAAAGTGATATAAAAAAAAGTCATTATTTGAAGCGAATACTATATTTCACATAAGTTTTGGAAACAGTCCAACAGGGCATACCATGGGGCATATAGTAGTACTGTTATCGATAGGTGTTCAATCAGGCCGTTGCCTGGAGCAACAAATGTCGGATTTCTGAAAGGAACTGACGAGATTTAATTTTGTATCTTGTTGAGTACCTGTATTTTGGTTGGTTGTTGTTATGGTTTCCTGTTGGTTTTTAGTATTTTAAACTGGTATTATTGTGTGATTGTGGTGTATATATTAGCTTTTTGAGTATTTTCGATGTTGAGTGCTTTGAAAATTGTGTAATGTTTTGTAGTGATTTGTGTTTGTTCACGTATTAGTTTGTTTTGTGTTTGTATATTTGTAAGTTTTCCCATATGTTCATTATGGTGCCTTTGTGTGGTATGTGTTTTATTAGTGTCATATGGTTATGTCTGGGAATTCATATCCTGTGCTTATTTGCATGTGTGGCCAAATTAGATTTATATATTTTTTTGTTTTTTTTATATGCGTTTAAATGTTTAAAGTAACTTTTTTTCAGTTGTTTTTTGTTTGTCCTATGTAATATTTACTGCAATCTTGGCATTCAGTTTTGTATATATACCATTGGTTGTTGTATTATTTTTGTTGTGTGTATAACAACAATAAAAAATGGGCCGCATTCACATACATAAATAATAATATGACAAAGCTAACAAAACTATTTAAAAACAGAGACATTAAATTGGCGTACTAATAAAAATAATTTACAAAACTAAATAACCCACACAACAAAAATAATACAACAACCAATGGCATATACAAAATTGAATGCCAAGAGGTAGCTGTATTGCTCTGGATCTACGTGTTGGTTGTTCGTTTCTTGCCACAAAATTCTACTTGGTCAACTACAGCTTGTAACCGCAGCGCATTGGGTATCTCCCCGACTCTTCGTGGGATCCATCGTCTTCAGTGGCCGTGTCGTCATAAATCCTACGTCCGCGGCCAACTGTTACACAACACATGAACGTCTGTCGCAACGTATGGATAACGTAATTAATTAAAATACAAATTCATAAACAGTTTCTGTTACACTCGGGTTCTAGCCTTATACGATACACGCGATTTGTGTCCGCGTTACTCTCATCTGTGTAAGTTACGCAACTCATTAAAATGTCAACGCCTTTTTTTAACTCTTTTTATATGTAAAACGTGATTTAAGATAAAAACTATCGTCAGGAAAACATTTAAAATGCGGAACCTGTCATTATTATTCAAAAAGAAAAAAATATATATCTACGCAGGTAAAAGAAGGGCAATTAGAAAATATTGTTTTACATTTCGCAATTCTTATAAATGGAATAATAATTTTGTGTGTGTGTGTCTGTGTGTGTGTGTGTGTAACTCGACTAGAACGCGTAAACTGCACACCGACGTGCGACTTCATTATCAAGCTGAAAAGCCATCGCATAATTCGTTCAGTACTTTCGTTTATAGCCTGTATGTATAAATAAAACCGAGAAGTGTGAAGCCTACACAACAGCGTTCGTTATCTGATAAAGTTGAGTAGAAAGTGAACTGGAACACAATGACATCCGCGTGCGAGGCGGCAGGGCGGGACAGCGTAGATCCATCTTAATCCCGCCACAGTTATTAACGACTCCAACTATTTAACCACTATTTCACAACGAATCACGCCCCCTTCTGTATCAATTACAAGCACAGTCCGCTCACCTTGTTCAGATTGCATTTTTTCTCCTTCTTTTAATTTCCATACGATAATCGTAGAATTGCAGTACGTGATTCGTGTGCGTGGGCGAGGGACTGCGTACCAGGCGCGGATCCACGGAGGGGAAATCGCCCCCCCCTCCCACAGACATGGCCGGATTAAGGCTATGGGGGCTTGGGGCTATTTAAGAGCAGGGGCCCATGTAGGAAATTTTCGCGTTTTGCAAAATACTTTACTTTATTCAGACGATCATTTATTAATATAATAAACAAAATAATGTTCTTAAACCGTATTTTTACTCACATACTTTTTTTATTTATACTGATTGAATAGATGCTGAAACTGTCTACTATAGATGCTTTTACCATAACCATATGTACCTAAACATGTCCCCAAGTTTCATTTAAATCCGTGATCCGCACTTCAGGTACTCTCCTTGTCAGTGCGGTTTTTAATATTTCGATTGCTCGGAAAATTTTAATTATCCGTTCGAAAATGAGAATTCTTAAATGGTCGAGCATGGGGCCCCGACAAGCGGGGCCCAGGGTTTTAGCCCCCCTATCCCCCTTAACCCGACACCGCCCCCAGATGGTCACTACAGACGAAATTGTTTCATCGTTTTGTGACTGTAGAATGGTTTCTTGATTGTGAAAATGATAAAAAATTCATATCACGTTATGTATGTTCATGGCTTTACTCTAAAATTACTTTGAATCGTAACTGTACCTCACCAGCATGTTAATTTTTGTTTGATACTTTCCTTAAGTGCGTTAAATGAGTATTATTAAAAGAACAATGAACTGCCAAACATAGATGTGATGTTATACTCGTATGTTAAACTTATTGTGTGGATAATAACAAACTGTATTTGTATCTTCACCCATTTCTGTCGTTTATACTTAAGGCGTATAAAGAATGGTCCAACTTTCCATAATTCTCCCCCATGGTAAACTCTTCCTCCCCCAAAATTGTTTGCTGGATGTCCCCAAGTGTGTACCCGAGTTGAGACCTTAGTATTACTTTATATCACCGTCACTGTATGCGTACTTTTCTCATCATCATCGTCATCACCATCATCATCGGTCCAAGGACTAGCCCTTAGACCTGTACCGGAACCCATCTCCTCCTCGATCTTCCGACGTCTCTCTTCCCAGTAGGATGATAACTCAAGGCAGTCACAGGTACACGGATATCAGGCATGCGATTCGAGTGTTCACACCATCTCCTTCTGTGGTTTTCAGTCTTCTGGTGCAATGATAAAACGTTTAAATCGCGTCTAATAACTTCGTTCCTTCTCCGATCCAAGAGAGAACAACCTTGGGTCCCTATTAGAAATTTCATTTCGGTTGCCTGAATCCTATGCACGTCCCTTTTACCAAGAGTGCATGTCTCACTAGCATACAGGAATATGGGGACAGCCACAGTTTTATAAAGTTTCATTCGGGTATCCTTCCGTGTTTTGTTTTTCAGGTACCTGTGAATCGTTCCACAGATGCGTCTAAATTTTGTTATTTTACTGTCCCAATCAATGCGTACTCTTCTTTTTTGCAAATTTTTAATTTTACTCCGTCTTTTCTGGTAGTTAATATCTTCAGTCGTCGAAGCACAACGGCACGTGCATTAACGCTGAGTGTTGTGCAGTGTCTGTCTCGTAGTTACGTATATATACTTTCATTGTCTCAAGGCGTTGGACGCTTCTGCGGCCAAACACTGAGCAGTACTTCATTTACTCTTTGGAATTTTCTAGCAGCAACGGTGAATTCTTTGGCATCAGCCAGGGACGTCATAAGTGTGGCTGGAAAGCTTGCACTTACCTACGCGTTGGTGATACAAACGATTTTTTAAAATTTGAATTAAGGGGATCCGCCACCCCTAAAACTACAATTTTTATTTTTGATCAAAACTTCCTTATCACTATGGACATACCTTTCAGTATGTCTAAGTACAGTAAGTATGCTGCCAGAAGACATTTTTCCCCCAATTTACTATAATTTTTTAGTTTTTTATATTTTCTTTATTTTAAAAAAATTTGAATAACTTTTTTGTTTATCAACCAATTTAAAAGTTCTTGTGCCATTTTATTCCTTATAATGTAAGAAAACATTCTGTGTATGCAAACCGTGGTAACCCTAATACAAACTAAACTAGGGCATTTAATTTAAAATTTCCAAATGTTTACGAATTAAAAAAAAAACAAAAACACTTTTTTAAATTAGGCAGTTTTTTACATACACGGTTCTGCATACACAGAAATCTTGTAAATATCATCAGGAAGAAGTGGTGAAAATTTCAGTAGTCTATCTAAAATAGTTAAAATTTATTCTACATTTTGTAATCACAAAACATGAAAAAGTTCATTTTCGGGAAATCGCCCGAGAAGTTAATGTTTCTTTTATAACAGGTAATATTACATTAAAACTCTCCTGCACCATGCAAGGTACTTTCTACGGTCTTTTTAATTCCTCTTCTCTGAGTTGACTTGTTTTTAGTAGCTTTCTGCACTTCTTGTATGCCATTTTTGAGGTGGCGGATCCTCTTAACCTTCTTTGCCGCAGGCTCGTCATCTTCCTTCCCTTACCTAAGGACCATCTTGATGGCCCGACATAAAGAAATCTCCGGGTTTAACTTCAGTCAGCTCCGCTACAGTTCGCCTTCCTTCACCCCGTTTCCCTGAATCTCTTCAGGGACCCCACCTAGTACGCTGAACACGCTGCTTGCCGACGGCACGAAGGCTCTCTGTCCCGCGCGTTCTCACTGTGTCCGGAACTGGCAGTGCCACGACATAAAGAATTCTTCTCCCGCCGTCTATCGAACAATCGCGTAGGGGGTAATATTTCCAGTATTCGGTTGGCTGTCGATGAACCAGCACAGTTGTCTTCTGGCAGCCATTGGGCTCGACCCGGAAGCAGCGATCCAGCCACGGGTACAAAGACCCCCCACCCCACCCCAACAATGCAGTGGAATAGAATCAGATTCAAAATTTAGGCCCCAAAACAACAGCAACAGCTGTTTCAAAATAAATTATTACAGCGTATTGGAAACACAGCGCATTTCCAAATAATAGACTAATTTTACGCGATTGCTTAGCACTGTCTGTCATTGTTGTCGAGAGTTAAAGATAATTATCAAAATTAAAAAATGTTTTAAACTGATTTAAGATCGGCTGTGGCGAGAAGGGACAAAGCCTATATAACTGTAGCCACAATGCGTACAATTTGTATGAGAATATGTATAACAATCTGTATAGGAATATGAGATTATCATCACCAACCGTGGCTCTACAACCCTTGATGGGTCTTGGCCTGCTCCAAGAATCGATTCCGTTCCTCCCTATTGCATGCCTTGCCTTTCCAGTTTCTTATGTTCAGCTTACCGAGGTCCTCCTCTATCTGGTCTTTGAATCTACTGCGGGGTCTTCTTCCCCTTTTTCTACTACCCATTGGTTTCTGGTAGAAAATATGTTTCGTAGGCTGTCCTTCCTGTCTATGTGTCCAACCCACCTTAGCCTGTGTATTTTGATTAGCCTGACAACGTCCGGGTCTTTGTAATGATGGTATAGTTCATAATTATAGTGCCTGCGTCACATTCCATTTTCTTGTACTCCTCTAAATATTGCTCTAACTGTAGAATCCGTCTTTCACAGCAACCTAGAAGTCTCTCGCTATTCTTTATCACTGTCCAGGTTTCTGAAGCACATGTCAGCACTTGCCCGATAAGTGTTTTGTAGATTTTGCATTTCGTGCTTCTTGAGATGAAGCTAGATGGCAGGTGCTTTTTTAATCCATAATATGTTTTATTTGCGAGATATATTCTTCTTCTTATTCCAGTGTTGGTGTCGTTAGTGCTGTTTATCTCGGAGCCAAGGTGTATGAACTCCTTGCAATAGGCACAAAAAATATAGAGGAATATGAGATAGGCCTATGAAAATAAAGAAATTTCAATTGTTTGTTTACAATTAACAGATACTACTACTATTAACACTGTGTGTTATATTTGATGTTGTCTAATTTGTGAAATTAAAGACAAATAAATGTATATGGTTTATGTTGAAAAGGTTCCCTATTTAGCTTATATAGTTACAAATCACTCATCTCTAACCGCAAATCTACAACACATAGAGACGGGTAACACTCCTGCGACAGGTAAGTTGGCAACGCCATTGCATTGCTGCCAACCGGAGTAACTATGCAAGTAGCGAGTTCATCATTGTTGCTGGAAAGATATAAAAAATATCGCATGTGTAACGTCGGGCTGAAGAAGACATCTACCGGCTTAAATCGGAAACCCAAAAAGAAAAGAGATGTTTAAAGTGTGGCCGGAAACTCGTGTACTCGTATTGTAAATAAACCGATTCCAAGGTGAAAGGTACTCCATGTATCTTCACAACACGGCATAGGCAAGATGGTGCCTGTTCCGCCTTAAAAAATGCTCCAGCCATTTCTTCCTGGGTCTACCCACACACCGGTGTCCTATAGGCTTGTATTTCCGGGACTTGTTTGACCAGTCTGGAATCTGACATTCTTTCTAAGTGTTCTTTCTACCGTTGTTTGTAACCTTTTAATTTTTCATTCAAGTTGAAAACTTGTAACTCTTCTCTTATGGCCGCATTCCTTATACGGTCAAGTTTAGGACACCTTTTAACTCCTCTTAAGAACCCCGTTCCCGAGGCCTGTATTTTACTGTTTTTGGTCGTTGTCCATCATTCACGCCCACAGGACAGTACAAGGACTGCCATAACTTTGTAAAATTTTAATTTTGATCTCGACGTACCTTATTCTAAAAATACGGTTGATCGTTCCACAGATCGTCTGGAACTTGCCTAACTTAACATCAGTATCATAATTCCTGAATATTCTTGAAACGTACTCCATGAATATTTTTTGTAAATCGTTATTGCTAAGAATCGGCAATCGTCTGTTGACTACGTGATCTCAATTATTCGAAAAAATACTGCGAAACTATTGTCAAACTTTGGGTTGATCGGCTCGTTCTACAGGTCGGACTGACAGTAGTTAGAAGTAAATACGTTTGGTAAACGGTAGTTAGAACCGCGTTGTTAAAATGTGTAACCGAACAACTCGCGGTAACATATTTGCCAGGGATGTTTTCATTGTTTGAAAGGCGGAGATGTCGTGGACCCCATTTATCTTCGAAACGAAGAAGACTATTCTGTGATCGACGTAATACAAAAAATTAGACGAAAGATAATTGTAACCTGTAAAAACGAAATAGAATACTGCCGCTTAGAGTGTTCGGCCGTCGATACCTCTGTTCGGTCACTTTTGTTATGTTGCTTCGAATCACCAACACTTACAGACACCCACGGACGCATCGGTGAGTGCATCTGTGCTCAGTCTTCTCTCGTATTACTTTTCTACATAAAATATTCTCGTATAAGAACCGAAAGGTCAGATTTGGAAAATTACTTCGAAGGCTTTCACGGCCGGAGTCAATGCTGTTAAATTGTGATCCCGGGCTGTTTGGCCGTGGTATGGGCTTGCGCTAACGTAAAGTGGCACACGTTAGTGACCACAGTACTGTGGCAGTGGCTCAAAAGTTCCATGTGGTAATACCAAGCTCCATTTGCCATAACCACAGTACTGTGGTTACTAACGTGTGTTACCTAACGTTAGCGCAAGCTTATAATTTTCACTGATGATGGCCGTGGATGGCACGGCCGAAACGTTTGCTAGAGATTTTAGCACTAGACCTCGGCCAAACAGCCCGGGATCATAATTTAACAACGGTTAGATGTGGCGTTTTAAACCAAATAAAGTATTAAAGTAAAGCTGTTCCTGGTCTCCATTTCAGTTCAAGTCACACACACACACACACACACACACACACACACACACACACACACACACACACACACACACACACACACACACACACACACACACACACACACACACACACACCATCGTCGTCTTTACCACTAACCTCCCATTGCTGAGCAAACGAGTTATTAACCGGTAATCTGTGTTTAGAACAATACATGCCAGTTCTCAGTATCTCATTGCTTAAGCAAATCATTGCTATACGGCCTCATCGTGGTCCGCAAATTACCTCCCACCTCCTTCATCCTTTGGCGGCTCTGTTTTATAATTTTGCTGCTGTTCGTTGATATTTTTCATTTGTTTTTGTTTTCCTGTTCATTATCGCCCGTTCCTTTATTTTTGCAGCCAGCAGTTGTGTATCATTCTTGTCTTTATTGTCCGCGTATCTGACCCGAAATCATCGCAGGAAGCAAATACGGATTAAAAGTTTTTCTTTCGAGCAAGTCTCGCATCCTTCACAATATCGGACATCTTTACAAAGGCGGTTGCCCTCATCTTGTTCGTCTGATAATTCCTGACTTTCATCGTCATCGTTTATGATTTTTCCACACGTTTTATTTCATCGATAACTTCCAGACTCTCAATTTTCCACCCTCCAGGCGTACAGTTTTGTTAAACATTGTGTTTGTCTTTTTCTGTATAGTAAACTTTTCACAGCACGTATGGCGATAAGTTTACGAAAATATGTCGCGTTTTCGATCATACTGTGTAGGTCTATTCTGTTTGCAGACTACGCTCTTTCACACACACACACATATATACATAGCACGTATGGCGATAAGTTTACGAAAATATGTCGCGTTTTCGATCATACTGTGTGGGTCTATTCTGTTTGCATACTACGCCTTTCACACACACACACACACACACACACACACACACACACACACACACACACACACACACACACACACACACACACACACACACACACACACACACACACACACACACACACACACACACACACACACACACACACACACACACACACACACACACACACACACACACACACACACACACACACACACACACACACACACACACACACACACACACACACACATTGTTGTTATTGAAAATTTTCTTTACCTCTGAGTCAATGTGATCGTGTTAATAAAATTAGACATTTGGGTGTTAGGAACGGAATACCAGCTTAGACGGTTCGTCTGGTTTTATTCCGTTCGGCGGTCGGCAACAAGCCCTAAACCTCGTACAGACCGTGCGATTAATTAAAGGCGTAACGTTTTTCGAATCGGTAGTACGTTAGACGATTAGGAATAAAAAGGTTGAGGAAAGGAACGTTGTCTACCTTCACAATCAGTTTTGCTTCAAGGTCATCGAAATCTGCATCCAAGCCGCATCATAATGACTTCGCTGCAGATGCACACAAATAAATTAACCAGGCGTCGGATTTTCTTAAGAAACGGTCCCACTTCAGCGTGCATTTATTACATTAATACACTGGGACAGTACTGCCCGCACCACCTGCCCGGCCATCGTATGTTTTACGACAAGTCAAAGTCCCACCAAGTTAATTAGTGACACTTGATTCCAGTACAAAAGTGACAATTTTATATATAAAAATGGATATTAACAGTAATGACGAAGGTCAGTATCAGAATATGTAAACCAGGCTAATTCACTTTTTAATATTCAATGTAGTCATTTAAGAGTAACTTTCATTAAATATAATACGAAATACAGCTTAAAAGGCAATATTATCTGAAATTTTATCACGTGCTTATAGTACTGAGAAACTTAGTTGAAAAAGCGTTTAATTTTCTTTTTTTGTTCCTAGCAAATTCACATGGGGGTTTTTAAAAATGATTGAAGAACTAATAAAACCGTTTAGCGTACTCATCCGTTTAGCGTTTAGTAGGCTACTCATTTTTGTTACTGGTAGTCCCTGTTATTTCATTTGGCGGTTGGAAGTTAGGAAAGCTGCTGGTAAGTAAAAGGGTAACGATCAGTGGATCAGAGCGTGTACGTTCTAGTCTGAAAGTACCTTCGGTTTTTTAACTACCAATTGGGTACTAATGTGGCAAAGCGATGAGTAACTTTCTTGTGGTTCACGAAGAGCGCTGATATGAAAAACGAATTAAACGAACGGTTAAAAAAAAAATTGTGACGCAAGATAACCAGTTAGTTAAAGATTTAATTATTGCGCCTTCACATAAACAACCAAATAGTACCGTACGCGATCCTTGACATGACTGCAGCTGGTCCAGAACTTAGAAACAAATATAAAAAATTGCGTAGTTTGGGGACGTCCATTAATTACGTGAGCTCAAAATGGGGGGGAGGGGTCCGGCAAATTCTCACCAAATCTCATTTAAAGGGAGGGGGGCCAATGAAAATCTCACGTCAACTTTTTAATTTAGAGAATATACATTATTATAACGCACCTTAAACGTAGTTATCATTTTCACCTCTAATTTCACAGAAAAAATGTAGTACATAGAAGATATGCTTTAGGTATTTTTAGTGGTATGAAGCAAAAACACGAACGTATCAAATAAATTTAATTATTTAAAAATTATAGGGTAAACCTCACGTGAGGGGAGGGGGGTCCCACCACATCTCACCAAGGGGGGAGGGGGTCCAAATTTAAAAAAAAAACCTCACGTAATTAATGGACGTCCCCTTTGCAGCGACGGATTAGAAGCGAGTGGTGCCCTATGCTGCCATGAGACTGGTACCCCCCCCCCATTCAAAATTCAACCTTTTATTTATTTACACTGATAAATGGTATAAACAATTTCGAAAGTTAACAATTATTTTATTAAACTCTCAAATTACAACCAGTATTTAGCTAAACAGTGATTATAATGAGCATAGCAGTACTTACACTTAAAAAATACTAATCGATCCATTTTTCTTGATTTTGCCGTAGCGAAGTCCTGTATAATTTCT
The DNA here is from genome assembly GCA_034769895.1 of Magicicada septendecula. Lineage (NCBI taxonomy): Eukaryota > Metazoa > Arthropoda > Insecta > Hemiptera > Cicadidae > Magicicada > Magicicada septendecula. The sequence continues at coordinate 298,007,632 of CM068376.1, read as the reverse complement.
TCTAAATCAAGCGATTCAAGTGTCTCGCTTTCAATATTCAATCTTGCTAATGAAGGTACTCTCTCATCTCCCATAGTTGAACTCAACATATCTTTAACACGTTGTAATACAGAAAATGATCTTTCAGATTCGCAGTTAACTAATAAAATAGTAAAAAGCAGACGATAAGCAATGTATAGGCCTATATTCGGAAATACATAAATCATTTTACAATCAATAGTTCAGTTTAATTTTTTGAGCGGACAAACTGCAGTATCATGTAATCTATCATCTTCTTCATACGAACGATTTGAAGGAAATCTCTCTCTTGCAATTTTACTCGTGGCACAAAGTGTCTCATGAACTCTGTTACAAGATCGTCGAAAAGTGTGCACATCTTTTTATGATTTTGGATTCAGGACATTTGATTTTTTTTACATTATTTATTAGCTCTAAAATGTTTTTATGACTTAGGCCCGGATGCTGCCCCTCTCTGACAGCTGAGGCCCTGGTGCCCGGTGCTGTAGCATTCCCTAGCGTTATGGATAATCCGCCACTGGTAGTTTGATGGGAAGACATACTTCTCTATGAACCCTCGGTAACTTGTATAAACAGATTTTAAAATCCGTATGGATATATAGTATCCAAATTTTAGATTTTACTGAAAAGAGCAGTAGGCCTATTAATATTGTTTTTTTAAATAATCTGTTAAGGATGAGTCTTGTTAATAAATAACAGAGATCCTGTAGAATGATCAAAGGAGTCAGAGGTTTTGCAGGCAGGTACGAAGAAAGCCAATGTCAACACTAAATCGCTGAAGTGGTCCAACTACCATAACGTGTTACAGAGACTCAAAAGAAGAAACTGTCAGAGATAAAGTTTTTAGCGTAAAACCAGAACAGTGCCATACAGTGCACTTAACAAATAGGCCTATTTTTAAATGAACCTAAAAGATACTAATGTAAAACTCTTAGAAATTAAATAAATAAAAAGTTTATGTTACGTCGAATTTTTTTCATCAGTTCCAGATCAACATTCCAGTTACGTGAATTTGTTGATCGACTGCTGGATTATTGCTTCAAATGTTTGCCAGAATGGTTGTGTAAAATAGGCGATCGTCCTGCTCGTAATCTTTCGTGGTTTTCGGTAAACCGATAACAACATTGGTTTTCCGTTCAACACACGTCTAACACCAAACGTTTCGCCTATAATACGATGAGCAATCGTCAGTGGCTCGACTGAGACAGAGCACAGTCTTGATCCACTCCTGTTTAAACAGTAAGCCCCGCCCACAATGTTACAAACAACAAACAACAGTAAACGTGACAGTTGCTGAGGTGTGATGTACTTATTGTAGTTCTGTCTCCTTGTACTACAGTAGAGACAGAAATTAGAGCTGAAGAAAGTAGAGCCGAATGCATTTACTCATAACTCACGTGGTACATAATTAAATTCAGATTTCAGCAAGAATCTAGTGCTAAAAACAAAAATTGAGCAAAATAGGTAATATCGGTGTTTTATTGTCCGTAAATAATTGAGCCCACAATACTGTGTCAGCTGTACATAATACATGTTACTTTTTATCGGGTATTGAACAGTGTTTTCAATATTTAGTATGATCAAGAGTTACTAAATATGTTTTCCACATTTGAAGCAATTACGAGACAGAAATTACTTTTAAAATTAAAAAACCTCTACTGTCTTAAAACGTTACTCCATCTGCGTTTGAACTTAATTGCTGTACACAAATCAGTTAATGTAAGGTATAGTTACTGTTAAGCCGATCGAGCAGATTGTAGAAAAAATAAACAAGTTAAACAAAATTAGGCGTGTATCGTTTGTTTGGCACGGCTGTTTTATGCGTATTTCTACTGTACTTGTTATAGTGCAAAATTGTTTGTGCAGGTCTTCTTTGCAGTACCAGTTTTGTATTTTGTGGCTTCCTTTTTTTTCTTTAGCAGCAGTCCAGCAGTCCTACCAATTTTTTGGTTGACCCCAATACAATAACCAATTGTTGCGGTTGGGATACTATAACTACAACAAAGTATCCACCGCCTGATAACCCCCAAAATTTGCAATAAACTATTATTTTAGAAAACAAAACATAATACACGATAGAAATATTTAATCTCACAATAACATTTTACCATTTATACAACGCGAACGTTTCATTTTATTTATTACTATGATAGGCTACCGTCCGACGGAATTCGTCACATTGCAGCTTCGTATTGTAAACAGTTTACATTTCGACTGGATCTATACGAATATCGTGCTGCACGTACAGCTGTGTGCAGCTCTATTCTGCGCGTCGTAGACATGGTATAGGGTACAGTGTAACTGGGGAAACGTTTAACGCTCCACTTGCGTGTCGTAGACATGGTATAGGGTACAGTGTAACTGGGGAAACGTTTAACGCTCCACTTGCGTGTCGTAGACATGGTATAGGGTACAGTGTAACTGGGGAAACGTTTAACGCTCCACTTGCGCGTCGTAGACATGGTATAGGGTACAGTGTAACTGGGGAAACGTTTAACGCTCCACTTGCGCGTCGTAGACATGGTATAGGGTACAGTGTAACTGGGGAAACGTTTAACGCTCCACTTGCGCGTCGTAGACATGGTATAGGGTACAGTGTAACTGGGGAAACGTTTAACGCTCCACTTGCGTGTGGGTTATGTTTTTTTCTCTCTTGAGATATACTAAATCATGTTCATACACGTCCAGTGATCATATCTGTAATTGTTTTCAGACTTTAGATTTCTGTTATTTTAATACATTTAAATATCGTCTTAGTGTAAAATGTTATGTCGCCTGTATTCGTGAAATTGTTATTGTTTATAAGCGTTTGTATACAGGCAACTGGAGGCTGCAACCAGTGTATTTCACAGCTCTTGCTTTTGCCGACTACATCGTTCTGATTGCCAGCACAGAACAGAATCTGCAGCATAACATAAATGTATGGGAAGAAACGATGAGGAGGAAGAATACGATTATTAGCCCGACCAAGACAAAGACAGTTATAATTAGTAGGCAAGCAAGACAACACGGAATAGTAATCAACAATAAGGGAAATGAACAAGTGGCGACGTTCAAACATTTAGATGCCGTTTTCAGAACTGAGTCAGAGTTAGACACGAGGATCTCAGCTGCTTTACGGGAAAAAAGCGAAGTGTCACAGAAAACCAAACTGGCAGTAGGCCTATACGTATCTGTATATGCCCAACATCGACCTACAGATACGAGTCATGGACTCTGAATGACAGACAAAAAAGAAAATGCAAGCACTGGAGATGCGATTCCTGAGGAGAATTGAGAAGAAAACTCGTAGAGATAGGGTGCGAAACGTTAACATTCAGAAGGTTTTGAAGATATTCTCTTTAAATGATAAAATTGAAAGCTCGAAAGTGCGTTGGTTTGGCCGCGTCTGTAGGATGAATGAGGAAACGTACCCGAGACGGGAGGCAAAACCAGAAGACAGAAGAGAAAACGGACGGCCCACAACGAAATGGCCCATAACATCAAGAAGATTGTAAAAGGCATTGATGGTGCTTAATACTTGAAACAATAAATATCGTGTGCGATTTACGGTAATTAGAGGCAGACTTAGCTACAAGTAAAACATTACGAACTTATTCGAAAGTACATCGTTTCTAAGGTTTGTTAGTATAGTACAATTTATTACCATTGCGACCTTAGTACGTTAATAATGCAGCAGAACGTCGATAGGAAATGTTAATTCCCTAACACGTGTTTTAATGTTTATGTTCAGCGCTCTACGTAAAAGGAAAAACAAGCTTATTATTTTGTGGAAAAAATAATGTGTAATGAAAAAGATTTATAGGACAAGTGAAAACTTAAAAGCAGCAGTTAAACGTTAATTACGAAAGACGGTGGTTCGGCCCGGACATTATGAATATTAGCGTTTTGTGTGTAAATAACCTTAACACATTTAAATTCGGAATAAGTAAACACGACGAAGATGACAGAAGGTGTTTAGCTGTGAAAACACGATCTTTGTTTTACTGCTTCACGGTCCGTGTGTGACTCAGCGTTTCGCTGTTCACTCCCATTACACGTAGGCCTACTCGCTTTGTTACGTCTATAACGAAATTATATTCTGTAAATTTCTGTTTAACAGTGTTCCTTAGGAGATGTGTATCACTGACGTTATTTGCCTCGACTGATAACTTTTTCCTTTGTATTTCTTCGTACCGGCATAACACAGCCATTTCTGACAGGCATAAACGTGAATGGCAGATATAAACAATGTACTAGAAAGGGGTTGTTTTAGTTCCAGGAATTATACTTCCTTCGTTCTTGAGTAATGTTCCGTAATCTCATTCCGTAATGAAATACCATTCCATAGAATGTATAAGACAGTGTTCTCTAGAAAAAGAACTGCTTACAGTGAGCAGGCAAATGAAGCGGATATTATTTAAATACAACTATTATATTAACGACTCGGAACACAAAGGTTTTTATAAGTAAAAACAAAGTTTTACCTTACAACCTGAACCGGTTTTCACCTTTAAAAGGCTTCTTCAGAGGTTGCCGCTGGCAGCGCTGTCCGTCCTGTTGTGGGCGACGGAATCGAATTTCATTCGAAGTAACAAAGACGAACTAAACACGATAAAATATCTAACAGAATCTAACGGATATGACACAAGAATAGTCAGTAAACTCCTACACAAAACACAAAACAAACAACAGACAAAGACAGAAAACAACAAATTCATAACACTAACATACATCAACAAACAAACTGAAAAAATGGCCCACAAATTCAAAAAAGCAGGATACAGAATCGCTTACAAAACTACTAACAAAACAGAACACACACTATCAAAACACACACACAAAGCACAAAACAAATTCGATCTACCCGGTGTTTACAAACTAAATTGCTCAAATTGCTACAAATTCTACATAGGCCAGACAGGACGTAGCTTCAAAAAGAGATACATTGAACACACAAAGGCACTCCACTCCACTACAGAATCCACCTTTGCAAACCACCTCATTGAAGCAAACCACACATACAAAAACATCGACAATAACATGAACATTCTACACGTACACACAAAAGACCGAAAACTAGACACTCTAGAACAATTGGAAATATACAAACACACGAAAACAAATAAAAACGACATCCTAAACGAACTGACACAATTCAAATCGCACGCATTATTCGAACATATCTCACCCCACACACACAACATCGATCTTTCGAAATTCGATTCCGTCACCCACAACAGGACGGACAGCGCTACCAGCGGCAACCTCTGAAGAAGCCTTTTAAAGGTAAAAACCGGTTCAGGTTGTAAGGTAAAACTTTATGTTTTTACTTATAAAAACCTTTGTGTTCCGAGTCGTTAATATAATAGTTGTATTTAGTTAAGTAACGGACACGTCATGGACAACGAAATCCAAGGATATTATTTGTTATTGGCTTTTGATAACCGCTGTTTTGCGTAATACGTACTTCGTTTATGGATACTAACAACAAATATTTTATTTTATAAAATGACTTTTACGAGTGTTGATAATCATAAATTAATTGTAACAACGACTGTTTATACGAATATTACTATAATAACACCGCGTGTGTTTTATTGCGTCTGTAAACTCTCTTGTGTTTTATTGGTCTCTTGAAGTCTCTTGCGGTATCTAATAAGGAGTCTCTCGTAATCTCTGGGAAGTCGGAGTGTATCGTCAAGAGAGCAGCTGAATTTAGATCCACGAAGTCAGGCACGGCATTCGAGATCTTCAACGACCGATGGCTGTCAACGAGGACTGAATCAGGAGCGACTTGGCGGACACAATGCCCACGAGGAAACTTTGAGATCGACATCCCAGCTTAAGAGGACAACGGCCGGTGTGAAAGCAAGAGCAGGCCCGCGAGATCGTCCGGACTAATACAACTTAATTCCAGCAAATCCAGGAAAGTGACATTATAAAAACTCCTTATAAACTATATCAAACAAGTAAAGACTTTTTCAATTAATAAGTGTCAAATATTTCATAATTTATATATTTTCGAATTCATAATTTCCAGATATAATTGTATGTTTTATATAAAAAATGAATAACCAATAAATCCAGGCCTATTAAATCACCCAATCAAAAGTTATTTCTGCAAGTGCAGTCAGCTACACACCTCTTACCTTGCAGAAAAAATGAAATAAATAAAATTTAAAAAATGAAAAATGTATGCATGTACACACAAGCAAATAAACACCCAAATTTATGTATGTTCAAATGTATGTTGAAAAATGTAATTCAAGGAACATAAATTTGTGTGCAGATTCTGCACATCATTAATAAAATGGGAAACCAAAATGGTCAGGAAAAAATAGGTTCACATAATGTACATTTAAGTTTAAATTTTTTTCAAATTAACAAATGTTCAGTAACAATTTCTTATGTGAAAAGGCTTTTCTGAACCAATAAAAACAATTATATTTTGGAGTTTATTACACGAATACGAAACTTTCGCGTATTCTGCACTGAGGCATCGTCAGCGGCCAGACTACGGTCTTCATCTTCTATGGCGTCACAGTTCGGAGTCGAACCTTAGCCTACATAATCATCCGCCTCCATTTTTCCCTGTCCTTGGCGATCGATGTACATCGTTTTATTTTAAGCAAAATATCAGCATCCCTCGCCACTGCGTCAATCCAGCGATGGTTGGGTCTTCCGATAGGTCTTCTACCCTCGATTTGACTAAATAGTACCTTCCTAGATATTCGGTTGCCTTCCATCCTAATAATGTGGCCTCCCCATTGGAATCTATGCAGTCGGATGCCAAATCCGATCCACCAATGGTGGTGGCCAGATCATTGTCTTTATACAGCTTGTATAGTTCCTCATTGTGACGCATTCTCCATATCCCAGTGACTTTGATTGGTCCATATATTCTCCTCAGAATTCTCCTTTCAAAGGTACTGACTATGTTAGCGGCTCGTTTGCCCAGTCTGGCTGCCATACATTATCACCGGTCTAATCATAACTTTATATAATGTGACCTTGGACTGACGGTGGATATTCCTTGTCTTGAATGTAGTCAACGAAGCATGTGCTCTATTTGCAGGTTGTATCTTTTTCCTTGTTTCGTTTATTTCTTCATTATCTTCTTCAATCAAACGTCCCAAATATTTAAACCGATTAACTATTTCCAGATTTAGTGGTTAGATTTCAGACTGTTCAGGTTTCCTGGTTTTCCTTCGAGTCGTAATCATAAACTTTGTTTTATCTGTATTCACCTAGATACTGCACACTACGGTCTTAGGATGCTCTAATCATAGAATGGGCATAACGTTTGGTTTTAAAACTATAATGTTGTCTGAAGGGTCGGAAGAGTGTTGTCCCTATTGGCAAGTTTTCGATGTGGTTTGCGACGGAATTAAACGGTTTTTTGAGGAGACAAAATAATTTTAATGATAAATTTTTCTTATGCAAAGGAAAAACTGGTTTTTATTTTATTTATTTTTTTAATAGATGATATTTAGGGTTAGCCAACTGGTTAGGTTAAGTTGATACAAATATATTACGTCGCTTATTTAGACAGACGCAGTTTACACGTATCAGCCTGCCATTATTACAATGCTCAGAAATTATTCCCACTACTGATGGTCACAGGTTGATAAATAGCCCTACACATTGATATTATGTCGTTCCCAGAAATCGATCCCGGAAACTCTATATCGATATTCAAGAACTGTTCCCGCTGGACTAAAAATCCTCGGCTTGTGAGTACCATCGACCGTGAATATTCTGAACTTTGGACGTGAAATCTGCGCAGATACGTTAAGGTTATTTGAGACTTTAATTAAGGTATATAGGACGGACGAGGTGATAGTAACAAACGCATTCGCTGTGTCGATGATGTATCAATAAACAGTCAAAGCGAGACCATATGGTCGTTAAAATTTTATTTTGTACTACAATCAGAAAGACTCGAAATAATCTGAAATGGTTTTTGGACAATCCTTCCAAACCGGTTTTATATTTTAATAAAGGTCATATTGGCAAGACGACACGACCCGACCATTTAAGTTTAACCGCTTTCGTATTTTTAGAACGGTCCGTGCTGCAGAAGGACCTGAGTCTTTCAGTTAATTGGTGTTTCACTTCAATAAAGAGGTAAGTCGCCGAAACAACCCGGGAGGCAGCGTCCAGCGTCTTTCAGTCCGACTCACAGCGCGCCGCGCTCCGATTCGTATTCAAGTGTGCATTTTTTCTTTTAATCTAGACTGACAAAAAGACAGAAATCAACCGTTGAAATTTTAACAGGTTTTTTTATTCAATATCTGATGGTATACAACGGTTCGCTCGCACGTGACCATCTCGTGGCACCTGCTTTTGTTAGGCTGCGCGATCCTTTTAATAATTTCAATAAGGCGCTGGTTTTTTCACCAACACCTGTCATCGTTAATGGTAATGATGTTGATTATGATGATGGTGATGATGATGACGATGAGAAGAAGACATAACTGTTACTATTAGTTAAAGAATTTTTTTGATTAGCATTTTTTACATGTTGTTGCTTCAATCAAATACTACAAGAATTTTTATACGTCTGCAGAATAGTCAGTTCACACTAAATGGCCTTCATTTTAGTGCTGAAGATGGTTACGCGGTTAACCGAAATCGATCACCTTGGTATTTTATTGTGAACTGACTGTGTTGTGTAGACGTAGATGAATTCTTATTATAAGAATTCTTCTTCTTTTATGGCGTCACAATTCGGAGTCGAACCTTAGCCTCCATAATCATCCGCCTCCATATTTCCCTGTCCTTGGCGATTGATGTACATCGTTTTATTTTAAATAAAGTATCAGCATCTCAGGGTGCCACTTCGTCAATCCAGGGTGCTTGGGTCTTCCGACAGGTCTTCTACCCTCGATTTGACTAAACAGTACCTTTCTAGGTATTCGGTTGCCTTCCATCCTAATGATGTGTTTTATTGGAATATTTATTGCCCATTGCAATCTGTGCAGTCGGATGGTGGTGGCCAGATCATTGTCTTTATAGAGCTTGTATAGTTCCTCATGTGACGTATTCTCCATACACCATTGGCTTGGATTGGTCCATATAATGACGTTTCGTTATTATTCACTACCATTATTGTTGATATTGACGTACAGAATATCTTGAAATATGAGATTCTCTTCGTTTTTCACTAGAATCGTAGCTTAATCTGTAAATTGAAAATAATTCACTTATAACTCAGTTCAGAACCTTAAAAATAATCTTCTGAATTGAACACGAGTTCAGAGATCAGAATTTTTGGTTTGTTTAGCCTGATACTATGTTGAGAAATAGATTTTTTTTGCAGTCTAGTGCGTATTTTTAAGAGACTAAAACATCTCTTGAACAAAATCTATTGAACATCATGACGAACTTCAAAAATCGTATCACATTTGAGATACTGCGGCAAAATGAAAATCAACATTGAGTAGACTAATCAGCTGATATAATAAGCTAATAGACCTGAATTTAAACATAAATTAATTAAATTTTAAACAAGATTGCCTTATGTAAGTTGTGTGACATAAGCGCAAGTAACGCTAGGAATATACAAACATGTAAAAGCAGAGGGCCACGAAAATCTAATGAACATCATGACGGACTTCAAAAATCGTATCACATTTGAGATACTGCGGCAAAATGTAAATCAATATAGAGTAATCAGCTGATATAATATATAGACCTGAATGTAAACATAAACACTCCTCAAGAAAATCAGTTCTCGAGAAACTTACGAAACAAACGTACGTTTCACGATCTTTATCAGTGTTTACGAATTCGTTTTGTGTAAATAGTACAACTGTTTTACAATATTGTGACCGCGAGTGCACAGTGTATATGACCTGACGATGGTCTATGACCGAAATCGATCGAAATTAAGAATATGAGTAATAAATATATATAATAATAAATTTATTATAAAACTTTATTATAAATTATGTGTATGGTATCTTTAGGTTATGAACAATGAATACATCACTATAGAAGATTGAGATTATAGGTACCATTAGTAAGCAATAAGTGTGTGTATAGTATAAATACATCACATTATCATTAGTTAAGTAACGTTTATCATCTCTGTATGCTTATGGGTGCCGGTGACGTATGGCGTAGGTTTGTGTTATGCACTACCCTTGACAGTGTGATTTAGGCTGTTTTGTCAGGCGTTAGCCGGTGATTTAAGCCTATATTTTTTCAAATCAAATGAAAATAAAGCGTGACTCGTTTTTGAAACTCAGTCTGAATCCAATGACTGTTTTTTTTTTATGATTCGTGGTTAGTTCGTGTATAGGTACGGAATCTGGTGTTTATGATAGTTAAATCGAATGGCAAACAATTTCGTCGGAGCGACGTTTGTCAACAGGTACGCTTTCTTTCGTGTAGGCTAATGTACCAGGGCCAGTTGAAAAGTTCGCGGAGCGACATCTATGTGTTGCAGCTCAGTGGTAGAACTAAAATCTTTCGTGTGGTGCAAGACGTATATTTCGCGTGAACACCTGTTAATTTCCAGACATACCTGACAATTTATTCACTCTTTACCAGGTGTTTGAAATTGTCCTGACACGCGTGTTTTTAAAATGCACAAAATCAAACATCATGTTGGGATGAATTCTCTGTCAAAAACGTTTTGGCGCCAATGAAAAATCAAAATGAAATTGTAAATGTGTTAGGAGATGCTGCGACTACAGAAACAACGATAAGTGGGGCACACTCGAGTTCAAACATTGTCGTACAAGCACTGAAGACGATTCCAGCAGTGGACGTAAAAAAGTGCAACAAAAATGACATTATTAAAAAAATTTCATAGGGTGTTGGAAGATCGCAGATTGAGGAGTGGATAACGTTGCTGAAATCATAGGCATCTCATATGAGCGTGTGCAACATACTTTAACTCAAGAACTTGGTGTGAAAAAGCGTTGTGCAAGCTGGCTGCCGCATCTGGAGTTGTTGCATTTTTTGGGCGCCCAGTACGGGCTTCAGTGCTCGTACGACCACGTTTAAATTCAAATGTCTACTTACAAACCGTTGGTTTTGAAGTCGCAGCATCTCCTGATACATTTACAATTTCGTTCTGAATTTCCGTTGGCACTAAACAATTTTTAACAAAAAAATCACACCACGATGTTTGATTTTGTCCGTTTTTCAAAACACGCATGACACGTCAATTTAAACAGCTTCTAAACAATGAATGAATTGATAGATAATTTGGAAATTAATAGGAGTGCTCATAAAATAGAAATCTTGCAGCACACGAAAAACTTTAGTTTTACCGCTAAGCTACAGATGTCGCTCCGCGAACTTTTCAACTGACCCTCGTAATGCATACTGTCATACTACAGTGCAGGTCCAGTGGATTAATCATCGTTCCGTTTTAAGAAACAGGACGCCTTGATCACTGTAAATCTGCGCTCCGCAGTTACAGAATTAAACGTCAGCCATATCCCAGAGTTAAAAAACCAAAATTAAATTACAAAAGTGTTATAATTAAAAATGTATTATAATTCCGGATATCTATTGTACATTGGTTTTTAGCAAAGTGTAATGTTTGATATTTGATGAATCTGCTCAGCGGATTCGCAAAATAGTGTACATTTTTTAGTAGTTTATTTTATTTTGTATTTCACTTTAATGCATTTTAATTATGAATTAATTTTAAGTTTGTATGCATTATGTGTGAATCGATATATTTGCTTCTGTTTTTAGAAACGTCTTAAGTACTTTAACAGATGTTAGAGAGATTAAGTTTTGTAACATCTGAAGGCGATCGCAGATTTGTAGTCTGAAACGGCGTGTTTCATAAAATTAAGCGATGGTTGATACACTTAGCACTCTACACTATTGTTTACAAATCCCGGTAATGTGAGTTATGATATTTTGTTTACATTACTGTTTGCTGAAATTTTCACCTTCATCATTGGTTACGTTTGTGCACCCTGAATAGGCTACTCGTACGGTGTTGATCTTGAGCACTGTGTCGTGGATTTATGGTATGTTATCTCGTTATGGTTGTTCAGGATCGGTTTTAATGACTCTAACCCAGTGGTTCCCAAACTTTTCAGTCTGCGGACCTCCTCCCCAAATAATTTAGAAACTCACGGACCCCCTCTGAGTTCTGAAATAAAACAAACAGTAAATATAATAGAAACTCTTATATTTTAATTAAAATGTATTAAAATCAAAATTCTCTTAACTTGCAAAATTATAATATTAATGATATCAAACATATTTTAATGTAAACATTGAAGCTGTTTTTGAATAATTAACTCTGCTATATTGCGTTTAATGTCTGATAATTTCAATATTAAGTCACTCTGGACATCAAGTTTATTTCTTAACTTTGGCTTCAAGTACGTGAGCAGGGAGAATGTGGTTTCACACAAATAAGTAGAGGGAAACACAGTTAAACGCTTCAAAACTCTTTTTGCGAGTCCAGGTTAGGCAGTCATTACATATAACTAGAAGTCAGCTAGCTGTAATTGCGAAAACTGTCATTTTAATGAACTGTCAGTTGAAAGTTCTGTCAATGAATCTTCTTTTTGTAGTGTAAGATAGAGGTCTAGTCAGTTCGGCTGACGAACAGATCTGCTACACGACATGACTTAAAGACGTTATTAAACCCATTAGTTTGAAATTACTTTTACAATTACAATTAGTTTGAACCCCCCCTAAAAATACTGGAATCTTCTATTAATTGTTTTAAGTTTGTAAAATTTAGATTTTAGACCAGAAAAAATCGGAGAATATTACGGTATATTCTTATTTTTCTTAAAAGTGCCTGTGGACCCCTTGAAACATTGTCGCGGGCCCCCACGGGTCCGCGGACCCCACTTTGGGAACCACTGCTCTAACCCGTCTGTCTCTACCCATCGTCAAAGACTTCAGGAATTCGGGACTTGGCTTGTTTCTAGGTCTCAGCACTCAGGTTTGTGGAATACCGAAGACTATTTTTTGTATCTTTTATTATGAAGAAGAATCGTTGTTAACATTTATTGAAGCCTCTTTGTATTTTAATGATATATTTAACATTGAAGTAATAATAAAACACTTGATTTACTTGAAATAAAACGTTTTCTCAAACTTCACAACAAATTACGTTTTTCGGCTATGAAACAATCAACCCGAATGTTAACAATTAGTTATATATAGCCTATTAAAGCGCTCGTGTGAAGGCTTTCATCACGGTGAATATCTGTTGTAGCAGGTTTTGGGGTTTTGGGGTATATCCTTGTATGAGATTTTCGTATTTCCCGCTACGTTTCGTTCCGTAATCCCGGAACGTTTTGAAGGCGTATTGAAATTTACCCAAAACCTGCTACAAACACACACACACACACACACACACACACACACACACACACACAAATCCGTAACCAAGGGTTTTGTCTTATTATTCATGTTTTAAACGTTTAATTAATAATGATGTTTCTATTGTACCAAAGTGGAGTAGGTAGACCAGCCAACTGCTAAACTAGAGATCCTGGGTTCGGTACGCGGAAGCGCCATTCAGTTGACGTGCATCGTAGGGACACAGCATCAGTAGGGAATAAAGCATAGTGCTGGCCGCACAAGTTGAGCATGAATGGGTTGTGTAAAGGTAAGACGTTGTACCGGGGGGGGGGGCAATATATCATCAGGCAGCGGTCGCTTCCTAATCGCGGAATATATCGGTAGTAAAACAATGGCAACTAACCTTCCCTAATGTTGATAGTGCCTATGTCCTATTTGGCAAGCGTTTAACTGGCTTGGCTCAAGGTCGTATCTGTGAGTGGGAGTCACACAAGATTCCAGCTGAGCGCACTTCGGTAGCGATTCACCGATCCTTCACCAACGCTCGGTTTGACGTGGATAAAAATTAACAAACAAAAAGATAAACACAGCTTCACAAAGAAACGTAACAAAGCGTAGTTATAATTTTACTCGTTATACGAATCTATGTAAACTAAGTGTGCTTAATAATAGCTCGAAGTCATTAAGTAACCCAAATTGTTATTAAAAATTAAGCTTGAATTAAAATCCTGCTAGGAACAGTTAGGCTAGTAGCACACTAGACGTATGATCTGCGGCCGAAGATCGGTGGCGTATAATCGGTCTGCTTCCGTCGACCGACATCGAGTTTTTCTGTAGTTAGAAGTGTGTTTTGAACGAGTGAAGTACTGTTTTAATATTGATTTTTATTTATAAAGTAAAATAAATTTGTTTGTTTGTGCCAGCATGGATCCTATAACATTAATGGTATTATGGAAGCTTTGGAGCAAGATAAAAGAAAAATAGAATATTGGGTTCATCCTTTACACAGTAAAAGGTTAAATATTGGGCAATTCCATACTTTGTACGGAGAACTGAGGGCAGATCCTGATAAATTTTTCCAATGCTGTCGATTGTCTATTAAATGATTCGATGAAATTCTAAATCTGATAAGAACCCATATTACTAACAAAGAAACAAACTATAGAAGCGCTATATCGCCGGAAGAGAGGACAGTGTCGACTGTGAGCACAGTGAGGCGCATACCATACAAAACAAATGTATTGCGGAGTTGCCGTCAGTCGAGCCGAAATCGAACACACGCCTCGCTCTGGGTACACAGAAGTTACGCTCGACGGACTGACGCATCTTCAGCTCAGTCTGTCACACCTGGCCATTTTGTATGAAAATTACAACACGAGCGTTACGCCATCGATCTTCGGCCGCGGATCATACGTCTAGTGTGCTACTAGCCTTAGAGATGGAGATCTGTATGACCTTTAGTCTATTAACCACGTATAACCAATGGGGGCCTGGCAGTGAGTTCCAGCTTTGCTCCAACATTGACAACGACGTGTGGAGGTAATTGGCACACCGTTTTAGTGTATAGAAAAATATCCGTTTTGCCACACCGTAAAGGAGACAGTGAAAGTGTCAGAACGAGTAATTGCCACACCACGACCGCTCAGGACTGCTGGTATGTGTTGTCTACGTTATACTACAGTTATGTGCCGTTCAAAAGTGTAATCACCTGATTTGGTTTTAGATATTAAAATAACTCTATCCTACTAAAACTTTGCTTTCGGTTTAATGACTTATATAGGCCTACATTTTCACAAAGTAAGCGTCTAAAGCTATAGTGCCATCGTATTCCATGCGGAAATCTTGAAAAATTAGCAATTTAATCTGCGAAATATTTGAAAAGGTCATTGCTGTTTGTATAGTAAGTTTTGCACTAGGTTTAAAGTTGTAAGGGTGTTTATTAAAGTACAAATATCATTGGAAATATTTTTTAATAACTTAAACACAAAGTCATACTAAGTAATATTCGTTAAAAAAAATGGTAGTGGATATTAAAGACAGTGGCATTAGTGGGATCTGTTCCTGGTGGGGGGGGGGGGGGGTAAAACTAGCTTCAAGGTTGGATCGCCTCATTTTCCTCACGGAAAATGAGAAATCCAGGATTCTCACCATATAGTTCAAAAATATTCAATTATAAATAATTTCTGAACTCACACAAAATATTATATGTCGTGTCCAAAAGTCTGCAGAGTTGATTATTATTTTATAAATTATTCAAATTTTTAAAAACGTTCAACCTAACTTAACAATAACTAAAACACATTTAGTTGTCAAAATTTACTATTTAATTTGTTTGGTACATTGAACATTTCCTTTTCAGATATGATTACAAATGAAACGTTTACTGCACGAATATTCTTTTAACTAAATTACAGCAAACGTCCATAATTACTTATCAAACATGTATCTTCAGAAATTCTACAGTGGGAAATCAAATGAAACAACTCATGCGAAAAGGGTATTTACTTTATTAATGGTCAACACATACCAGCAGTCCTGCGCGGTCGTGGTGTGGTGATTTACTGATGCTCATGCTTTGCGATCTGACACTTTTCCTATCTGCTTTACGGTGAGGGAATCCGGATATTTTTCTATATACTAAAACGGTGTGGCAAAGTTAACTTCAACCAGAACAGCCGACAATGACCCCAGAACAACTCCACAAGCTGAGTTCATTGTAAAGTCTTCTTGTCCCCGTGTAAAAGAAGTAGACTGAAGTTAACATAAAAGAAGGAATGCAGAAGACAAGACTGTCTTGTTTGAGTACGGCGTCGCTGTAGTTGTAACTTCAGGTTTTGATACTGTAACAGGAGTTTTCCGCACAGCATCGATGTACGTATTACAACAACACACAGGTTGCAAATTTATTTGTGTTTAAGGAGCCCCACGCTTTTGGAGCGCCAATTATTTATAACACTACAATTTACAAATTTAAATTTAATTTAATTTGTGGAGTGCCAAAATTTATATAACATTACTGGTAAAGTGTACCAATTAATGGTGTTTGGGTGTAATGGTAATAAGAGTAGTCATTGATTGAATTGTAACGAGTTTTCATAATTTTTATTTATAAACCACAAGCGTGTTTAAAAATCTCACTTACTTCGCCATAAATATTCATTATTGTTCGCTTGAAACGTTCAAATGTTGCAGTACATTTATCATTAAATACATCTTATATTCTACAGTAACAAAGTTACGTTCTAAATACTTATTTGTTAATATTAAAATTCGACTGCTCAGTCTGACAGTGTGCTTTACTGCAGTTTTTTTTTTATATAACTTTCAACTACGTTAATTTATGTATTGCATACATAGTAATCATTGATTGCTCTACAAACTGTAAAATAAAATTGAAATTGACTAAATTAATCGTTAAACATCAAAGAAAATATTTTATTAAATTTAAATCAGATTCTCTGAACCTCTTTATATACATTTTACATAAACCCTTATTCATGTTTAAATTTCAAAATGTCTTTTAAATGTCTTTAGTCTCTTATTTAAAATTTATAAATGGATTATCTGTCACCTCGATTGTGTGGTCATACTCATGTCCTCCGTTGATCCGTAGGTCCTCTTCTGATGGAGTTCCCTGCACGTCCCCAGGTTCCACTTGTCCTCCAGTTACTCGTCTATCATGGTCCCATCTGGTTGATGTAGTATAGTGTGAGAGGTTGCTCTGCACCTGCTGCTGTAGTTCTAGCACACGCCTCTGTTGTTCAGCATAGCGTTCCTCTGCATGATGTAACATAGTAGCTTGTCTTGACTGACGGACGTTTGTGTGTGTAGACATCGTAAAGTATGTTCTATAATCGTATTCGGAAACAGATTAAGAGTTACTGTTTTGCACTTATGACGAACATAGCGTCCGTCCGCATCTACTGTTCAATTAACAAAATTTAAAAATTCGCGTCACCAATGGACAGAGCGTCCCGCCGCTATTGAAGACTGATTGAGAAGAACGCTGGCTTCTCTCGTGCCCTATTTGTAATCGAGCATCGTACAGCTCCTGTTGGGACAGAATTCTGCCTGTTTGAAATTGTTCAGTGGCGTCAGTTCTCCCACTCTCGTCCAATTTCATATTTTCGCACATTTCTGCCAATGGCAAAGTCTAATGTGAACTACAGGGTGCTCTAACGATGGATGATTTAATTACACATGTCCAACGTAATTACCATCGTAATATAATAATCCGTGTAATTACTACACACTTAAAATCGCACTGAATTCGCACTGCGCGTCCTTTTCACGCCGTTTTCTCACTACACATGCGTATTAATTTTATACATATTTAGGAGTCTTTGAATTTTTTCTACCATTTATGGTTTTCTTATAATTAAATAAAAACTGTAATTTGACAATTATTCAGGGTGAGATTGCAAACTTTCATGCTCGAACTGGCCTCACTCACACACATCACTTACTACTGTACACACTCTCAGCGACAGTCGTGTGAGTGTTCAGGTCAGTTCCTGTCTCGTCTACATTCCGTATTTTTAACATAAACTCAGCTTTCAATCTCATACCTGGTTATTTATTACATATTTATAAATTTAATTTAAATATTTATTTTATCTATTAAATGCACAGTACAGCATATGATTGTACTGTCGCAGTATACTATATGGATCGCGTGCTGCATTCACTGAATTCAGTCCGACAGCTGCACCAATGGGGGGGGGGGCAAGAATACTGCGTATGCTATACACTGTACCTGTACAAAGTCTGACTTTTCTGCTTGGTTATAGCTGTTCTGGCTTTAGCGGAGCATATTTTGCGTTAAATTGTATAGCTATGTCATTAATGACTCTAAAGTTGGAGGTTTTTAATAAGTTCTTTTCCAAAATAAACACATTTGTTTCACTGTTAGATTTCAGTATTCTGACACATTATTTCAGTTTGTGTTGCGTTCATAAATACTTATTTGTGAACATTTAATGTTGAAGCCAGACGAATAAAGATTAAAAATAAGGGAAACAAAGAATATAAGACGTGAGCCGTAAACTTTAAAATCTTTATTGCGAAAAAGAAGCTGGCGAATACGCTCGCCATGGTCGTAAAAGTGTTCAATTAACAATGCTAATTTACATTAAAATTTGTTATTTTATTTAATTAGCTACATATTAATTGTATAAAAATTGTTTACATTAAACATTACTAAATAATACATATTTATCTAACTTTTGGCGAACACCAAGCTTAGAGAAGGTAGCTGCAGCGGTTCTTTATTTAGCAATAGGCCTATCATAGTACAAGATTTTATAAAATAATGTCCCTATTAATTTGATAAGTTTGACTTCATGGCTGTCTTCAGAAAAATCATTGTTTGAAATATGTTTTCTAAACACTATGCCGGCAAAGTTTTTGCAAGCTGATATAATTAGTTAGATATACGACAAAAGTAAAAACAAACTGTTATAATAATAAAATCTTCATAAGCACAAATTTTCAGTAGAACTGTCCCACATGTAATAATTGTAAGGTGTCAAAGCAAGTGCATTACTGTCTGAATGATTCGTTTAGTAGGCCTACACATGTTAACTCAGCGCCAAACGCTTTATTCCCCCCCTGTAGTGGGGGAAGCTGTACATGCTTTGGAACATTTTCTGCCGTTCACTTTGCCTGTCAGCACGCGATCCATATAGTATACATCGATGGATCTATCGCTGTGCGTTTTTTTATCAATTATGTAATCGGTAGTATTCATTGAGGAAACCGTTCCTTCAAAAGGGCTTCCGTATCACTTAAGGAAGCTATTGTTAATAACTCTGGGTGAAAGTTGCATTGCAGCAGCCGTCTGCAACCTACGCAGACGGTTGTAAGTATCCAGGTCATTTGGTTTTATACGGAGAAAATTAAATTTCTGTAAATATTAAATATCTAAAGCTGCAAAGAGTGTGTACTTCGGGAGGAGCAACATTCCTGTTGACGCCATTCTTGTGGCTAGAAACAGAGAAGGAATTATACAAGAAGTTAAAACGTGAAACAAAATATCGGGGGAAAATAGAACGAAATAAACACGGTTGAAACCACAGCGATGGTTTTGTACGATAATGGGTAGATTTTATGATACAGAATGAAGGGCATAACGAGAGAGCAACTGAAAATTTTTCAGTACCTAGGAGATAACAATAGACGAAAAGAAACACACGATGTGGAGGTCAGCAAAAGAATGGGAAAACGTTAACAAGATTAACAGTTTTAAGAAAGAAAAAAAGGAGAAGGTATTCAAGGTAACTTAAGGTTGAAAACCATAAAAGTAAATTACAAAACTTTAGGTACGAAGTGCTTGAGAAGAACTAAAGTCGCTGAAGAAGCGCTAAGGGGGTGTAGAATGAGAAACGTAGAAATCGATAGTACAATGTACACTGTGACTGACACAACAAATAGAATATGAACTAGCAAGCGAAAATTGAGGCAAGTGAGAACAGAGGAAGAATTCGATAACATTAGAATAAAGTAGTGTAAAAATTGGAAAAGGGAAGAATAACGTGGAGTGACGCAAAGAGGCGTGCTTAAAATCTGGTTATTTAGCACTACACTATTTTATGATATACGATTTTTGGAATATATAAAATCAGATAATAAGATATAAAATTAGGCCTACTACTTATGATCCATGTTTATTTATGTTGGTTTTTGTTTTACGCGTTTCCATACGTATGTCCCATCATCAAAAACTTCTGAACCCACTTCAGAATCCTCTGGGGCATTAGAAGATTAAGATATAGCTACGTAGCTAAACCAAACATACAAATGGACCTATATATGTATATATAAACAGGCGTTTAAACTTGCCACCCACGTCAGAAATTTATGTGCTACATATTTGTGACATAATATTTGTACGTGCTTTTCGTAACGTTATAACGTATAGACGTTTATATGCACAACGACACACACTAATCGGAGTGCATAATTAGACATTTTTGTTTACAAAGGCAAACAAATATTGCCTTTATTTACACTGCCGTCAGAGTCATGCAAACGACTTACGTTCGATTCGTCAAATACGTTTATGCAAAAAAAAAGTATACATGTAGGCCTAGATCAGACAGTGCTACAAAAAATGGGGGTTGTCAGCACCGCTATTTAATATACTACTACTACTACTACTACTACTACTGCAGCACACGACGGGCCTCCTCGACTAGTCACCTCCAAACACCTCGGTCCTCCAGCTTCCGCCTCCAATCCTCCTGAGGTCATCTTCTACGTCCTGTAGTCACATTATTCTAGGCCTTCCTTTCCTTCTTTGCCCATCTGTTGTCCTCATGCGCATCACATGTCCCAACCACCTGATCCTCATAGACTTGATGAACTTCACTATGTCCTCGCCATATATCAGTTCCGCAAATTCCCTATTTTTCCTTAGCGGCTAAGGTCTTGTATAATCTAAGTTTGGTTCTTTTGCTGACAAAAGTGGATCTGAAAGTTTTCTGGTGGGCATAAAAAAACTCTATTACCACTCATTATGCGATTTGCAATCTCATTGCTGATTTTGTTCTAATAGTTTATGTAGGTACCCAAATATTTAAATTCCCGGACCCCTTGGAAAGTGTGCCATCCTACATTGAGATTTTCAATTCTCCTTCTATGATGTTGGGTATCTGTTTTGCCCAATATAGATTGTAAACTAAGGTGATGTTAACCTGGAATACTGAAACAAGACTTTAGATTTATAAAAACTTTGAATTTTTGTAAATCTTGGAATTTTATAAAACTTTAACAAGACAAGCTGTAACTTATGATAATGAGGTGTCGACTTGAAATACAATAGGTGTCCAGCGGTATAAAAAATAAAAATAATGAGGAAAAATATGGATCCATCAATGTACGATGAATTTAGACTACAAGATTCAGTGACGACATGCGTGTAGTCTCTAAAATAAAAAAAATATTATGGAAGTAAAAAGAAAATCAAATAGAATACGCTGGTTGAGATCCGCCGAAGAATTCCAGGATATTGAATGAACAAGGGGATTCTCAAAAACCGAAGAACGATCCAGGAAAAGGGGTGTGGACATGGTGAGGGACGTGAGGATTGTGAGAGTTGACGTGTGGATGAGATCAGGTTCCACGCAAGTATGTACCACTAGGATAAATTAGATGCCTTTCTAATCAGGTCTGATTAAATTTAAATTCTTTGAATTTTAATGAAGAAAGTTGTGTTAGTGGTTATAATCACAAACAGAACTATCACTGTTTCGAGCTGAGAAGCTTGAAAGCGCTAATCGGAATAATTTTTCTATAGTGGTGTGCAACAGTGATAATTCTGTTTAAAAGTCTTTGATATGCTAACAGTTGTTGCACGCATAGTGCACGGTCACAAGACTATAAGAATCCAAATCACTAAGCAGAGAGAGCGAACTGTAGTTAAGGATGATAACTCTTATTTTTCTTGGATTTTGTTGTCCATGACGTGTCCGTTAATTTAACTAAATATAATTAAATCACTACCGACTCGGAACACAAAGTTTTTTATGGGTAAAAACGTAAAAGTTTTACCTTATAGCCTGAACCAGTTTTCGCTTTTAAAAAGCTTCTTCAGAGGCTGCCGCTGGGAGCACTGTCCGTCTTGTTCTTGGCGACGATATCGACTTTTGAAGGAACATTATTCGAATAATGTTCGAACATATCACACCCCACACACACAACATCGATCCTTCAAAAGTCGATACAGTCGCCAAGAACAAGACGGGTAGTGCTCCCAGCGGTAGCCTCTGAAGAAGCTTTTTAAAAGCGAAAACTGGTTCAGGCTATAAGGTAAAACTTTTATACGTTTTTACCCACAAAAAACTTTGTGTTCCGAGTCGGTAGTGATTTAATTATATTTAGTCTTATTTTGCCTTACGAAGTCAGTTGTATGTATGACAGCCAACATTTTGTTACTATTTGCTATTTTTCAATACGCTTTTAGACAAACAGAAATAGACACGACGGGTAATTCACATAGAATGTAGAATAGGGTTAAGCGCTAAATCTGAACTAGTGCCTTGTTAAGGTCGAGTATAAATTATATTTATTACTTATATATTCAGTTTTTAACAGAAAAAAATACAACTGCAAGGTTATCATAATGTAAACACAAAAAGACCATTGTGCATTGCATACGGTCGGCCGAGTAGGCGTTTGCTGTCGCCGGACGCAGATTTATGGTTTGGTAAACAAAAAATATGGTATAAAATTGCGTACAAGGTGTGCACCGGTAAGCAGGCCACACAAACCAAAGTGATTATATCTGATCTGATTCTTTAATTATGATTTATGGCGTCATCCAGTCCGACCGCGGTCACTGTTCACTAATGATCATGTTATTTTGTTGAAAGTCAACTGCACAACGGAACAAGCACGTCTGGAGTATGCTATTGGCTGACCGTATTCGTTTTTACGAAATTAGTGTTTCAATGAATTCGCTGGGAAATCTGAAAATACGTTTAATGGACGCCCGTTTGTGCCCCCCCCTCTCTCTCTCTCTCTCTCTCACGGACTATATATATAATAAGAAATATATAAGTAGATTATAAGAAATACATAAAAATATATGTATATATGGAGTTCGAACTCTACCTTCTGGGACAAAGTGTAACGAAAATTATTGAAGGAACAACCATAAAAACGTCTAAAAGAATACTCCATAAATGTTTAAGGAACCATGGAAAACTACCGTAAAAATTATGTCAGAGTTCTCAGACCACTGTTTAAAAAAGCCATTCTGAGAGCTTTCTTTACCTACCCTTATTAAAGTAGTAATAAAATTTCGGAGCTGACTTTCGCAACCACTCATTCATTTCAGAGCTCTCTTTCTCGAGCAGTTGTTGAGGGTACTTACGAAGAATCTGCCGAAACTCTTGCATCAGAGTTCTGTTTCTCAAGCTTTCTTTTTAACGTTCACTTCAGAGCTCTCTTTTGCGTGCACGTTTGAGGGTACTCACGGAGAAACTAACAAAAAATATACGATTGTTAGCTCTCTGTCACGAGCACTTTAAAACAAGACCATTTAAGCTCTCTTTCTCGAACATTTTTCACCGTTCATTTCAGAGCTTTCTTTCGTGAGCACTTTCAGTGGACGACCAGTGTCATCAATCTAGCCAAAATTTACGTAAGCTCACGGAGGGAATTTTCTATAAGTAAAAGCCACAAACAACTAAGAAACCACTCTTTCCCACCCATCCCTATGCGTTTTCTGTCTTTCTCTGTGTACATACATTTTTTTATATCACAGTATAACAATTTATACTCAACTTAGTCACGCAAGGACACACACACACAAGCGTGCACGTCCGTACTTGTGGAATTGTAGGTAATGTTATTCATAACTCCTGGCCTTTTGTTCTTCCGTCCAAACGTCTGTGTAGTTGTTCCGTCGTGTGGTCGGTATCGTCCGAAAGGCTTCGATGTTACTAAGGCGACTGTGCAAACAGCTTTAGTAGTAAGTTAATGATTTTACGAGCAACGATATGTCAGCAAAACGGATCGGCCCTTTTTTTAATAACCGTTTATTATTACTTCTTGCCTCGTGGCAGTCCTAAAAAGCGTCGTGACTTTCAACTTGCCCACGGGACGACTGTGTGAAAAGTTAAAATGTTTATGAATAACATATCTGTCGGCATCCAGGTCACTTATAATGACAAATAATAAATAAATATATTTACCTTTTCCTGTCTCGTGACCACATGTATTAACGCAATGATATTATTTACGCGTTTCGATACTATGTATCGTCATCAGAATATATATTAAAATATAATCACTCAAAGAGGTCGTTAAAATTTAAAACATTAAAATCACAATATCGAAACCAAATAAGTACTTATTTACTTATTTGGTTTCGATATTGTGATTTTAATGTTTTAAATTTTAACGACCTCTTTGAGTGATTATATTTTAATATATATTCTGATGACGATATATGTATCGAAACGCGTAAATAATATCATTGCGTTAATACATGTGGTCACGAGACAGGAAAAGGTAAATATATTTATTTATTATTTAAAATGTTTATGTTTGCAATCGTTATGGAATCCGTAGATTTGGCAACACTGTCATAGCATAAACGCACATGTCATTTATTTATCTCTGCAGTTACGTACTTCGTAATTAAAAAAGAAACATTGTGTAATCCATGGATCAAATACCGATAGTCCCTTTCGATTTATTAAACGTTTTACCACAAGAAATGCCGAGCAGATTTTTTTAGAACAAGAGATTGTCTCTTAAATCGTAAACACAGTGAACTTAATAAGAACGACTGATATGTGTGTGTGTGTGTGTGTGTGTTTTATCTAGTTTTCCTTGTTGTAAATATAGGCTATAAGAATCACCTGTCTTAAAAGTAATCACCGTCTCGTCTAAATAATGTACTTTCTAGTGGTAAGTATTAAAATATTGTTACCCTATTACAGAACGTTCTACATGTATCCCAGGAGAGCCCAGCTGTAATGATTGTCTGCGTATATGTGATACAGTGTTACGTAATACGGAACAATCTCGTACATTCTGTAGTGTTGTTCGACAAGCTTCTCAACTAGCCCAACGGTGCGTGTTTTTGCCAAGGCCGCGCTCTAGAATTTTCGATTGCTCGTTAAGGACGCATATTATGGAACCCTGCAGACTATAATAGCCCACACCTGCCGTTTAGTGTTCAGTTATTATCGGGCGATTAGTCTACGCGTTCAAGTGGTTATTGTGCGCGACTCTATTAGTTGGCACTTTTATGGCGTGTGAACAATTTTTATTTGATTTGTTGAAAGAGACTATCTTGTTGATTACAAGCTGTTTAATTGTGATAATTAAAGCTGGTGATTAGTGACTTAATTGGTGTCTTATATTTTGGTTTCCACTGTACCATACGACGATCACTAGACCGTCGTAACAGTGTACTAATAACAGAACACTATTTATATAGAAGAAAGTAAAATTAACAAGAGAACATGGCGAATTATAACGTACCTATTTGTCATACTGAAAATAACTAAGAATACAGAAGAATAAGTAAAAAAGCCGATTACTTATGGCGCCAAGCATGTAGGCTAAATAAAATACCAGCAAATCCATAACGCGTTACGTAAATTCCTTAGTTCTGTCACTCTTTTAATATTAGACAATGTTACTGTGTGCGTGTGCGTGCGTGCGTGCGCGCGCGAGCGCGCGTGTTTGTGTGTGTGTGTGTTGTATACGTGTATACGAATATTGGAACATTACATTTATGTACGAACGCAACTGAAGTACGTTAATTATATTAGCGGCTAGGTCGTAGGATTTTGTGTCCATTATCTTAAATATTAACTGGTTGCAAAAAGAAATCATGTTGTTAGTCTAGAGAAGAAGGATTTTAGTGACACGAAATAAAACTATTTAATACATTAAAACAAAATCAGTGATTGATATTGTTAAAAAAATTATTTAAAAAAATTAAATATTGTAAAGGAAAAAATATAATAAAATATAATTTTAAATATCCCCTTTTCTAAGAAGCTGTTTACAAAACATAAAGACGTGTTACACATATTATATAAATCATAATATAATATTATGTGTGGCTCCTGTCGTTCACTAGTTCTCTCACATACTACAAATGACACGTACAGCTAAGCAAGGTGGATAACACTCGTTGCTTTGCCATCGTCTTGCGAGTCCACGGGCTAGTAGCTGGATCCACTTACCATACGTCCTTCAATAAACAATCAGTACGAAATAAAATAACAATAATCTTATGATATAATAATACAAGTGTACAGAAGCAATAGCAAGTCCACTTGTGAAATCACGGGCGGAATTAATCTTTGCCGGTTTAATTTGGTACACTTCCTCTCTTGATGCATTAATTAATGTCATTTTGATAGCGTTTCAGAATATTCTATAATTATATCTATTTGTGTGTGTGTGTGTGTGTGTGTGTGTGTGTGTGTGTGTGAGTGCGGGCGCGCGCCGTGAGCGTAGATAAGCTTTTGAGGATTTCGGCACACCTAGTGTCGCAAAAATTGTCGTCCCGTAGAAAACTCGAGAAATAACCAATTTCCTGAATGATTAAGAATTTATGAAAAATTATGTGTTTTTTAAATGAAACGTATTTAAAATTCCGGTCACGTACTTCTGGATTCAGGATTCTGTAGTCGGAAAATAATTTAAAAATTAGAAAAGTAATAGGAAAAAATTATATTTAATCGTACTGTAAATAACAGACGTTCATGCTTTCTGGTAATCGCGTTATTCGTACCACTCATCAAAGAAGGAAAACAACTCATCAGTGAAGAATGTTCACGCTGTTGTTCAGCGTCCATCAACAGAACTACCCGCAGACCTTCCTTCCTCATAAACCGCCTCCTTACCATAGCCGATGGACCTCCCCCCAGAACTCCTTGCCGCCAGCGTCCAAGAAAGAGAAACACTTAATTCTCATCTTCAAACATACTCAACCTGCCATTCTTCGTGATCACATAACAATTAAAATTTTTCCCTAACTACTTACCTAGTCTTTAGCACTCTTCTTTGTGACCTGCGCCTACCTTGACGCCTGTCTGTCGCCTCCTTCCAGCTTTGGCGACCTGCGTTACTCGTCCCAGTCTTGGCCGCCCTCATGATAAACTTATGGCACTTCTGTCAGCCACTTTCTATACCTATGTGGCCACACACTACATCTACACACACACACACACACACACACACACACACACACACACACACACACACACCACTCCACCTTCAATCTTCTTCGCTTCCGGCCTGCACTGGCGTGTGTCTCCCCACATCCTTCCATTTGGCTGAAGGGGGCTTGCCCCAGATCAGGCCGAGACTTGTCCTTCTGGACAAGTCTCAAACAGCACGGAAAAAACCGTCATTGGTTGATAGAAGTTCTTAGTCGAGTGGCCGTACACTAATGACTGTGAAACGAACCCCGTATATGAGACTATGGATCCGGTGCATCGGATAGGTGCCCCTTCCACTCCCGTCCATAACACAAAACCAACACTCCCCTGAATAAAAATAAAGTGCTGTTGTTTAAGACCTGAAGATGTCAGTAATGACGAAAAGCTTAGTCGAACAATAAAAAAATTATAGCAGTTAGCAAATTCATAAAAGAAATAGTAAGGATGGCTGCTAATTTAAACAATACGAAGAAAAAAAATAAAGTAGTATAAATGTCTCTTCTCTCTCAGGTTAACACGCCCGAGACCGGTAGAAAGACTCCTAGCGTATAAACGGCTGGCCAGTGGTCGTACGGAGCTACGGTTTGAGAGAGTGTAAAGAAAACCCCCGGTGTGTGTCCCAAACTGTATACAATACAACATATAGGGCTATACAGAAAAATAGTCTGTTGAGTTTTTTGCTATATATGGTGCATTCTACCTAAAATCGGAACAAATCGTGAAAATTCAAAAAAATTAAATTTTTAAAGATTTTGCACAAAATGAAAAATTTTCAATAAATTCGCGAAAGTATTGTTTAATGGTCTCTAGAAAATAGCAGAACAATTTTTTCTCAAAACTCGTATAAAAAAAAAACAAATTTTTATGTTTTGGGAATTTTTGTAGAGGCCTTAATGACCTTGTTTGACCTTGAAAAAATTCATCAGAAAAGGACTTCATGCCCTGTACATTAAAGAACTTTTTCAAAGTCCCATGATAAAACCTTTTGAAAAAAAAGCCGAAAACCCCACTTTATTGCCCTCCCGGTGGCGGAAAGGGGGGGTATCGAGATTCGTACCTTATTTTTTTTAGTCCAACTAACAATATTATCGGGTTTATTCAAAAATCCATGATTTAGGGCATTTAACCTATCTTAACCAGGGATACTCTTTACCTAGTAGTTCGTCAATGATACTACTAACTTCCTTATTTAAAAACATTTTTGTCTAACTTTGTCATACCGTCAGATTTTTTCGAATATCATTTTTAATTTCTTAGATTTTAATTAATTTACAATAGAAAACACTATAATTTTAATATAGTTATTTTCTACAGTATAGATATCGTACCATTAATTCTCATTATTTGTCATAGGCTATATGACATTTTTAACTTTGTGAGACTCTTAACTTTAACTCTTCTTCTCCTTCTGTAATGTCATAAAATTTAGTAACCATAGTCTTCCAAAATTGGTGTGTTCTGTATTATTAGCGTCACACCCCTCCCTAGTGTGATGCAAGGACTAATTAAAGCTCCTTATGTGTTTTGCATTTTATATAATTGAAATGAATTCACTAAGAAAGTCTGTACGGTAACCCGTTTGCTAAAATGAATGTATAGTACTTCTGTATAGTATACTAATGTATAGTATTACACACTGGGGTAACCTTCGAATATACTGAAGCTTCTTTTTTCGAACTTTCTTAGAGACATCGGGTATTGGAAATCTGCAAACATCTCGTCGTTGGTGTATTTTTCATACTGTTTTGCTCTCTCAGGATAACCAAGTTTCTTCTTATTGCAGACATCTCTGGAATATATGAAGCAATACTCGTCTTTGTTTTCAAAGTAAATGCAAGCTTTTTTATTCTGTACCCCCTCAGGCGAACCTATATATGAGTCTGCGTGTAATGAATTATGCTTATCGAATCTTAAGAAAATCTGTCCAGAGCCCGCGTTAGGTTGATTCAAGTTTTCTCTAAGCACTAACTTTTGAAGTTGAGTTGTTATGAAATCACCAACGTTAAAAATATCGGTAGCTCTTAAACCGTAATGCATATTGGTCTCTTGAGCTTCCCCCAGTAACCGGTTTTCTTTTGTAAGTGCACTGTCACGACAGCTTACCTTTAACGCTTTTATTTTCCTCGAGCGTCAAAGAGATTGAAATTAAATTTGTCAGTTCATCTCTATGCAGCTCTTAAGTGTTCTGAGATGTCGTTGTCTTTATTAGAAGTAAGAGTATATTCTTTGAAATATTCGTTTCTAGATTCATTAATTTTAACATTCACAATGGTCTGGATTTTTCTCGACATCTGTGTTCTTAGTTTCCTTACAAGTCTCTTCTGTGAGCTTCTTCCAAGACTTGTTAGTTACATTAATAGAATGCTTGGTGGCAAGATCTTCAATATACTGTAGATTCCTCAGATTTAAACTCGATGGCTTTGAAGATATCTTAACCAGTCTGTCAATACGTTGCTCATATTTGCCCATTGTAGTAAGCCGTTGGTCTCCTTAAGCTTGGTGTTAGCGTTCTAACACGTCTTTGAGATTTGAAATGTGTTAAGATACGGATATCTAGTTGTTAAGATGATATTACGGATATCTACATGAAATGTGTTAAGATAACTCTAGTTGATATATCGTAATGTTTACTAGGAATATCAACATCGCAATATACATAGTTCACTTTGTCGCCATTTTGAACTTCGCTATTTAGTTAAAATTGTCTACTCTTATAGAGTATTTTACTCTTCAAATATTTTTCCCAAGTGGCTTACCTATGTTGTCGAATTGACGTTACATGGTTTCTGTGACGTCGCTATTTATATAGAAACAAAATTTAGTTTGAAGAATAATACTTATGGCGGTTAAATTCCCAAGGTAAATTGTCATTATTTTTTGAGCTAGTTTTAAGTTAATATCTTATGAACCTGAGATTTCAAATGTTCACATACAATCGGCTTCTTCGATTTATGACAGCAGTCCTTAAAGTATCAATTCCACTTTTCTGGAAACACGAAGGATCTTTATTCTCTTTAGAATTAGAGCATTTTTCTTATCAATAGCTGGAGTCAGATTTTAAAAATAATTTGCAGAAGGTTGATACGTGTGTGCCCAAAAACTGTTTCTTGAGTGAACAACAGGCCTGGAATAAACTTGACCCTCTAGACGTCTTTAGGAACAGTTTTACAGCTTCTTCTCCTACCTGCAGGTATTGCCTCACTCATCATTTTGGAAACGGAAGAACTAGTTCCTTATAATTGAGCCGATACGTCTGAATATAGACCGTTGTTCAAATCACGTACATGCACACACACTTTTGCCGTTTAAAATGCACTAACTTACGCAGCTACACCCCCTCTCTCTCTCTTTCTCGCTCTCTCTCTGTAATGTACCCCCCTACCAACTATAAACTGCCGTCTCACAAACACCCTA
Organism: Magicicada septendecula; assembly: GCA_034769895.1. NCBI lineage: Eukaryota > Metazoa > Arthropoda > Insecta > Hemiptera > Cicadidae > Magicicada > Magicicada septendecula. Next base: position 297,977,222 of record CM068376.1, on the reverse strand, counting down.
ACCCTAATGTACATATAAAGAAAAACTTTATATCAATCACGTACTTCACGCTAATTGGATACGACAACAGAACAATATTTGTACTGTTACCATTTAGTTTTGATAGGACGCGAGTGCATGCGTGTGTTTGTATGTACGCGCGGCCGATGTGTTTCGTGTAGATGGGAGTTTTCTTAGTGTTGCTTATTCCTTTTTTGTCAATGTCCATGTCTCACCTCCATAAGTAACAACTGGTCTGATAAGTGTCTTGGAATGAAACCTATAGAAGTTAATAAAGATAATGAGATAGAGTTATTAGAAGTAGTCTTCAAATATAGACCACCGGAGGTAGCAAAATGGCTATGTTTACAGTTGGGCACAGAGTTCGGATTGCGAGTAAGAGAGACAAGAGACACTTTCTCGGGAAAATATAAGAACAACTGTTCGAGAGAAATCTTCGTAAGCGATCGAATAAATGACACAGCTTCTATAGCGTATAATATAAGAGATCTAAACGAGGAAGAGAATAAAGGTAGCTTTCACGAATACGATTTAAAGAAGACTATTAAAAACTAAAATTTTATCTATATAAATAGCGTACGGTAATAACGTATAGAAATTGGTATGGAAAGGTTTATGGGAACAGCTAGCTGTATGGAGAACGTTCAGAAGAAAACACGTAGTATTGCTGCGGAGCTCTCAAACCGCATCCAGTTTCCACAACGGGAAATATAAAGATGTACTAGCTTCTTGATGCAAGGAATATAGTGTAAATTATTGGTAAAAAGTGATACATGTGGGGCCAAAAAGAATTTCTCGGGTGAGCAATTAGGGTGCAATAAATATAAACCCAAGAAGGGAATTTAGAATCTCCTCTATAGCTGACACATCTGCCACTGTTTGAAAAGAAAGTCGTTATGCGTGTGTATGGCCCGGTTAAAGAAGGTGACGAATGGAGAATAAGAAATAACCAGGAAGTAGATGATGATAGATGAAGCTATTGAATCATGAGGTCATTGTAAGATACAATGAGGTCTCAACGAATACAGTGGCTAGGTCACCTAGAGTGGATAGGTGATCAGCGTATTGCAAACAAAATCTTGAGGGCGCAAGTCTATAAAAACAGAAATAGGAGCCGACCTAGGATAAGATGGGTGGATGATTTGCTAGAAGATCTAAGAAGAATGGACGTGAGGGTTACACCGCGATGGCAATGGATAGAAGACTTTGGAGAAGATTGGTGTTCCCCGGGGCTCACGTTGGGCTATAGTGCTGAGGAAGAAGAAGAAGATAGGTTTCATTCCGATCGTTAAGCATTTAGAATTGTTATAATCCTTAAATATGTCTCCTAAACTATCTATCCACCTGTAATTCTGATTGACCTCGAATATCACATTCATACGATCATTCTGAGTCCTATTGTAGCGTTCTATAATAGAGCTCTTATCCTCGTTTTGTGTGTGATAGAGCTCAATATTATATTTTGTGATTATTGAATCGAACTGTTTATTTTTAAACTCTAAACCTTTATCGGCATAAAGGTTTGGATCGACTCTAATAGCGTCTTTTGTAGCTTCCTCAAAAGCTTTAGCAAAGCCAAAACCAGTTTTCTTCTTTAGTGGTCTCGACCAAGCGTACTTAGAGAACGTGTCTATAACGTATTGAACGTGTACTTGTAATTGTCATTCTGATCAGCATAATTTAGCCACCCAGAAGTCATCTATTCCGATTGTCAATATTTTCTTCTTAGAGAATGTCTTCTTTACCGGAGCGTCAATTTCTTTAGCTTCAATTATAGCTCCTTCCATAGTTAACTTCTTGGTACTTTGTTTAGTTTCTTTTCAGGCCTCTTGATGATTTTGTTAATTCGCCAAATCGCACTCTTGGCAACTCTCATACGTTGTGTGGACTATCGTAGTATCTATATTCTCATTCTTCACACACACACACACACACACACACACACACACACACACACACACACACACACACACACACACACACACACACACACACACACACACACACACACACACACACACACACACACACACACACACACACACACACACACACACACACACACAATATATATATATATATATAACATATTGAGGTAAAGTAAATACAAATTTTAAATATTATATATATATATAAATATATACATATAGGAATGTTAATTATCGACCGTATTATTATACTGTTAATGATTTCGAGGTTCGGTCATTAATTATGAAAACTCAGTTTTGCGACGTTTCGAGATTTATTCTTCTCATAATCATGCCTACAACATTAAAATATAGTCTTACTACAATTATATTATTTGTAAGTGTGTATAGGTGTGTGTAAAGTCATACATTACTAAGTAAATAGTTATAGTAATGTATGACTTTACACACACCTATACACACTTACAAATAATATAATTGTAGTAAGACTATATTTTAATGTTGTAGGCATGATTATGAGAAGAATAAATCTCGAAACGTCGCAAAACTGAGTTTTCATAATTAATGACCGAACCTCGAAATCATTAACAGTATATACATATATATACATGTATATATAATTATATTAATTTTTATCTATATAAGTAGAATTTAAATTCACTTCACGGATTAGGTTATATAAACCTGTTCCGGCACCCATCTCATCCTCGGAGACCCACGTTTCTTCTACCAATGGCTTTACAGTTCAGAGCCGCTTTCGGCAATCGATCCTCTGTCATCCTTTGCAAATGGTCCCACCATTGTCTTCTATAAGCTCAGATATTTTCATTTAAGTCCTCTACTTCGAGTTTTGCTCTGATATCCTCATTCCTTATTATACCTTGCAATTTATAATTTAAAGTACTTCGAAGAAACTGCATTTCAGCACTCTGAATCTTGCCGCATTCCTTTTTTGACGTGATCCACGCCTCACTCTCATATGTCAATGTGGGTATTGCAATTTTCCTATAAAAATTAATCCTTGTGCTGTGTCTAGTTTTATTTCTAAGATATATATATGAATCGTACCACAAATATTCCTAAATTAATTTATCTTCTCCTTTTTATCATATTCCGATTCATAGCTTACTCCACATCCGAGATTTTTAAAACGGCTCACTTGTTCTAAAGTGCTGTTGTTTATAACTATCTTAGTCCTCACTGGATATTTACCTTTGAGGGCCATGAAATTTTTATCAATTTGTATGGGTTCCCTGCTATATGCAGATGACATAGTTCTTATTTAAGATAATGAGGATGATTTACAAACAGCTATGTTTCAATCACAAGACGTAGGAAGAGAGTACTCACCGACAATTTCAGTGAAAAAGACTAAATTTTTGTTAAAATGCATTTTAATTTGATACCTTACATCGTTTTTGCGGTATTTTTAAAACGTGGACCCTTCCTTTTTTGCCTCCCGGCCGCCCTACTTATTTTGGAGATTAATCTCAAAAAGTCGGGGTCTGTCGGGTAAAAGTGTCGGAGACTCGTGCCAAGTCTTACGGAAATAGGTTGATGGGTTCAAACATTATCGTGAGACATACTCAAACAGACAGGGCGACAAACGCCAAACGGTCGAATTAAAATTCATAACTAGTTTCAGTCGTTCATTTACAGGTCAAAAAAACGTTAATGAAAACTAGTTGTTCAATCTTATAGCCTGTTTCACTTTTGACTTTTTAATTCTGACAGTATAAAAATATTTGTGAGTTTAGAAACATCAGTAATTGATAAATTTCCTTTTGTTAGATAATAAACACAATGCGATTCATGACAAAACACAACAGTTACTGTATTGTTAGATGTCGATATGCGCAAAGTTTTGTAGGAATGTGGCAGCCTTTCTTGGCTGCTGAGCTGCGCAGACCCAGCGAATGAATTACCCCCACTTAAATTGTCTAGAGAGGAGTGAGGGGAGATAACGCGATAACGGTTCACTGTCTCACTTTACTCACTAATTCTCTCTATGTCACACACATGCTTCCATTGTTCTCGCCAGCCTTGTTGTAGCCGATGTTCACACTATGAAACACTACACAAGACTGTTGTGCTAATATAAGAAATTTTTTTTACGTTTATTTATGCAATCTGTTAATACATAACAATAAACATAATTGTTCACAGAATACATGGCATGAAGGGAACTGGTCCATTGACTAGTTCTCTGTCTGAGTATTTAAAAGTAACATATTATGCACAATATATTTATAGTTTTAGAGTCTATGTAAGTGCAGAGGAAATGTTAACTTTAAACGTGTTGTCTGTAGGCTGTTGTCTAGTAGATTTATGGCTAAAGGATTCGTGTGCTTTTCAAGACGTTTCACACATCTTTCGCTGAACATCACAACGGTCTCACTGAGTGAGGGCAGGTCCAGGTCTCTATAGATGTCTTTGTTGCTGATGAACCACGGTGCGTTGGTTATGCCACGCAGCACCTTGGTCTGAAACCTTTCCATTGTGGCGAGATTGGATTTAGATGCAGTTCCCCAAAGCTGTAAGCCGTATGTCCTCACAGGGTTGGAGACAGTGTTGTACATCAACAGCTGGTTTCGCATTGACAGTAACGATTTTCTGTCCAGGAACCAATAATGCTTGCGAAACTTGGCGTCCAAGTCAGTTTTTTGTCTAGGTGGATGCTCAAGTATTTTACAGAGTCAGCTACCGGGATAGCCTTGTTATTTAATTTCACAATTGATGTTGTCCCGTGGCATTTTGTGAAGGTGATGTGTGCTGATTTAGTTTCATTTAATTGTATTCTCTACTTCTTTGCCCATTTTTTAGTCGCATGTAGCGAATTCTATAGTAAAATGGTTGCTTCCACCGGACTTTTTGTTTACAGCAAGGATTGCAGTATCATCGGCGTATGTAGCAGTAATCACATCATTGCTAGTTGACAGATCTGTTGTACAGATTAGATACAGAATGTGACCCGAAACACTTTCCTGGGGAACTCCTGCTCTTATTGGGAACAAACTGGTAGTTACATTTTCGTGGCGTACTCGAAAGTGCCTTTCTTCTAAATACGACTGGTGAACGTGGATTCAGCTTTTTTTGAGTTTATAGAGTAATCCTTTATGCTCAGGCAGCCATCGGAACACCATCCGGGCGCTGCAACCACTGGGGTGCACGCATGAATCTGCTCCCCTCTGCATCTGGCATCCTTTATGACATCAGGGAACACCGGTGAACAATAGCTTTTTTCCTCAAATTTTTTCATTATTGCATATACTATCGCTGAACTTGTTCGATCGTAGAACGCTGTCTTCTAAACCCAAACTGATGATCAGGTATAAGATCCTTGTCTATGATGGTATTTGTTAATCAATTTTTTCCATGATATTAGACATTATTGGTAATAGACTTATAGGTCGATACGACGTCACCTCATTTGATGGTTTCCCAGGCTTGGGTATGAATATGACTTCGGTCACCTGCCACTGAGCAGGAAAATATTTCAGTCGCAATACGGCGTTGAAAAGTTGTGCAGCCATGACTATTCCTTTCCAAGGAATTTTTTCATGATTCGACCTGTTAGAAGGTCGTAACCCTTCGCCTTTTTATGATTGACCTCTGTTTTGATAATACGTTGAACTTCTCTAGGAGTAACTGGCTGCACATAGTTATTATTTTGCTTTTGCTGTGTAGCAAGAAATTCGTAAATTTCTTTGTCAGTATTTGTATCAGTAGTCAATGGTTTAAATACGTCATACAGGTGTTTGGCAAATGTTTCAGCCTTTTCCCTATCTGCTTTTGTCCAAGTTCCGTCAGGATTTCTTATGGGGGCCTACGTGGATGTTTTAGCCCTTTTGTAGCTTTCCACAGAGCGTAGTCTGTATCTACTGATGGAGTTAAGTTTAACAGATATTCTTCAAATGAGTCATTCTTCAGTTTCCGTAATAGTTCTTTAAGGTGTCTCGCTGCTCTGTTGTATAATATTATGTACGAAATGAATGAAACGTTTGTTAGCCTCGTAACGAGGTGTTTGTCCACTCCACACCTCGAGCTCAGTGTCAGTATCTATCGTCAGGCTGGTACGTTACTTCCAAGCTTCCGTTTCAAAGTGCACAGTTTGTCGCGTAATGTCAAATTAACAAAATTACTTATAAACAGGCTATGTAATAAAATTAGTAATTCAAGGAAGGGTAGTAGAAATGTTAACGTGAAATATTGAGTTAGCCTTCGTTAACAGAGATCCTGTGTCCAGACATGTACTGAAACAAATCCAGAACACCAGAAGGACGAAAACTGGAAGCGTTTAAAAATTGTGGCGCTTTAGGGAATCGTCAACAACTGATCTGCTTCACAGAGTGAAAGTGAAGTAAGAATGAAGTATAACGCTCAATAGACACACAGGCGCGCGTGCGAACATAGACTCTTGAAGCACACAGGATTGAGTCGTTCAGGATACGAATGACGGAAGAGTGGAAGGGATACACTGCAAAGCCTGACTACGATCAAAGCAGAGTTTGTAGAAATGGCGTGTTGAGAAAACTGCCAAAGATTAGCAGAACATAGCTGAATTGAGTGGTCGCTCCATACTATTCGAGAGCCCCATTGACGAAAAGACAATTCATACGTACAGTTTATATCATTTGTTACTTTCACGTCATATTCTGTGTATCATATTCGTAGATTCTGTGCCAGAGTATGGTTAGGCTGTAATAGTTTATGAGCTCAGTTAAAAGAACGGACTGCACAAAAGTGTAGGGTAATGCAATAGAATAAACCAGTGTAGGTTTTGCATGAATTAACGTGTTTAGGCCTAGTTAGGCTTACTAAAAGTAACAAAATTATTAACTTGACTATGGTCAAGTTATGCTGGCAGAATAGTAATCAATAATAAGGAAATTGAACAAGTGGCGACATTCAAATATTTAGGTGCCATTTTCAGTGAGGGTGGCAGAATTGAGTCAGAGTTAGCAATGAGAATCTCAGCTGCAAGCAAGATTTACGGTCCTATCAACAGGAAGTTTCTGGGAAAAAGCGAAGTGTTACAGAAAACCAAACTGGCAGTATACAAATCTGTATAGGCTCCATCATTGACGTACAGTTCCAAGTCATGGACTCTGAATAACAGATATAAAAAGATAATACAAACAATGGAGATGAGATTCCTGAGGAGAATTGAGAAGAAAACTTGTAGAGATGGGGTGAGAAACGTTAACATCCGGAAGGATTTGAAAATATTCTCTTTAAATGATAAAATTGAAAGCTCGCAACTGCGTTGGTTTGGCCACGTCTGTAGGATGAATGAGGAAAGGTACCCGAGACGAGCAGGATGAAAGGCAAGACCAGAAGGCAGAAGAGCGAGAGGACGCCCCAGAACGAAATGGGAGGGTAAGATAAAGAAGAGTGTAGAAGGCAGAGGAGTATTTGATCGCGTGCCAGGGTTTGCTCCAGGGTCGCTCCATATTATTCGGGAGCCCCATTGACGAAAAAAGAGGAAAAGACAATTCGTATTTACAGGTTATATCGTTTATTACTTTCACGTCATATTTGGAGAATTCACAACTATGCTTAGTTCAGTAAAATGGCAAGCTATAAGCTGTTTCCGTACTTACACAGTTATAGGCCTATTACAGAAATTTACAAACAAAATTTAAAGAAATTTATATACGCTATTTAATGTATAGCCTATGAGGTTAGTGATTGTTTTCGAATACATTAATCATTTCAGCGTCAGGTAAGGGTGTTTGTCTTTATTTAATTTTATTCCGACACTTTACATATTTACGAAGAAAAACTTTTACGAAAATTGAGGAAAATTTCGAAAACCTTGCGTCCAAAAAGTAATGATCAGTTATCTACCTAGCCTAACCTAAGAATCACTGAATGTGTGTCATATTCGTAATGTAAACTTTGAAAATAACACGCCAGTTTTAAATAGGTTACACTTAAAAAATCTTGTTCAGTGTTTGAGCTCAGAAGCTGCTCAATAGGAGAAGAAAGAGAACCAAAACTTTACGTAAGGAGTAAGTGCTACTAGATGCCACCGACCTTGGCCTGCTGTAAGGTTATAATGTTTCTGTTATCTATCGCGTCCTAAATCTCTTTGTGTCTTATTTATTACTTACGCCGAGAAAAATAACAGTGAACGGTTTCATTCAGGCCTCCATGTTAACATTTATAGCCTGTAACCCACAATTAACTCTAATGAAGCTAATGATAATGTTATGTATTTATAATATACACACACTTATTGTTTACTAATGGTACCTATAATCTCAATTTTCTATTGTAGTGTATTTATTGTTCATAGTCTAAAGTTACCATACATATGATTTGCAATAAAGTTTTAATTACTCGCATTCTTAAACACGATTGATTTCGGTCATAGATCATCGTTAGGTGATACACACTGCACTTGCGGTCACAATAACGTAAAACAGCCACTATTTAAAAAACGAATTCGTAGACGTTGATTAATGAACGTGATACGTTCGTCGGTGTCCAAAGTTTCTCGATAACTGATTTTGTTACAGTGTTCATGTTTACATTCAGTTGTATATCAGCTGATTACTGTAGGGCCTATGTTGATTTTCATTTTGCCGCAGTATCTCAAATGTGATAGATTTTTGAAGTCCGTCATGATGTTCAAAAGATTTTCGTGGCCCTCTTCTTTTACATGTTTGTATATTCGGTATCGTTCATATATATTAGATCTTATTTCATCACTACATGTTTTCAGTACGGTTAAATGTTGCTGCTAGTAACCGCAACTGCTCCCGTACTATAAGCAACATCACCCACTCGATATTTCGTAATGAGAAAGTGGTGCAGTCATAGAGTTGTGTAGACGCGGAACGTTCTTTTTCAGGATCGAATCGACTACCACACGATGACACTCTGAGTTATGCGTAAGAATGAAGAAAATCATCAAAATTCGTAATAAATACGTATGATAAGTAAATAAATAAATAATTCCCAATGAATTTGCTATTGTGTAACAAAGATTCAAATGTCCAAATTAAGAGCTTGTAAAACTCTTCGGCCGGCCGAATCAGAATTTGTTTCCAAGGGTTTATGTACGTTTTCGCAAGTGGTAGAGCCTCATTAGAAAGTGCTTCGGGCGTATTTCAACGGCCGGGGAGAAAGAGATAAAACATTTTAAGGCAATTATTAGACCTCCTAATTCACTTGAATTTCAAAACACGCAAGGCGCATTTGTGCGACGGTCGTTCGTATTCAAAGTTTAACAAACAAACAAAAAAGAAAAAAAGCATTGTACGAGGCTGAGGTGACGGTGTCGGTACGGCAAATTCCGCGAAAGGCGTATCTGTCGCAGTGTATCTGAACACTTCGTACTTAACGTTCTCTTCATTAGCCCAACACGAGAGTGGTGAATCGATGATGTTATCTGTCTGGTTTCTCCTTCCAATTAGCCTGTCGCGTTTGTTGTAAATCCTGTCATTGCATAAGCCTAAGGTGTGGTTCGTACGTATTACCTCTACGTGATCATACAATTTGTTGTCCACCGAATTAATTTTCCTTACACATACTAATTAGAAACAACACAGTCCTGCGAACGTAACCTCTCGGCGTACAATACAGCGATTGTTTATTGTTTTTTTTTTCTTTTCGAATTGTAGGTAACGTTATTCATAACTCGTGGCCTTTTGTTCTTCCGTCCAAACGTCTATGTAGTTGTTCCATCGTGTGTTTGGTATCGTCCGAATTGGCTTCGGCATTACGAAACCGACTCTACAAAGAGTAATAATAAGTTAATGATTTTATGAGAAGCGATATGTCGGCAAACGGATCGGTCATTTTTTAATAACTGTTTATTACTTCTTGCCTCGTGGCAGTCCTAAAAAGCGTCGGGACTTTCAACTTGTCCACGGGACGACTGTGTAAAAAGTAAATATATTTATTTATGCATTTATGTACAAAAAGCCGCAGACGGTGAGTTGCAATATATTTGATTGAACAACACGTGGCTTGGTACTAAAATTGGGATTTATTCCTTTTAAACACGTCGTAATTACAAAAAATAAAAATAAATTGTGTATTCCAAGGATCAAATACCGATAGGCCTTTTCGATTGATTAAAAGTTTTACCGCAAGAAATGCCGAGCAAATTTTTAGAACGAGAGATTATCTGTTAGATCGTGAACAGATTGAACTTAATAAGAATGACTGGTAAATTTCTGCCTAGTCAGACAATAGAATCTGATGAAATAGTTCTAAGGCTTTCACGGCCGGTGTCAGTTGTATTACAAGTATGTACCGGACTGTTTGGCCGCGGTCCATGGTTTACAGGCAAACCAAACGTTTCGACAGCACCACTGGCTGCCATCATCAGTGGAATTCGAGTCTACCTGAACGTGGGGATTGTTAAACGTCAGGCCCACAGTACTGTGGTAAAGGCTCAAACCACAGTACTGTGGGCCTGACGTTTAACAACCCGCGTTCAGGTAGACTCGAATTCCACTGATGATGGCAACCAGTGGTGCTGTCGAAACGTTTGGTTTGTCTGTAAACCGTGCCCATTACACACTTTTAATACAATAGAATCTGATAGCTGCTTCTGGTTACTCTCTGCAGTTTACGACAGTGTCAGTAAACAGTGTGCAGTGTGCTACCTTATGGATGTAACTACGAATTACATTGATAACTTTATGTAAGAATACACAAGTATGTTGCTACTTACTCGAATTCCCCGCTAACGAACTTAGTCAACTGTGTGTTATAAGAACTTTTCTATTAAATGTACTAAACTCATTTAGAGCGCTGTTATCTTCTCACTTAACGTACATTGAATAATAATTTGTTATAAATAAGCATTAGTTTAGGAAATTAATACTAAATAAATGCACTTAGCGTGCTCCAAGTTCTCTATTTCCTTTAAATAAAAGATTATAAACCATTTATCGTATTTATATAAAACGTCAAATCGTCATAATGAAATTGTTACAGTAAAAATTATTATAAAAATAATTACTAACATAAATTCAATGTTGCAGTAATGTATAATTATCTTCAGTACTACACAAAGGCTTTTGTCTAATATCGTTAACATGAACTTGATCAGCAAACTTGAATTAGATAAATATCTAGTAATATATACTTGGATTGCAAAGCGGAAAAGTGTACTTTTATTTTAACCGTTTCTTAATTTTCTAACAAAGTAGCATGATGTTTAGTCAGTCAGTATTTGCTGTACTTCATATTTTTAATTTATTTACATAATTTCAGGAATTTGTATAAATTTTCTGGGCTCTTTGAGTAGTTCACCGAATAAGCTTTCTAAATTGCACGTATAAAATTCGTTACATTACTTGGTATTGAATGTTGTCCTGTGGCTGTACTAAGTCGTGGTGATGGTTCCCGCTCCTCTCCTCACTTTGCCCTCTCTGTCGTGGCTGAACATTTTACAAATCAGTCTTCATACGATCGTCATGAACATGACTTTGCACAACTCAAAACTTTTCACTGTTTCTCGTATGTGAATCGATTTTTAAAAGGACTTGAAGAATTTTGTTTAATACATTTATTCCCATTATTAAACTTCACAATGTTCATTACATTCACATCACTAGGAAGTACTGATCACCACATACTGTGAACAGTGACAAGTGAGGGTTTATTAATGTCCTTGATATAGCCTACATTTAATTCAACAAAAAACAGTCTTTCATAGATTCAGTTAGCTCTTATCGTCAACAATTTTGTCACATATTTATTGTGCAGTGACTGAAGCCTTATACAGACTATACTAAATTTTAACATATACTAAAAAAAAAAAAAAAAAAAAATGTACATTTACAATGTAAAAAGTAATTTACATCAATGATTGTAACTAAGATATAGTATTAACAATTATTATTAATAATATAAAAAAATTAACCTAATATTTGGCAGTTTTGGCAATATTCAACATAGGCCTAAAAGCAACACTTTCACAGTAAACTAAATCTGATATAATCTTTGCAAATTAAATGAAACTATTATGATAACTGTTAACAATCTTTAGTAATAAACAAATCTTGAATAATTTTACATCACAAATAAATCTGGCTATACTCTGTACAAATAAAATAGGAACACAAATTAAATTTCTTCTGTTAATGGTAGCATCTCATGTGGCTAAAATGATCGTTAACGATATGCAGGATGGTATTCAACTGACCTTTTATTCATTAGCCAAGATTCAATTGTTTGGGGAAAATCGTTTTTTTTTTATTTTAATTTCGGCAGGTAAACGATTATACAATCTAGGATACAAAATATGAATAAACTTGTTATAGCGTGTAGGCCTATTTCCTTTTTAGCTAAAGGTGGCAAAAGAGTAGGCCTATCTACCGAGCGTTCAACTATGTCATACCACGGAAACACATGTTATGTGAAGTCACGTAACGTAATTTAAAATGTAAAACCAAAAAAGCCGTCATTTCACCGAGGTTCTTTGCTATGCAGGCTGCCTTTTACATCACTAGCAGGCGAGAAACCTTCTTTCCTACTCATCGTACAAGTACGTTGTACAGTGGTCTCTCGCTTGTCCGACTTGGATGGGACCGGGTAACAGTCGGATAATGGAAAAGTCGGTTAACAGAACGGTAGCTCATTTATGACCGTCGAAAACAAAGAATTGAATAGCTTATATTCGAAGTACACTTTGCACTGTATCTATAAATGAAACGCGTACGATAAAATTGGATAAACGGTTTAAACGTAATTAAATTGCTTTAAATATCAGTTAGTACAGTAAATAGACCAATAAATAGCCTATATACGGTAGTGTACATGAATGACTTACCTTAATTATGAAAACAAGAAAGAAAGTACGGTCTGCTTTCTTTTGACTCGTGTCGGTACTAATTTATGAAAAAAAGAAAATTTTGGGTGTTAAACAAACTATGCAGGCAGAAAATTAAGTTATAACACGAAAACTTGTTACGTATATGTTATTGTCCAATTAACCTACGTCAAAACAAACACTTTAATGCACGCTGTACACTTAAACAGTTAAACCCTCGGATTTATGAGGGAATCTCTCCACTTTTTCAGATTCAGTACATCGTTGAAGTAGGCTGTTGTTCAACATACACACTGATTTGTGACACAGTAAACATTTTAACAGTGGTATCATTAAGCATGGTACAAAATTTCTTCGTTAATAGAGTATAATGTACGTACTGTACATAATCTTTATTAAAAAATGATTACTAACGTATTATTAGTGTACGTATGTATAGTTAATTTTTTCCACCCTCTCCAGTGAAACAGTCGGTTAATGGAATGGTCGGTTAAGAGATCGTAGGTGAAGAGAGAGGGCACTGTACTTAACTTTCTTTTTCTTAGAACGCAGTTAGTTCTTTCCACTCTTCCAATAGCATCAACTTAGAAAATTCTGTAATTCTCCAGACACCAGGCCTGGTGTTTTCTTGTCGACTAACCCGGTTAGTTAACAAACACACCGCTCCTCCACAAGTTACGAAAGTCTCAACTCTCTCGACCTTCAGTTGTCAAAAACAAAGAATCGGCATGTTAGGCGATTGCTCTTCCAACCGCTGGGCCAGTCAACCAAGAGTGACATACAACTCTTATTGAAAACTTAACTTCCTAACATATTGACACAACAGACAGTTATAGGTTCACCAACTTCGTCGTGCTCATTTGCTAAACTGCTAAATGTCGTGTTCTGGACGAGGCGTTTCAGTGTTTCCACCATTTTCAAGTCCTAAACCACGACCCACGTCATACCACAGAAACACATGTTATGTGAAGTCACGTGACATGATTTCAATGACGTGGTTTAGGAATTGAAAACGGTGGAAACACTGAAAGGTCTCGTCCAGAACATCATGACATTTAGCAAATAAGTACGACGAAGTTGGAGTTAGAGAGACTGCCAATTCAAATAACAATATTAATTTATAGGTTCAGTTGTTTATTTCGCCAATGAGCCTCCTGTAGATCCATACACATCTTTTGTATCAAGCAGAGAATATAATGATGGCATGGAAGTAAACATATTTATGAAGGTATTGTGAGAAATGTTTGCAAAAAAATTGGGAAACATTTTTTTTTTTTGTATAATTTGCGGAGCCTGTGTTGCGTGAAGCGATTGCCGTTAAAGAGACGGAGAATTCCGTGCTAAAGCTGCCCATACACTATCAATATTATTGTACAATATGGGCAATATATTATTGTACAATATAAATATTGTGGAATAGTATTGACAGTGTATGGATTAGATTTAACGTCTAAAATGGGTTGCACAATATATCGCGTGAATTCAAAAATGTTTGAAATATATTGCACAAACTGGAAAATATTGAGTAGTGTAGCCTATGGGGGAGACCGCACCATATCGGCTCATTTCCCCCGCTTTCGTCGGCTAGTGCACATCGTCTCGCTCTCGCTGTGTCGCTGTCGGAGGAAAGAAAGTTCATTTTAGAGGTGATTGAAGTTTATCGGTCTCTGCCTGCCTTATGGAACGTTAAAAGTAAAGGTTACAGTAATAGGACAAAAAAAAAAGAACAGTATGATGAATTACTAAACAAGTACAATGAGAAATATCCTAATGCAGATATAAAGGAACTGATTAAGAAAATTAATTCATTACAAACTTCAGAAAAGAGTTATAAAGAATAAATGATTCAGAAAAATGGGGCTTTTTATCTTTGGCGTAACAATTTTTAGCAGTTCGTCGAATGATTCACAGTCTAATCGCACAAAGTTTCGAAAATCATTCGGTTCAGCTAGCCTTAGTTCATTCAACAGCCTTTCATGAGTATATTAATTCCTTTTCTTGTACATTCTTTTATGTATATACAGTCATTACTCGTTTTCTTTTTTTAAACACAGAATCAGTGCAATTACCACACAACTTGCCACGATATCACTCGAAGAATTTCAGGAGTCAACTAAGTTGTACAATAATATTGGACTGTGTAGGGGCACCAGCCAATATTATCGTGCAATAATATTGATAGCGCATGGGCAGCTTAAAGACTTAAAGACAAAACTGTGACCGAAGCGAATTCCTAATAGTGTTCCGATGCAAGGAAGCAAGATCGGTTAAATTTTACAAATAATTTTAGTAGGCCTACAGCGAAGGAGCTAGGTCGTAAATCGTTTATTCCAAATGGGACTGGTAAACAAACGCCGGGTTGAGCCCGCTGCCTGCTGTCACACCTGGTAATAATGGTGCAGGCAACGATAAGTACACTGTTCGCAGTGTGTAACGAATAATTATAATATTTACAGCGTTTTACGATGTTTAAACTGCGGTGGAGTGGCGCGTGTGACGTACGTGTAAGCCAATATGGTGCAAGTATGGAGGCGAGGTCGTGAACTAGTCACGCCCCGTCAAGGCCGACTTGTACAACTTCGCTAACCACTGCCCCTGCCCAACAATCTATTAAAAGCTATTATTAACAGTGCTGCTTCGAAATATCGGTGGAAAATCGCTTGATTGCAATTTGTGTTCTTAATAGCGTTTGTTAAAACGCTATATTCACGAGTCTTCCGTTTGTTTTTAATTAAATAATAAAGTCTGTTTCAAATCATAGAGTCAATCGTCTGTCAAACGAAAGAAATGTCCGCTACTCCGGCCACAGGTGTCAAAAATACATCTATGAGCGAGTTTTATAACATCTTCTTTAAATACCTATGATTTCCTCTTGTAAAGAATTTATATGAAATATTGCAGACACATATAATAAAAAGATAGCCCTACTTCAGGAATAAAAGGAACTACGCTTATTGCGGTCACAAAGAAGTGAAAGCTAGATTTTTTCAAGGAAGTATAGTATAGTTGGGCCAACCGACGAATCTGTTACTTCCTGTGATTTTTCTGAGTTTGAAAATAACACGGTAACAAGTAGTGCCGGCGTTAGTTAGCGACCAGGAAAACGCTACTGAAAGTAGCGAAACAGGTGTTAATCGTGTTCAAAACTGAAAAAAAATGTTTTGCGCATTAAACGTAACGAACTAATTTAATTCGTTAAGATTAATTAATCAACACCTGTTCTTTTTTCATCGTGTATTTGTATTAGCATTCTCCGTGATTCCAACTGCGTCGTGCTTATTTGCTAAACTACTGTCTGTCATGCTCCCAACGAACTCTTTCAGTAGTTTTTAGTCCGGATTATAGTAGTTTTGTCGTGGTTTTGGACTTGATAGGTATAATGGTGGAGACGCTGAAAGGCCTCGTCCGGAGCATGACGGATATCAGCTTAGCAAATAAACACGACGAGTTTCAAAATCTATTCATGTTACTTTGACTAAAGAGCTTAAAAACATACAGGTGGTTGTAAACAAATAAGACCGATACCCCCGCCAAGGCTCGCGGCGTCCGAGCCAAACTTTACCCATTTCTCTCGTGCCGTAGCCCCCTGGCGCTGCGCACGAAAGTCGCCATCTATCTTTTGTTCCTTAGGTCTGTATCGACCTATGCGGCACGTGCTTGGTGGTCACTTATATCCGCCACCAACAGGCGTAGACTGGAAAGTTTCCAATCCAGAACCCTCCGTTCCTTGTCGGGATCTCCTTGGTTTTGTGGGGCAATCTCTGATAGCATACCGCCGCCAGAATTGCACAATTCACAACACACACCAACAAAACATAAATCCCCACGAAACACGTAACACAAACATAACTTACAAAACAGAAAAACTCGAGTACTATTCCTTCCTTCGAGCGACCCCCAGGTTCCCTAGCGCTGCGGAGACCTGACCCACTCCTGAACCAACCTCGTTGACATCACCGAAGAGAACAAGCAACAACTAACGTGACATAAAATACACAACACCTAACACCAATCACGACATACAACGCCTCACCAACACGTAGCTAACAATCATCAATCGGCATTAAACTCCGAAAATTCTCAATATATGAATTAAGTCGGTGACGGTACCGACTTCCGATCGGGCCATACCGCATCCCGCTAATCCCACGCGCTATAATTCGACCTCGAATTAGTAATACCTTCTATCCCCCATGCAATGCTTAAGACCACCGGCAGTTCAACATCTCAAAATTTTCTAACTACTAATGCCTGCCTCGTGGTGCGATCAGACTCCCAAGTCAAACAAGCTAACAATTATACATTCACATACACATATAAAACATTAAACGTGATATAACATTGACCTATGAGTTAATCTCTTTTTTTTTTTAAGTTTCATTTTGCCCCAAATGTTTTCTGAGTTTCCAAGCCCCGTCACACCCAAGGACCCAAGGGAGAACCCTAGATACAACCACGCTCTGCTACCAAATGTAACCCCTCTTTAAAATTTTTTATACTTTATAAAGTTCTCTTAAATTTTTTTTTTTTTAAGAGGGGCCACAAGATATTTAAAACTAGGCAGAAGGCCTAGAGAAGCAACAATGCGCTGGGTCCAGTGAGACGGGACTTGCAATTAAACTCTCTGGTAACCAACAATAACAGCATTTATTTGAGTTAAATTACATGTATCACAATACCCAAAACCCCGTATTCCCCAGAATGTCCAAAATCACATAATTATACATATACATATTATAGATATCTCCTGTTTATACACATTGACATAATATATCTATTTAGGTGTATATATATATATATATATATATATATATATATATATATATATTTTCTCCCCAAACTGAAATGATCATGATCATAAGGTAACAATTTTTTCTGTTTATTTTTAGACATTATAAAAAGGTACCCTTGTATATATAATTATCACTCTACCCCAAACACATAACAACAAATAATATCACAATTAATTTCGCCCAATCACAGTTACAACTCAACATCCCATACTATTCAAAAGCCTCACGGACCTCCGTATATCCTACTCTCATCGCCCCTGATATATAAATATTAAATAACTGGAACCCGCCATTATCTCTCAAACTAAATGGAAACTAATGTCATCAACAACGGCAACCCCTTTTACATTTTTATAATGTCAGCAGACAGACTAAGGACAGTAACAATTCTATGTCAAATACAAAAATACATTATAACTTAAGAAAACATTTGTAATGGCTGGTAATTAAAAAAATATAATGATAAGTAAAGCTTGCTATAATGATAGGCAAAATGTGAAACTAGTTGATCTATATAATGCACAGAGCCTTTCTAAAAATCTGTCATAAGAATTTTAAATGTTTAGAAATTATTCATTTATTGAATTATATATCATTCATTATTTAATCATAAGGGTTTGATAATAACCAAAATTAACAAAACAGGCTTAGCATATAATGGCCAGAAAATCTAAGTTACAAAATATAAGTACCGCCTGTATATTTCATTCCATGTAAAATTTGATAATCTCAAAATATTAAATATATATAGGCTTTAAAGAAATAAAAAATTAATTTCAGCCATCTGTGCATATATAAAATAAAAACATGCTGTATACGTGCGGCTGTAGGAGTGTACCAGAACAGGCCTGACCTGACAAAATATGACCCGTAGAAAACCTGCATGAAATGGCACCAACAGGTGCCTACCTTGTGAACCGAAAAACCCATTTATAAAATAACACCCGGAAACAGAATAAAAACAAAACCCCCATCCCTTGCATACAGAAAAATAATTAAAATGAAACCCCAGTAGTAAACTAAGAAAGAGATCCGAACCAGCCGGTTCGGAATCAAGAAAATCATACCTGTGTACTTAATTTAGACAAATTTACCCTTACAACTTTTGCACCCATAATACCTACGAAAACAGCTCTGGGACCCTCCCACAGTGCAGCTCACAATTGCAGTGGTTGTACTGTATTATCATTTTTAATCAACATAGAAATTGTCTTGCCGACACACCCTCGATTTAACCATCTCGCTGAACAAAGTTAAACTGTCATAGCACAAACACCTCACATGGGATGTTCCGCGGGCCAGGATAAAATAAAAAAAGAGTTTATATCATTTTTGAAAATTATTTTTACTTTTTCAACGACATAATAATTTTTTATTATGAATGACATGTTAATTACACACCAGGTGTGTTGGAATTTGAATTTCTTTGCCGCTTTAAATGTAGGTCTACAGGATTCGTGCTCTGGTTTTGTCCTAGGAGTTCGTCTCAGAAGGATGGCGACTCCAGGGAATCGGAAAACATTATGTCGTAGAGCACTGTAAAACGAATACTTATCAATTCACAATGCCAACAAATCGTCACTTGATAATTGTGACTGTTAGTGTTCTTCAGTAGTCATGATCATCGTTGTCTCAGCTTAAGGGCATTCATAACCGGCAATTCGTCCAAAAATCGATTTTTGGTTTTTGTCTTTAAACAATCTTCAATATTTTATGAGTAATTTGATACCAAATTTATGTGAAAACGCCTATAATAATATTTTTTTATGATTTTTTTTAACATGATAATGTTTTTAGGCTGGGGGTCATTCCACAAAATGCGTCATCGAAAAATGTAACGCTTCCACACTTTCGATTCCCCACAGTCTAGAAATCTTTTGTTTACAAAACATTATCATGCTTCGATGTTTAGGTTTCGTCGAAATTCTTTGTGTGTGTGGGGGGGGAGAGAGAGAGAGAGAGAGAGAGAGAGAGAGAGAGAGAGAGAGAGAGAGAGAGAGAAAGAGAGATTTTTTAATTTGAGATGGTAGGAAAATTTCTCTCAAAAGTGCTGATAATGTTACCATTTTTTACAAATCCGTAACTCCCTTATAACAAATCATAAAAATACACAGTTTTTCCCATTGGAAAGGGAATGTCATTAAGCATTCACTATCACTGTCTATCATAAAGCCAATATTTGCTGATCTGTCATCCTAATTTGTTAAAAAATGTCTGTATGGTAGTATACAGAATGCAAACGAATCGCTGAACCATTTGATTTGGAATAGTTTGCCAGAAAATATATTTGTTGAACTACATGCTTTGGTTGGTTTTGGGTTTATGTGATCTTGGATGCTGTGTTGATCTTCAAATTTAGGTAATATAAGTAACTGTCAAGTCTTACAAAAATTAGGGATAAAACAAGGATCAAATATTGTTAAGGTAATGAAAAAAATTGACTTGCAAACAATCCTTGAGGCAGAGACAGCAGTAGATGTATTGATGAAAAAGGTTAGACAGTCAACTAGAAACGTGAAGAGAAAACTAAAGGAACAAATGGACACACTAAAGACACCGAGTATAGAGCTGGATTATTTTAAGTAAGGTAAAACAATAAAAAATTGTTTAAAAAACTTTAAATCCGTTTTCTTAAAATCTATTTTTTTAGATAAATGAGCCATTATTTCAGAAACAATGTAAACTATCAAGCTGAATTTGTTTGTGACTATTGGGTTAATGGAGATATAACTACACTACTAGTTATACAGTTTCACTGAAAAATAAAAACGTAAAAAAAATTACAACTGTGATTTTTGTATGCAGATTTTTAGAGCAAAACATAAAAAATTACAACAAGTCAGGAAACCGAGATAGCTTTATAATTGTAGTAGCGTTTGTAGTGGATAATGTGCTTACCCGCGTGCTAAAATTTCAGACCAATCTTTTTTATAGGTTCTGAGATAATGGGTCTCAAAGTTGATGAAGCCGGTAACGAGTGCCCTTAAACCATCAACTACTGGTTTTAGTGCAATTATGCTAATTATTATGAATTATTAAATCATCCAATTATAAATTAATGAATTGGGTCTAATTAATTTCGTATACTATTTATGTTTAACCAAATGGGGTTGTAATTGACTTTTATAAAGCCCCACTTTCCTTGGGTATCATTTATACTTAACACACATATGGAAAAGTAAATTATATCTGTCGGATTTGACTCAATATAGTTATAAAAACAATATGATTTACATGAGCAGGTTACTCTGACATTTCAGTGGTCGATTTGGGTGTGTCCATTGATAATTAGCATAACTCTGAGACTCTTTATACGTTACAAGATGAAATCACTTGGAACGTGATAAATTAATTGTCAAGGTTTCTCGCAATAATGAACGCAAGATATATGTATATATGTAATAATCACTTATTTATTATATCATTGATTATGTCAATTACTGAACCACAAATGAAATTATGTCCTGCAAATACATAACAAAACACATAATAACAAAATCACAATAATATTCGCTCGTTGTTTCCTGAAAAACAAGACACATAGTACAATCAAATACAACACAGTAATATACATATACGAACAATAAGCAATCAAATATATTTTATTCTAGCTAAATGCGTTCATTATGCTCAGATGAATGACTTTAATATTAACATTATTAGATTTATGATTTATAGATTTACAGAAATCTGTCGGTAGTAGCTCTTTGAAAAGAAGAGACAGTGCAGTAGTATGTATCAACTAGCATTTAAGAAACATAAAGACTTATCTTGCAAAAGGCTTATCCACAAATTCCATCGGTGTAAGATTACATCCGTTAGTGGATTCCTCGTACATCGTAATCTCTGTTGATCGAAGAACACTTCACTTTCACTTCATTGAATTTCCCCACTCTCGTTATGTATTGTGTGGTGTTGGACTCTCCGCTGGCGTTAAGTGTTTTATGCTTCAAGCGTTAAAATGCAATCATCGTCATTGAAGTGGTTTGCTTTTAGAGTTTGCTGTGTGCGTGTTCATGTAGCTAACTATTTCGTCTACCTTGGGCGTAATGTATGCAATGTGCGTAATAGTGTTCGTGTTAATTCACTCAGTTCAGATGCCCAAAATTGAGAATCATTATGGTTGAATAGTGTTTGAAACCGTCACCCACTGTTTTACTCTCGGATTGTTACTCGCTCGTATTGCATTATGTTGTATGTCGGTCGTAGTTTAGAGTCACGTATACACTGGTATTTAACGATTGTTATGTCCATTCGCACTGTTGATTATCGGTAACTCATATAAACTGTCAAACATACGTTTTGTAGAATTGCGATTGAATTGAATGTCTAAGTTCACTTAAGACCGCGACTTGGTTACAATTTCATTGATTGATTGACCGAGTTAAAAGTTGAGTAAGTCGCGTAAGCTATTTCAATTACCAGTGTATTACTGTATTACTCGTATTACTACTCCAACTACTGTATTTTTTCCGTCTTACTGCTATTACTACTGGGCTCCGCGTCCTCGCAAACAGTTTTTATCAATCATTCTCTCCCAGAAGGCAATTTCCTCATCTCTACGCCTTTGGCCGTTGTTGATAGGTTCCTAAATTCCTACCACCTTGTAGATTTTTGTCATCGGTTTCCTGATTCGTCGTTCAAGTCGTTACTACTCTCTCCACCAGTTCCTTTGGAAGATGCCAAACGCTGGTTGGCCGTCGGCATCCCCGGAATATTCCAGCGACGAACGTTGTGCTGATTCTCAGAAACTAGAGTAATTCCCCGGCTGTCTATCAACCTTTGTTTCCACGTTGTCGAGGCACTCTGATATAGCTTTTGTTAAGAGTCTGCAGTGTCTTGGTCAATTGTTCATTTACCCTTCGCTCGTTCCGCCGATTATCAACTCTTCGTTGGGTGTCATCCCTGGACGGGTCCCACGCTTTCTAGTTGTAAATCTGGCTGGACGCCAGGGCGTGTTTTCATGCTGGGCTGTGTGTATCTCTAGTATTCATTGAATATCCGTTCGATTGTCTACATATTTGTGAAGATTTCTCTGCACCCTTTGTTACTGGGTGTAGCGTTCATACGTGTGCTCGTTACAACTCAACCCCACAGCATGTGTTCCATTTCACTTCTGCGTAACCAGGCTGCTGGACTATGCCCTTTTGTCTTGGTTTGTTTGGCGCTGTAAATCGTAGTTAACTTCGTGCTGTCAACGACGTTCCCTATTTTCTATTGTAGCGTGTACTCAGGCGTTTTTCTCATTGTCTTCTCACTGGCGTCGGGTCTGACGTGTCCCTAATTCGTTCTTATTTACGACTTGGGCCTGGGTTTGTCAACTCGAGTGTGTGAGCGTGCCACTTGATCAAGAAATTATAAATTTTTAAAATTTTGATCACTATATGGTCATCAGTCTCTTTTAATTCTGTCCATCCCTGTGCAGAGTGAACATATAGTTATTTGGTTTCCATAATTGGACATCATTTGACGGAGGTCTGCGCCGAGGGGTCCATCGGTCATTATTATCCATCGAACCTAGTCACGCGACCCGTCCAGAGTTAAGCTTAAAGCTTAACATCCCGGTTATCAGTTGATGATTGTATAACAACTAATAGTGTTATGGAAGAACTATTAATAGAAGCATATGATGATATCGAAGGACTGTTAAAATATTGGTATGGAGAACCATTCATTACTTCCATGTTCTAAGATTTATATGTAAAATCATATGTAAAATGAAATATTTCCATAGAAACTATTTCTACTTTTTTCTTCAGTCTTAACCACAGCACTGTGGTCAATAACGTATACCACCTCACGTTGGCGCACTCGATTTTCACTGATGATGGCAGTCGATGGCACTGCCGAAACGTCTGGTTTTGCAGAAAACATTGGACCGTGGCCAAACAGCCCGGGAAGGAATTTTAACAACAAACTACTTCTTTTTTGCCGATAACGTAGTACACATAGGCCTATAAAAAATTATCCCCTCCCCCTTCATATAGCATTTTCATTTATAGAAAATTACCCCCTCCCTTCAACTACCCTTTTCATTTATAGATATTTCATCTACCTTTCTATAGTGGATTATTATGACCTTCTTTTCAGGATACTTTATTTATCAAAATTAAGTACTTTACTCTTGTTAAAAAATAAAACGTTGCTGGTACATACCTCTTCCCCTTAACCGATATTCACCGAAATCAATAGGCCTTGAGTCCTACACACCTCTGGCACATATGCAAAAAATTATTTGATTCTGTTTGAATTCGCGGCAGTTATCGTTACGGCTAAACAGCCCGGGAAGGAATTTTAACAAAGAACTACTTCTTTGGTGCCGATAACGTAGTTCACATATAAAAAATTCTCCCCTCCCCAATCAACTATAATTTTCATTAATAGAAAATTACCCCCACCCCGCTCACCTAACCTCTTCATTTATAGATATTTCATCTACGTTTCTACAGTGGATTATTATGAGCTTCTTATTAGGATACATTATTTATAAAAATTAAGTACTTTACTCTTGTTAAAACATAAAACGTTGCAGGTAAACTACCCCTTTCTCTTAACCGATCTTCACCAAAATCAACAGACCTTCAGTCCTCTACAATTCAGGGATGCATGCAAAAAAATATTTGATTGTGTTTGAATGTGCGACAGTTATCGTTCGTCATATAAACAATTACCCTTGTTAAAACATAAAACGTTGCAGGTAAACTACCCCTCTCCCTTAACCTTCACCAAAAACAACAGATCTTGCGACCTCTACAATTCAGGGGTGTATGCAGAACATTATTTGATTCTGTTTGAATTTGCGGCAGTTATCTTTCGCAAAAAAATTACCCTTCTTAAAACATAAAATGTTGCTGGTAAACTACCCCTTTCCCTTAACCGATCTTCATCAAAATCAACAGACCTTGAGTTCTCTTTAATTCAAAACGGTATGCAAAAACGTAGTCGATTCTGTTTGAATTTGCGGCAGTTATCGTTCGTCATATAAAAAATTACCCTTGTTAAAACATAAAATGTTGCAGGTAAACTACCCCTTTCCCTTAAACGATCTTCACCAACACCAATAGGACTTGAGAACTCTCCAATTCAGGGCTGTATGCAAAAGAGTAGTTGATTCTGTTTGAATTTGCGGCTGTTATCGTTTGCCATAGAAAAAATTAGCCCCGATAAAAAACGTTGCAGGTAAACTACCCCTTCCCCTTAACCGATCTTCACCAAAACCAATAGGTCTTGAGAACTCTATAATTCAGGGCTGTATGCAAAAGAGTAGTTGATTCTGTTTGAATTTGCGGCTGTTATCGTTTGCCATAGAAAAAATTACCCCCGATAAAAAAACGTTGCAGGTAAACTACCC
The DNA here is from genome assembly GCA_034769895.1 of Magicicada septendecula. Classification (NCBI taxonomy): domain Eukaryota; kingdom Metazoa; phylum Arthropoda; class Insecta; order Hemiptera; family Cicadidae; genus Magicicada; species Magicicada septendecula. Next base: position 297,952,352 of record CM068376.1, on the reverse strand, counting down.
CTTCCCCTTAACCGATCTTCACCAAAACCAATATGTCTTGAGTACTCTACAAATCAGGGCTACATGCAAAAAATTATTTGATTCTGTTTGAATTTGCGACTCTTATCGTTTGCCATAAAAAATACCCTTTTAAAACATAAAACGTTGCAGGTAAACTACCCCTTTCCCTTAACCGATCTTCACCTAAAACAATAGGTCTTGAGTACTATGCACGATGCACCCGTGACTTTTGGTCGTCTAGCCGTGAACTGTGCGACCACACAGTCGTTTGCTATTTTTCATTCAATTACAGGTTTATGTAGTGAATATCGTTAGGATTTAGCGATGTTTCGTGAACAAACGTTCACACGTGAACTCGATGTTTTTGTGACAAACGACGCGTGCGTCTCGGAATAACAATGGCCTCCGTCCATTTCTACGCGTCTAGAAGTTTAAACGTGTAGGCTTGCCGTAAGCGCGACATGAGAGAGAGAGAGAGAGAGAGAGAGAGAGAGAGAGAGGGAGAGAGGGAGAGAGAAGTGAAATTTTAATTTTGACGTGAAATTATTAAACCCATGCATTCCTCTGTGTGTGTGTGTGTGTGTGTGTTCGTTTGTCGTTCGCAGCTACCGTTACATAGAATCATTTTTTTTATTTTAATTTATTGCAGACTTGTGATCTATTCGACTAAACGAACATTGAACAAATTGTCTGACAAAACACATACATGATTATGAAGAGTTGACCATTGACAGCTCTTCTTGTTTTTGTTAACAGATATACAAATTACAAGATTAAATGACAAAAACGTGTAAACAAATGAACAAAAATCACTTCCACTTGCTGCTGGCATGATACAATAAGTTCAAAATGTTAAACACTGGGCCCATAACGCACATGTACTGGTTGACATTAACACTTAATGTTGACACGAATACAAAACAAACAGATATTACAGAACAGATATCACAAACATTACAATACAGATAATACAGAGAATACATTATTAGTTAAACGTGATTGGTAAGTCTAACAGTTTGTGCCTTTTTAGTCTATAAATATTTTATTTATTATCTAACAAATTAATTGCCAGGTGGTTTTGATGCTTTTCTAATTTAGAGATGTGAGTCCTGCAGAGGCGCATGATTTCTTCTCTCACGGTTGGAACTTTGAGGTCGCGGTGTATAGAGTTGTTGGAGACGAACCATAGAGCGTCAGTATTGATCTTAAAGTTTTGGACTAAAAGCGCTGTATAATCTCGATGTTACTCGTACTAGCAATACCCTAAAGTTGAATACCATAAGTCCGTACCGGTTTAAGAACTTCTTTATAAATTAACAATTTGTTGGCGAGCCTTAACCGTGATTTTCTGCCTATCAACCAGTAGATATTTCGGACCTTGTGATTAAGTTCAATCTTCTTAGAGGTTATGTGTTATAGAATCAAATAATTATGAAGTTTAAACATTAGTTGCGCTCCTTAATAAAACGTTTGCTTTCATATTAACTTAACATTTGGGCCTATTGCTGGCTAAATACAAGAGCGATATCTACTCACCATCTACTCTGCGGTTTTGAGATCGCTTCTGTTTCTCTGGTTTTTGTAATAATTATGTTTCGTGAACAATAATATGTAATAATAATGGCTCCCATGTGTACCACCGAAGTAGCTTAGGAGAAGGCAGAGTAGGCTGCCTTATGTGAGCCTTACGGCATACAAGGAAGGTAATGTGGCCAGCACTACGCTTCAGCCGCCCATTATTATCCCCAGGATGTTATCCCAGGTACTCATTTTCAACAGGCTGAGTCGACCTGGTGGCTGAAAAACGCACCTTGATTTTATGGTGCGGGCCCGGGAATCGAACCCGGGACCTCTAGATTAGTAGCCAGGTGCCATACCCACTGTATTGAGCCGCCACAATACTATGTGCTTGTAAAAAAAGTTAAGAATATACACCCCGAGCTGTTAGAATGTAAACGTTTTGTAGCCCTGTAAGTTTTAATTTTCAGTGAATACTCAGAATTTTAACCGAGGACTCAGTTTCCCTCAGTCGAATTAAATCTTCCCTTATTTGTAGTTACGTTAGATTTTTCGGCTGAAATAAACTAATTACGTTCTGTACTATAAAAATCGGTACTGATGAAAGTTGGGAAAAGAGGAACACAATCGTGAATTGAGGATTAACGTCCTGCTGAAAACAATTATTCTGGAAAATTTTGATACAACAAATTACAAAAGAAAGTAGTAAAACAAAACTCAGACGGTTGGCCGTGGAGACACAGCAGTGTCAATTTCAATATCAATATCAATCACTAATATTTTGCACTCGTTCTTAGGCGCTCTGTGGCTTGATCGTTCCATGACAACTGGACGCGTAGCTTAAAAAATAATTTTCTATGAAAGGATTATTTTCCTAATGATAATATGATGTATTTATAATATACACACACGTATTGCTTACTAATGGTACCTATAATCTCACTCTTCTATTGTGGTGTATTCATTGTTCATAACCTAAAGGTACCATACATATGATTTATAAAAAAGTTTTAATTACTCACATTCTTAATTTCGATCGATTTCGGTCATAGACCATCGTCATGTATACATCATATACACTGTACACTCGGGGTCACAATATTGTAAAACAATTACTATGTACAAAAAACGAATTCGCAAACATTGATTAAAGATCGTGAAATTTACGTTTGTGTCTAAAGTTTCTGGAGAACTGATTTTGTTGCGGAGTGTTTATGTTTACATTCAGGTCTATATATTAGATCAGCTGGTTACTGTATGTTGATTTTCATTTTGCCGCAATATCTCAAATGTGATACGATTTTTAAAGTTCGTCATGATGTTCAATAGACTTCTTCTACGTGTTTGCGTATTCGGTATTGTTCATGTATATTAGATCTTATTTCATCATTGCATGTTTTCAATAACGTTAAATGTTGCAACATTGGACCATATTCACAAGACTGTCCATTTTTTATTTTATATATTTTTTAATTTAATTCAATTTTTTTAATTGCTTATTTTTCATTTTAGCCTACCGTACTAGATACGTCCCGAAAATAAAAATGCATTTGGTTCAGTTTTTACCTTGACTTATATTTTCAAATGTGTGAAGCACACAGTAAAAAAATGATAAAAATTTCATATTTAAACTGACACCCCACATCCAGACTTGTATTAAACAATTTGTGTGAGCTTAACCGAAAGCAAAATGAAGTGTCTTGTGCTATCTTCTGTATGTGGCAGATCTGCGACGACACGGGTGTACCATAATGCAGCCATCGCTTAACGACGTTACAAGCTGGATAAAGATGCGGAAAATCGTACTAAATGAAAATAAATCAACATACGTAATGATTACTCCACTCAGCGGACGTGGTTGATAACAAAGTAATCACTCAAACCGAACGAGGTCGAATACTTGGGAACCCGCTTAGACCGGCGGTTAAACTGAAAAAAAAATACACACAAGCCAAGAGGAAAGAGGAAACCAACTTTGGCGTAAACTAAGCAGGCTGTGTTGCAAAACTTAAAAACACATTATTTGTTTAAAATGTTTTGAAGTCGTTATAGGGTGCAACTTTGTGGAACCGCCTCTCATTCAAAGATAGAAATCGTACAGAATTATCAATCGAAGGCTCTAAGATTGATCACAGAGGCGTCATGGTACTCCGCCGTTACTTGGCTGTATCAACAAACGTCTGCTGAACGATAGGACAAGAGGCTGGGAATACAACTGAACTCGTTAGCGGAATCTTAAGTGTTTTAGTCGAATATGTCGACCACCTGTAACTCCAGTCACAATGTAATGGCCAGGGGCCATATATACTGTGACCACCGTCCGATATATGAGTGCCATCACCGCATTTAGACACAGTAAAACCCTGTTTAACCGAAATCGGCTTATCCGAAACCCGGGTTAACCGAAACAATGTCAGAAGAAAATTCACAACAACATAAACATGTAATTTATTGGTGCGCACAGAGTTGGGAGAAGGTTACAGATTCCACTTTAAATATGGCATGGAACACATTGTATGTTGCCGGCCGCTCTTTTGCTTCTGGAGCGACATCGACCTTTCCCTTCCTGAGGACCATTAGTACGTCTGAGCCACCACCCTCTATACGAGTCAAACGCTCTCGGGCGATTTTAGACGACCCCCCATAATTCTATCTTGATGCTCTCTAAGTAGCCCCAGCAACTTCAATTCCTTGTTACCTTCCTTTCAGTGCAATCCTTCCCCAAGTATGTTGGCACACTGCTTGGCGTTGTTACCGTTTGCCACCGGCACGGAGGTTCCCTGCCTCGCGGGGAACGATCGGCGCCTAAAGGCGCTTGCGTACTGGGTCGGGCGCGTGCGGCATCTGCCATTCGCCTCGCCACCAGTGGCAGTGCTACCATGACCTAAACCTCATATAAAATAAACCTGTTTAAAAATTTCCGGCGCCTAGGACTTGGTAAATACACCCCGTGACCAGGTGAGTCCTGGAAGCGACCTCGTTTGTTAGTCCCGGTGGTATAATCCACCAATCGCAGGTCGCTTCAGACCCCTCCATAATTAGGTAAAAAGATATATAAAGAACTCAAATAGACCCAGTGGCAGGAGTCCTTTCTGAGACTCGGGACATTGCACTACTCGCGACCCCCAGTCGTGTATTTCCGGCGCCTCTGCGGTTAACGGCGTTGGCGTGTCCTTCCTTGATTTTAGTCCATCCTGATAGAAAGTCCAGTACTGTTATCATCTGGCAGCCATCGGGCACGTCCCGGAGGCTGCAATTCAGCCATGGGTGCAAAGGCGCCCCATTAACTAACGCAGCGCATCATTGTATGATGGGCTTGAGTATGACGAAGAAGAGGAAAATTACGAAAACTTGGTAGAAATGGCTACAGGAATTCCAGAATGTGAAGAAGTAGAAGAAATTGAAGTTAACGAATGGCTAGAGGCAGATGATGCGGAACTAGAATTAACTGACCAAGAAACTATGGAAGATGCGATAAGACCAGAGCCTGAAGCAAACGACAGATACAGACACATAATGTGTGACAGCAGTCGACGGATTTAAATCCTTGAAGTTAAGAATATTTTTTCTATTTTTATTGATCAATCAGTTTTACTGTCTTATTAATACATGGCAGATTCAACATAGCGGCTTTATGTTTTGTGGAGCAGGCTGAGCAAGCAGCACCATCAAACGTCTTACTTTTAAAGAGATGGCGTGACATTGCAGTGCGCAAACGCTGTGAAGAAACTGTTCAGATTATTACAGACTTTTTTAAGTACAACTACGTAACTGTGAACATAAATTATAATATATGTTCTTATAATTTGAACTTTTATAATTAAATATGTTTTTACTGATAATTTTGTGTTTTTTATGCCTTAATGAACATAATAATAATAATAGACTCAATGGATTATTCGAAAAATGCGTTATCCAAAATGGCTCCGCCCCCTTTAGTCCGCTTAAAAAGAGCTCTGCTGTATTAATTTAATAACTACTTGTTTGATGGAAAGTCAAGTTTCTGTAACAACTGTTAATAGCTGTTCATAAGATCCAAGTGTTCATTCGAACGCCGCTCCTTGTCTACGGCGAACGAATATTGTCGTAGATAATTGCCGAACTGCTTACTGTTTCGTGCAGGACGATGCATTTCAGTTTTCCATCATTATCCAAAGTTAACATACAAACATCTTCGTGCTACAAATTCAGGAGCCCGGCAAGGAAGCATATTAGGGCCAATACTCTATTCGGTATAGACCTATAAGTTAGCCTACTGCGGCCATACCAACAACCAGATCGACCACGATTGCAAAACAGTCGCAGATGGCACAGCCGTCCTGTCCTCGCATACAGATGCTCGGGAAATCTACAAAACAACATAGACGAAATCCAAAGCTGGTAAAAGACGTGGCGAATAAAGAGATATGAATCCAAATCAACTAGCATAACATTTAGCTTGTGACGGAGTCAACTGTCCGCCTGTGTCATTGAACAACTCTCAGTTGCCACAAGCAGAAGATGTTAAATATCTCGGCATCTGAATTCTTATATGGCAAAAACACGTAATAAAAAAAAATATATACAGCTTCGACATACCTTTAGACATGTGTCCTGGTTCTTCGAAGGAGTTCACAGATTTCCCTAGAGAACACACTCTTCTTCTATAAGATCGTTTTAAAACCGATCTGGACATACGGGATTCAACTATGGGGGACGGCAAGTAACTCAAACGTAGAGAACCTGCATTGTTTCCAGAACACGTCACGGTCAGTGCACCGTGGTACGTGCCAAATCACGTCATACAGAAGGGCCTCAAAATGTCATCAGTAGGATAAGAAATTAAATACCAGTACAATGGTACAGACGTAGATTCATAGCGAACCACAAGAAAGGTGCTGGATGACGCAGGACACGTTAGGCGATTAAAGCGCCTCAGACAGACGTCCATACTAAAGAGTCCTTTGAGATTATTTTAGTTCAGAGTAAGAGAGGAGTTCTCATTGAAGAACCTACCACTTGACATGTATTGTATTTTCATTGCTTTCATTCATAAGTTTTGTTCAATGTTACCAAGTGCGAACCGCAAAAATAAAATCAAGCTTAAAAGAAAAATCATTACCGAGTTTTGCCATTCATCCTAACTGATTTTGGTGGTCTCTGAATGGTAGTGATACGGAAAGGCGGGAAGCGCTTAGTATTTTGCCAACTATCTGCGAAACGTTGGAATAATAATAGATTTTACATGGCTTAGATTAACATTAGTGAAATTATAAAACTGTTTACCTTGTTGTCGACACTGTTGGAGAAGACGTGGTCTTCGTAGCGAAGAACGGAGCTCCTTGCTTCACGACGATTTCCGTAACGCTTGTTCACACTTTAAGGAAACGTTTGTTGAATTTAAAAAATCGACACTAAACCTCGATTCTTACCGAACTGCCAAAGCGAATTGTACGCAAAATTTCACAAGGCAGAATCGCGGAAAAGGAAAAATTCCACCATCACGTCCGAACGAATTATTTCCGTCACATCCGAACATGTCGAGGAGCGACGAGTTGGTAGAGCCCACTGATAAATAAATCTAATTAGCCTAATTAAGAAGTCTAAGCTGTGCCGTTTTTGTCCGCCACAGAACACGCGTAGGGATATAACAGTCTAAGTATACTTTGTGTTTTACAAATAAGAGTTTGGTCGAACAAAAATCGTACAATAACACAAACAACACGGTGAATACATTTGTGGATACATTGACCCTGGAAAGCCAGTAGCTACAGTTCAGTACGATACTCGCATGTATTCACACTCGTGTGAGCGCGCGTGGTCTTCAGATCGTTGCCAAAGTCTACGGTGATTTATTCGTGGAAAAATCACTATGCGAAACGTGATCCGTACGTACTTGGAGACAATAACAGCTCGCCTCGATACAATGTTGTACTGTTGCGATGTATACAAATACGCGCGCTTCGGATTGGCAATGGTAAAATACAACATTTTTTAAAACCAACGTTAATGGAGTAACATTAATGTTGTTTCGTGATTCAGCGGTCGTTCTAGACCAAAAGCTTTGTAATTCTTGCCCGTAATTCGTTGTCGTTGGCTTTACTTTTCCAATTCATAACACATTTTCCTTTTAAGACCATCATAACGGCATGACAACTTTATGTATAATCCTCTAATATTCTCTCCGTTTTGCGTAGCCACCGTAGTCTTAGCCCAGCCTCCATATTTATTTTCTGTTCCCTGGAAATTATATACAGGGTGGGCCAAAAGTCACTACCCATTGTGAGTTACTGAGTTACCCATTGTAAACATTAAAAGTCACTACTCATTCTCAAATTGTTTTCCATCTTTGTCGATAAAATTGCACTCTAGTGTTTATATAAGAAATTATCAGACACAAACCAAAGGCGCGTAATTTAAAATCGATGGGAAGATCACAACCAAAGTTATCTTAATGTTTACAATGGGTAACTCAGTAACTCACAATGGGTAGTGACTTTTGGCCCACCTTGTATATGTCTCCTATTTCGTGCTTCTGGCATAACTCCATAAGTCGTACATCCTCCCAAATTCCTTCTAATTAATTTTCGTTCCCATCTTCTTAGTGTTGCCTGTTTTTTTCCTCCCGACCCACGTTGGTCAAACTAACCCTATTGGGTTATAGCTATATACATTACAAAATATTGAACATCGTGGCAACTGTTTCGCTCGCAGTAAACTATTCATTATTTCGGCATATTTGTTTGTTTTGGTTAATTTTGCCTCAGCCATGCGTATGCGCTTGACGTTTTCTCCCGAAGTAAGCAAACTCTTCCGTCTTCTCAAACGCCGTCATTCTAAAACGTTTATTCTAAACAATTTTTCCCTATCTAGCTCAGCGTAAATATTTATTCGAAATCTTTTCACCTTTAAGGGTCGGTTCGAGTCATATAGAAACAGTTAAATCTCGTTCGTACGAGTTTAAATTGCGTGACGCGTTTGGTTACATGTTCACACCTGAGGAAACCATTAAAGATCTTAATTCAGGGACTTTGCCTTGGTTGTAAAGTATTCATGTGCCGAATCGTCTTTGCCAAATCGCTGAGGGATTATAATTGTATTCCGCCGATGCGAAGCGTTTGCATTGCATTACAGCGCCCTGCAAACGTGAATTAAGATAATATCGACTTATAAACGTCACAGGTGAATATCTTTACTTCTTCTTCTTCCTCATCTGGCTCTACATCCCTCTATGAGATGTGGCCTCCTCAACAATCCTACACCATTCCCTTCTGTCTCAGCAACAATCTTCCATCCTCCGATCTCCATGGTTCGCAGGTCCTCCTCAACACACTTCATCCACCTCTTTCTCGGTCTTCCTCTGGGCATAGACTCCAACGGATTCCATTCTCTGGTTGCTCTCGTATTTCTGGTCTTCTCCATTTTATAAATATGTCCTAGCCATCTAATTCTCTGTGACTTATTAAACTTTGCTATGTTTTCGCTCTTTATTAATGTATCAAGTTCAAGATTCATGCCGATCAGCCAAGTGCTATCTTGTTGCACTACTAGCCCAAACATTCTCCTAAGTATTTTCCTCTCAATTCGTTTAAGATCTTCTTCATCTTTCTTCTGCATGGTCCGTATCTCACTGCCGCAAGTCACTACTGATCTTATAAGGCTTTTATAAATTTCCAATTTAGAATTGTGACTTAGGATCCTAGAGCACAATAGTTTTTTTTGTTTGCAAAGTATACTCTGTTTCCTTTTGCTATCCTTGATTTGATTTTCTCGCTGTTCAAATTGTCCTCATTTAGCAGTGATCCCAGGTAGGTAAAATTATCCACTTGCTCAAAGCTATAGCCTCAAACATCCAGTGTATTTCTTTCATTATGTCTTTATCTTGAGACACGCGTGTACATTGTTTTATCCTGATTTATTGGCAACCCAGGCTTTTTATATGTTCTTCCAGTTTTCTGAATGTTTCCCTTACTGCATTTTTGTAACGGCCGAGTGTAACTATGTCATCAGCGTATGCACCAATTTGCCTGGTTTTAGTAATTAAATTTTCATGGGCATTCACTTTAGAAACAGCTGCATGAAGTATGAGATTGAAAAGGAGTGTTGATAATGCTTCACCCTGCCTTACACCACAACCAGTTTCTAAGTTGTCAGTTCTTATTATTTGAACGATCACTGCCGCTTTAGAGCCATACAAATACTAGCGGTTAATTACTTGTACTAGGTTAACCAGCTTACTAAGAATACACTACAGTCTTAGGCTTTGAAGCAACTTTTGTCTGTCCACAGTACCGAAGGCCTATTTTAAGTCATTAAACACGCTATGGATGGTAATACCGTACACATAACCTTTCTGAAATATGTGCCTCATCACGTGTACATGGTCTATGGTAGAGGGGTTTGGAATGTCTTAACTTACCAGCGACATATGTAAAAATTTGGGTTTCATCTGTCTCTTGGGCTTCCTGATTCCTATATAGGTATAGTCTGCCAGGTATTAGGGCTGATTTCATGGCGGGGTACGGTGAATTTAAAAAATCGAAGGCAAATGACGGTTCGATGATAACCGGCAAACCTAACCTCACAACTCATGAGACAGACCGTATGAATATATTCACATGATCAATATTACTGACGCCAAAAAATTTGTTAAGTCAAAAGATTATTAATTACTTCATCAAATAAATATGATAATCGTAATGAAGGAAATCCAACAAAAATTAAAGTTATTACTGGTAATAAAATTAAAATATGTTTAAATAAATAAATTCAAATGTCTTTCAACAAGTGAACCATCATTGTATTATTAACAATTAAATAAAATATCAAATGTGGAACAGTAGCAATAATAATAATAAGAAGAAGAAGAATAGTTAGTGTAAGATTTGTTTTGTATTTTTAATTAAAAAATATTACTTCTCGTTCATCTACTTTGGTAAGCAAAATATTTTTTAATAGGCTACAATATTGTAAGAAATAGTTTGTACTAAGTTCCTTCCAATTTTTTAGTGAGGGACACTTTTCGCAATACGAAGACGCAGACACTTTTTGCACTTTCAGGTTTTCTTAGATGCAGATCAAGTACGTGCCCTCACCAGACGATTTCCTTCCGACATTTTATGTAAATAAATTTGTTGCTGTTGTTGAACTTCGATAAAAAATATGGTTTCTGGCATCGCTGACATAGTTGGCACTCACCTGAAAAATATAATGAGATCCACTAGACCAAGAAATGAATCTTCCAACGCCTCTTCCTGTACTTAGCATCTCAAACCTATATTGTGTTATTGGTGGAAATAAAACAATTATTTAATATTAAAGAAAATATCTCGCTCGATAATTAGAGGTGGGCCTTGGCTTGTGAGACGGGCTTTTTAGAGGGAAACTGATGCAAAGTCCCCTGCGTAGTCTTCAGCCATAATTCTGAACTTCTCTGCTGGAAGCCGGCGCGTGTCTGCTCAATCCGCCTCACGGTGCTGAGTGAACACCATTACAGCTGACCAGTGAAACTCGAACCCAAAAATAGGAACTTTAGCCTCGGAGGAAGTCAGTCGTGTAAAATTTTAATCCACATAGAAATGACGCTTACAAAACCGGCTACTGAATATTAAAAAACTGTAGTCTTTATAGCCTGAAGATATTTTAACGGAAGCTCCTGAGACGGATTCTGGGCCCCATGTATATAAATGGGGAATGGAGGATACGGCACAATGATGAGATATATTGTAACTTCAACGAACCAACGGTAGAAGTGTACGTAAATCTGAGGAGGCTGCAATAGGCTGGCCATGTCGTAAGAATGGAGGACGCACGAACACCTAAACGAGACCTTATGGGGAGTATGGATGGCAAAAGACCAAAAGGCTATCCAAGAAAAAGATGGGAAGACGGTGTCGCTTTGAATGTAAGAGAGATGCGAGGATGAAAGTCCTTTGCTGCGAATAGAGAGAGGTGGAGGGTCAGAATAGAGGCCAAGACTCGACTTCGGGCTGTAGCGCCAGAGGAGGAGGAGGAGCCTTTCTATAACAGAGTCTTGCTACACAGTAACAACACAATGAGTATGTGGAGGCAGTTACTCCCAGAGAAGTCCAGAGTATTATCAAAACAGAGCTCAGTCATAAAAAGCCACCGGGTTACTATCTACTAACAGTTCAAGATCTTCATGAAAGTGCTTCCTTGGAAAGGAGTGGACATTGCTACACAACTTATCAACGCTGTACTGAGACTGGAATACTCTCCTGCACAGTGGAAGTCATACTCATTCACAAATCCGGGAAACCACCAAATGAGGTGACATCGTATCGACCTGTAAGTCTCTTACTAATAATGTATAAAATAATGGAGAAATTGTATGCAAACAAATTAGCAAATACCATCATAGATATGGGTCTTATACCTGGATCAGCAGTATGGGTTTAGAAGACAACATTCCACGATTGAACAAGCAGAGTAGTGGTGAACAAGCAACAGTGAAAATCTTTGATGAAGAAAGCTATTGTTCATCGGTGTTCCTTGATGTCAGCCTAGCATTCGATAAAATTTGGCATCAAGGATTACTCTATAAACTCAAGAAGAACTTGTCTGAATCCACGTTTATCATCTTAAAGTCGTATTTAGAAGAAAGATACTTCAGCGTACGTCATGAAAATGTAACTACTAGATTGTTCCCAAAGAGTTCAGGAGTGCCCCAAGAAAGTGTTCTGGGTCCAGTTTTGTATGTTGTTTACACAGGAGATCTGCCAACTGGTAATAACGTGATCACTGATACGTACGCCGATGATACTGAGATTCTTGCTGTAAATAAAGACCCAGTGAAAGCAACCATTTTGCTACAGACTCCTCTATACGATGGGCGAAAAAGTGGAGAATCCAATTAAATGAAACCAAGTCAGCTCACATCAGAATCAGAAAATGCCACGGTATAACATCAAGTATGAGATTAAACAACAAACGTATCCCGGTAGCTGACTGTGTAAATTACTTGGGCATCCGCCTAGACAAACAGCTTACATGGCACAACCAACATTTGGATGAAGAGGAAACAACTGGACCACTAGACTCCCAAGCATTATTGGTTCCTGGGTAGAAAACCACTGCTGTAAATGAAAATAAGCTGCTGGTTTACAACACTGTCTTCAAGCCCATGTGGGCATACGACTTACAGCTTTGGGGAACTGTTTCTAAATCCAACATAGCTATAACGGAAAGGTTTCAGACCAAGGTACTGCGTGCCATTACCAATGCACCGTGGTTCGTCAGCAACAAACACATCTATAGCGACCTAAACTTGGCCATAGTCAGTGAAACGATTACAATTATCAATGAAAGATATATGAAACGGCTTGAAGAGCATACAAATCTTCTAGCCACAAATCTGCTAGATAACCTGCAGCCTGCAGATAAGACGATTAAATTTAACATTTCCGTTGGACTTATTTAGAATTTAAATACATTGTATTCATCATATAAATTTTAAATACTCATATTGGACCAGTTCTCTCCATTGTTGTATTCTGTCAACAATTATGCTTATTGTTATGTATTAACAGATTGCATAAATAACCATAAAAAAATTTATATAACAAATAGAATAATTTTGATTTTCAGGTTTATGCCCGTCTGCTGGGGTGCAAGTTATTAGCAGGGAAAGAATGGTGAATCCTGTCAGTCACTCAGACTAAAAGTGACCGTTGGAATTACCAAATAGTTACGTTTGTGTCTGTTAATTTGGTCCTCGCTGCTTAGTTTAAGAAATACTCTTTTCATCACTTTTATTCAACTGCGTAATTTGTAAACATTGTAGTTTTTATAAAGCTCTATTTTCCTATACATTTGAAGTTTTTAAACCCTATACATAAATACACTGCACGTTTTTAATATTTTTTACTTCCATGTTCCATGAGGAAATGGAAGTATGGTGATGGCGAAAAAAATCTTGTTCGAGATAAGGGCTGATTCAGATTGTGAAGAAAACATGAAGAAAAGTCATTTTTCGAAAAGCGTCTCTGTGTGTGTCTGTCTGTGTGTCGTGTGTAGAATTTTTTCTATGGCGAACGATAACTGCCCCAAATTCAAACAGAACCAAATAACGTTTTGCATATGCACCTGAGTTGTAGAACACTCAAGGTCTATTGATTTTGGTGAAGATCGATTAACGGGAAGGGGTAGTTTACCTCCAACGTTTTAACAAGAGTTAAGTACTTAAATTTGATAAATAAAGTATCGTGAAAAGAAGGTCATAATAATCCACTGTAGAAAGGAAGATGAATATCTATAAATTAAAAGAGTAGTTGAAGGGGGAGGGGTAGTTTTTTATATGTGTGCTTCGTTATCGGCAACAAAGAAGTAGTTTGTGGTTAAAATTCCTTCCCGAGCTGTTTGGCCGTAGTCCAATGTTTTCTGCAAAATCAGACGTTTCGGCAGTGCCATTGACTGCCATCATCAGTGAAAATCGAGTGCGCTAACGTGAAGGGGTATACGTTAGTGACCACAGTACTGTGGTTAATTCTCAAGCAAGAAGTAGAAATAAATAGTTTCTATGGAAATATTTCATTTAGAAAATGATTTTAAATATAAATCGTAGAACATGGTTCAATGTACATGGTTACATGTATGGTTCCATGTCGATATTTATTATTCGGCTACGCAGAGGAGAACAGAAATATTTTAAAAATATTGTAATTTAAAATTGCCCCAACTAGTGTTATCAGCATGGCTTAGGCTACATCGTGTTTTTTTACTTCTTTTTTTAGAGAAAGTTATAGATCATTCGGTATAATTTTACGTGATGGCAGCAACAATTTCCCGTACTTACCGGTACAGTTTATTGGACTCAGAAGTGCCTATTGCGAAGATAATTTTACTTACTTTTGGTGGTAAAATCATGTTACCTAAAATAATGTTACGACGGTCTCACTGATCGTCGTATGGTACAGTGGAAAAAAAGAAGATGACGCCAATGAAGTCGCCAATCACCAGCTTTAATTAATCACAAATTACAGTTAGTAATCAACGAGTTGTTTAACAAGATTATACTCGTACAATAAGTCAAGTTAAATTTTTTCACACGTAATATTAATGTCAAGTAATAGAGTTCCACACTAATTATAACACAGTAAACACTTTTCGCTAAGCCTCAACAATGACTCGATCCGCACTAAGGAAATCGCTCAACGTAACTGACTGACAAAGCCAGATGCTCTTGATTTTATAGGTCGCGCGGGGTTCCAGAATAACTTTCCATCCTTACTGCGGCGTGCCAGCTTAATGGGTATTTCAGGCGCTCTCCAGAACACTCTGGAAAGGGTACTTGTGTGCCACGAGAGTGGACGGCCTTGATACAGACGAGGCACGCTGAGGTAATCGAGAAGCGTGTAGAGCTACACTCCCGCCTTTTCGAGACCGTTCAGTAACTGTCGTTACAATAAGCAAACGAAATATTCACACGTGAAACTCGACTTTCTAGAAATGTAGTAGCTGTATTGAAATGTAGTTCCAATAAATATTTTTGGAACTTGTTATGCTGAAACGAGCACGAAAAAGAGATGGGCACGGAAAAAACGTGAAGGTGGATGAAAACGCTTTCGGCCGTAGAAAATATTTGTAGTTGAGGCCGAGTAACTAAATAAGACGAGTTCTCGACGGCTGAAAGGAGATACAAAAAATGTAAACTGAATAAAGTTGGGAAAATTACATTAATCGTGGAAAAACAGTTTAATCGTGTATCGTTTGTATCCTACAGTATATACTTGGCGGATTAGGGCGAAAACGATTCTCTCCTTTGGGATTTGTAACTACACAATTTCTGTAAGTAGGCCCCATACTCCTTTCCATGACAGAAATAATTCATACTTAGTGCACATTTTGTACTACCAGAGTGGGAGCGTGCATAAATGTTTAACGGTAATATGAAAATGTTACTAAAGCCTAGTGTGTGGGGGGGGGGCAACGTACTACGTATGAAAAGTATACTGTTTGATAATTTATATATTAATTAATTGGTTTATTCTTTTGTAATACTTTATGACCGAAGTAAGAAACATATATTGCAGTAGTAGAAATTTTGGAATGTGTGGAGAATAATTATTGTAATTGGAATTAATAGATGGCTTCTTCTTGGTCCCTCTCGTTCTTATTCTTCTCCCTATAATAATAATAATAGTAGTAGTAGTAGTAGTAGTAGTAGTAGTAGTAGTAGTAATAATAATAGTAGTAGTAATAATAATAATAATAATGATCCTTAAATTCGTAATGACCGTCAATCAACTGTCAGTTTGGCGTCAGCAACAATTGTCCTGATGATGACAATAAACATTGTCGAAACGTCGACACAAATGAGTTAAAAATTTGTGTTATTTATTTTTGACCGATCCTCACTAACCCTTCACTGAAAAAAAATATAATAATAATAATTATTATTATTATTATTAGCAGTTAGATGAGTGGACTCATCGCAAAACATGGCGAGATTAATTCTTTCATAACGTAATTTCCAACTGGCCACGGCCTGTTCCGGGCTTACCTATAGGATGGGGAAAGTAGACAGACCAGGCTGCATTTTCTGCAAGTAGGAACTGGACGATATGCACCACACGTTTTTCATCTGTGATATATGGAAAGAGGAGAGGCAAACCCTGGAAAATGTAGTGGGACAGACCTCGCCCGAAAATATCATCAGAATAATGCTGCAGAGCGAACACCACTGGGATCAGGTACCAGCCTACATAGAGAAGGTACTAAGGCAAAAGATGGAAGCATAAAATGATCTAGCTAGGGTCGCTGGCAGAATGTCAGAAAACAGGAAACGTGGACCCGCTGAAGGTTTAAAACAGATGAACGTCCACAGGACGAAGAACAAATGGCACCACCTTGAAGTACTGGGAAGGAAGTGTTTTGGGTCCAACTTTGTATGTTCTTTGTACAGAAGAACTGCCAACTAGCAACAACGTGTTCACTGCTACGTACGCTGACATTACTCGATTTTTGCTATAAATAAACACCCAATGGAAGCAACCATTTTACTACTGCCTTCTCTACATGAAATTGAAAAATTGCCGACAAAGTGAAGAAACCAGTTAAATGAAACTAAGTCAACAAGCATCACATTCACAGAACGCCAACCGTGATATTAAACAACAAAGCCATACCGGTAGCCGACTCTGGGCATCCACCTAGACAAATGGTTTACATGGCGCAGCCACATTTGGATGAAGCGGAAAAACCGGACATCAAATTTCGGAAATACTATTGTCTCCTGAGAAGAAAATCACTACTGTCAATGAGAAATATGCTGGTAGTGTACAGTACTGTCTTCGACCTGTGTGGACATACGAGTTACAGCTTTGGGGATTTTCTTCCGAATCCAACATCACTATAATGGGAAGGTGTCAGACCGAGGTATTGCTTGCCGTAACCAATGCACAGTGGTTCGTCAGCAGTAAAGTCGTCTAGGCCTGTAGCGACCTAGACCTGGCTACAGTCAGTGAAACCATTGCGCAGTTTAGTGAAATATATGTAATATACTGTAGTGATAAACCCACTAGATAACAGCTTGCACACACGAGTATTCAATTTACCATTTCCGCTGGACTTACTTAGACTGTAAGACTTTAAACACATTATTACTTTTTTAAATACATTATGTATTTAAATACATAAATATCATAATGTATTTAAAAAAGTAATAATGTGTTTAAAGTCTTACAGTCTAAGTAAGTCCAGCGGAAATGGTAAATTGAATACTCGTGTGTGCAAGCTGTTATCTAGTGGGTTTATCACTACAGTATATTACATATATTTCACTAAACTGCGCAATGGTTTCACTGACTGTAGCCAGGTCTAGGTCGCTACAGGCCTAGACGACTTTCCGTCGAATCTCTGTTTCAACAAGGTTGCAATGTCTACGCGATTCTGGTTCTGTTCAGCAGTCAAGCAGTGAGGGACCCATCGGGCAGGATTTTTTCTCTTCTTTAAATCATTTGTCAGAATACGGAATACTGACGTTGGTGGAATGCCCGTGGCTTTAGAAAGTTCCTGCCACGTCGCACGACGATCTTCTTTAAGAGCATCTGCCACAAGTTTCACACTTCGTTCATCTGTTGATGTTTTCAGCCTTCGGGTGGTTTTGGATCATTGTCAGTGCTCATACGGCCACCACTAAAACGATCTGCCTAACGAGAAACTGTACTACGCTCCACTGTTAACTCACCGCAAACTAAACTTAAAGCACTACATAAAGTTTCGAATGTACGACCTTTGATCTTCAACAGTCACAGTACCCGAGACCCACGCAGGCTCCATTTCTAGCTCTCGTTATTCAAACACAGAGTACGCTATGGATGAAACAAAACACGTGCTTCTGCCTGACTGAAGCCTTCAACTACAACTGACGTAACTTTCACTGTTGTTGCGTCATCCAATCTGCAGTACTATCAACCTGCGCATTAATAATGAAATGCCCCTCGTAGCATTATTATAATCTTGTAGAAAAACGTAAAAGTAGCGCAGAAATGTATTTACACTAACGTAGAAGGTAAAAGAGTACGACGCGATATTTTCAATCGAAGAGCACAAAGAAATAAGTTCTGCTATATGAAAACGAAAACATTGCAAACGCGCTGAAAAGTTAAAACTATAAGAACATTAAGAGTTTAGGAAAAAAGTGTTCATAAAAATTGTTTTGCTTTTGCTTTTTTTTTTATATCGGGTATAATTTTTTTTTGTAACCAGTGTGTTTCACAGACCTTGCTTTTGCCGACGACATCGTTCTGATTGCCGGCACAGAACAGAATCTGCAGCATAACATAAATGTGTGGGAAGAAACGATGAGGAGGAATATGATTATTAGCCCCACCAAGACAAAGCCGATGATAATTAATAGGCAAGCAAGGCAACACAGAATAGTAATCAACAGTAAGGAAATTGAACAAGTGGCGACATGCAAATATTTAGGTCCCTTTTTCAGTGAGGATGGCAGAATTGAGTCATAGTTATACATGAGGATCTCAGCTGCAAGCAACCTTTACGGTGCTATCAACAGGACGTTTCTGGGGAAAAGCAAAGTGTCACAGAAAACCAAACTGGCAGTATACAAATCTGTATGTGCTCCAAAATTGACGTAATGTTGCGAGTCGTGGACTCTGAATGACAGACATAAAAAGAGAATACAAGCAATGGAGATGAGATTCCTGAGGAGAATTGAGAAGGAAACTCGTAGAGATAGGGTGAGCGACGTTAAAGTCCGGAAGAATTTGAAGATATTCTCTTCAAATGATAAAATTGAAAGCTCGCAACTGCGTTGGTTTGGCCTCGTCTGTAGGACAAATGAGGAAAGTTACCCGAGACGAGCATGGGCGGCAAAACCAGAAGGCAGAAGAGGAAGAGAACGGCCCAGAACGAAATGAGAGGATACCATCAAGAAGAGTGTAGAAGGAAGAGGAGCAGTTTGGGGCCATGCCGTGGTTTTGGCACTGTACAGGACGAGATGAAGAGCTCTCTCGGAAACCTCGATACTCGACGAGTAGAAGTGGATAATTAAGAAGAAGAAGAAAAAGAATTTGTTGAAAAAGTACGTTACTTTCCTTTTAGTAATAAGTGGGAAAACAGTGTTGTCCAGCATTGCCTTGCTTCGTGACCTTTGTCATCACAAATTTTTAAAATTAAGTAGTAATGAATTATTAAAATTAAGACAAAAATTGCAATTATCGTTTGTAATTTCTGTGTATGAGTGTGGTTAAAACGTTCTGTCCCCTACACACACACATACTAAACATTAAGACGAGTTACGAATTGGATAGTGAGGTGTTACTTAGAGGTGTGCTAAACTAGTACTTGAAAATAACAGGTACAAACGAAACCGTTCCAAAAAATAACACGTACTAATACTTGTTATTATATACGTATTATACATATATCTGTATTGTATAATTTGTTATAAGAAATAAATTGAAACTAAAAGTATTAACAGTGTTACTTTACAATGTGTGTTTATTAAGCTGTTACTGTTTAAAAGAAAATAAGAAACAAGAGAATTTATAGGCCTATCTCCCTTTGGATATACTAATTCAAGTTTTCACTAGGAGTAAACAAACTGACATAGATTTAGTATTGAATTATTGATTCCATTTTGGTTAGACAAATCAGTTGAAACTCAGGCAATGAAATTTAGAGTGCACGTAATAGCACAACAAAGAATGACAAAAAAATTTACGTGAGATGTGCAGTGAAGTTAAAATCATCTCCGAAATCACATTAACAAAAGGTACAATATGGCCTATCAACTGTCAGCCACTCTGTAGGTTATAATACAATATAATTCGCTTTTTCAGAATTTACCAAGTTTGTGACTAGTATAATATATAATTTGTTATTATAATCTGTATTAGGCTATACATCTGCATAAGACAAGAGAATAATGTAACATCAGTATGATTTTTTTAAATTTATTAAAAACAGCTTCGTCTCTTTGGCATAGACATATTCTGAACCTCGCTGTTTTGCTTCGTTTCGTACTTGTATGGCAATCGGCACATGCGCAGAATGAAGTATTCAGCACCAAAAAGTTACTTTGTACTCGTGTACTCCTAATACTCGTGGTACTCGTTTATTCGCTAGTTGCGTAGGGGGATCCCGCGACTCGGAACCGCGAGGACACGAGTAATCGGAACGGGTATTTCGACTTTTCAGTTATCGTTGAATCGGAACAGGTATTATTTCAACTTTTCAGTCAGCGTTATATCCGTTCCACAAAAATAATCGTTCCAAAATACTGTACCTGGTATAGGTATATCGGCCCACCTCTAGTTGCGAAATAGATAGTCAGGTGTTACTGTATTAAGAAAGTCGTGAAATTTTCTACCGTTATCTCTTTTGTACCGATACATGTGTAAGCGTAAACTGCCAAACGACGTATGAACGCAGCCACTGACGGTGCTGTATCGTAGTACGCACGAAACGTTTGTTGTCAAGGCGGTAAGAGGGCAGTACAGAAATATTATTTAAGGCCCTGCGTACGTTGAAGCGTCAGAGCCGGTCCGCGGTGACGCAAACTGGCCTCGTGTCATCTGAACGCTTAACAGTTTTGCAATTGTGAATAAATAACTAACGTTTACTTAGTGGTGCATGCGTTGCGTCAACAACGGCGATACTATACCTTGCCGTGTTTGCAGCTACAACTTTAGCGTAGGATGCGTGTAAACCAGCAACACAACTATTTAAAACTAGCACAACAGGAACTCGTTTAACATATTTAAGCCAAATCTATATATAAAGTCTATAAATCTATATAAAAATATAAATCTATAAAACTCAAAGTCTGAGGATTTATGGGTACTGAATACAAATCCACACCGTTACACCGATTGCCATCAAATTTTGCACAGGTAACCTTTGACACAAGGCGAAAAATACTGTCTAACTTGTAATTTGATATTTTGCCCCGTTCGCACGATTTAGGCCCTTTTAATTATGCCTTTTCGTTGACGCGTATAAAGATGCCAACAACACCATTGAGACCAGAATTAATTACCATAGTAACAAGTAAATAAACAAAAGCTATTTAGCGGCATCGGAACTGTACATTTATCCATTCCTGCAGTAGATTTTCGATGTTTTATATAATATGCGATTGTATCGATATATTACCATGTGGAAAAGAAGAAGTGTACTAATTGTAAATTGTCCTATTACTTAATGCAAAGCGAAAATACGTGTTGTTTTCATTTGTGAGGTTAGGTGGCAACGGTTTTTGATTTTTAGTTTACTGCTGAAATAAATAAAAGCCATGGTTGAGGAAAGCATAACGTTTAATGTGTTATACAGTGCTTCTAACACAGTAACACTTAAAATAAAGAATTTAACTTTCTTGATTTAACAGGTACTTTATAAATATCTCCAAAGGCTTTATAACGGGTTCTTTTAAATCTCCAAAGGCACCAACATAATAATTTAGTACAAGTTAAAATAGTATAAGTGTTGAAAACAGCTTTGGAGAGAATTTGACTAATGAGTACAAAATTGTTTTACGAGCTGACAGAACGCCAAATATACATAGACGATAAAAATTATATTAAAATACTTGTTAAAAGTAAAATATTCGCGTGCCAAGCCGCGGGTAACAGCTAGTAAGGTATAAATACAAAGGTAATTAGGTGCCATTTTATTTAGTCATGTTTATCGTTTGAAAATAACATCCATTAAGTGACGCCCATTAACAGGCTTACATTCGTCAAGTCGACTCTCTGCAGCATGGCTTGCGAGATCGGCTGAATTTCTGCGATGAACCACTGCCTTAGTTGATTTAAATCACGTGGTCTCGTGACTGGAAAACCTTAAACTTCAGATAGCTCCACAAACAGGAATCACACGCAGACTGGCCAGGGTATTGCACTAATGTTGATATCATTCGACCTTCGAACACAGACAAGCGTAACACATCCATTCCCTGGCGTTCGCACTATTTTTTACACTCCCTCCAATCGTTTTCTGTGTCGAAGCAGTGGTCCTAAATGTTTTTACCCTATCCGATAATGTTGGGCGCTCTGGAACTCTTCTGTGGCTTCCAACGTTAAAATGGTTTCTGAACAGTCTGTGTGTTGTTATTATAGGAATCGTTACTTTTAAAAACAGATTCTTCAGCGAACGCACGAAGTTCCAACTCGCCAATGAACCGTGTGTACTGAAATGGGATAGTTTAATTGAGGTTATAAAACCGTCTGCTTATTTATTGTTGCCATAGTAACCAAACACGAACTAACACAAATTGGTGTATTCTCATTGCCCCACCCTGTATATTACGGCGCGTGTTACGATGGTGCGCGCGTGTGTGGCGAAAATCTGATTGACTCGAAACGTTTTCTGGTCACGGTTTTTTTTTTACACCATTTGTTTCGCCCGTTCTCCGATGTCAGTCTTCCCTACGTTCGGCATTTCACAAGAATAAAAGTAGCGAGTAGAATTCCTATCTTATGATCTTATGAGAATTAAAAGCTACCGGGCTGTTGGTCGTAAAGGATGGTTCGCATTTTCTACTAGACATTTCGGCCGTCCACCGGAGGCCTTGAAGGAGACTATAAGTTTGCTTAATGCTTATGCCTCTGCTTGAGGTGCGTTCTGCTTGCTATGCTTTGTCGAACTTTTTGCTACTGAAGAAGACCCTCCCAGGATGCCCGAAACGTCTAGAACAGTGGTTCCCAATGTTGGGTCGCAGACACTTTTAAGAAAAATTGGAATATACCGATTTCTTATGCTCTAAAATCTAAATTTTAGAATCTTAAAACAATTAGTAGAAGATTCCAGTATTTTTCGAGTGTTCAAACTAATTGTAATTGTTAAAGTAATTTCAAACTAATGGCTTTAATAATGTCTGCAAATCGTGTCGTGTAGCAGATCTGTTTGTCAGCCGAATTGACTAGACCTCTCTCTTACACTACAAAAAGAAGATTCATTGGCAGAACTTTCAACTGACAGTTCATTAAAATGACAGTTTTCGCAATTACAGCTAGCTGACGTCTAGTTATATGTAATGACTGACTGTCCTGGACTCGCAAAAAGAGCTTTGAAGCGTTTAACTGTGTTTCACTCTACTTATTTGTGTGAAACCGCATTCTCCCTGCTCACGTACTTGAAGCCAAAGTTAAGAAATAAACTTGATGTCGAGAGTGACTTAATATTGGAATTATCATACATTAAACGCAATATCGCAGAGTTAATTATTCAAAAGCAGCTTCAATGTTTTCATTAAAATGTGTGATATCATTAATATTATAATTTTGCAAGTTAAGAGAATTTTGATTTTAATACATTTTAATTAAAATATAAGAGTTTCTATTATATTTACAGTTTGTTTTATTCCAGAACTCAGAGGGGGTCCGTGAGTTTTATTATCACTTCAATGCTAAATATATCATTAAGATACAAAGAGGCTTCAATAAATGTTAACAAAGATTCTTCTTCATAATAAAAGATACAAAAAATACTCTTCAGTTTCCACAAACCTGAGTGCTGAGGCCTAGAAATAAGCCAAGTCCCGAATTCCTGAAACCTCTGACGATGAGTAGAGACAGACGGGTTAGAGCAGTGGTTCCCAAAGTGGGGTCCGCGGATCCCTGGGGGTCTGCAGGCACTTCTAAGAAAAATAAGATTATACCATAATTTTCTCCGATTTTTTCTGCTCTAAAATCTAAATTTTACAAACTTAAAACAATTAGTAGAAGATTCCAGTATTTTGGGGGGGGGTTCAAACTAATTGTAATTTGTAAAAGTAATTTCAAACTAATGGCTTTAATACTGTCTTTAAGTCATGTCGTGTAGCAGATCTGTTTGTCAGCCGAACTGACTAGACGTCTCTGTTACACTACAAAATAAGATTCTTTAGCAGAACTTTCAACTGACAGTTCATTAAAACTGCAGTTTTCACAATTATAGCTAGCTGACTTCTGGTTATATGTAGCATAATGACTCCCTATCCTGAACTCACAAAAAAAGCTTTGAAGCGTTTAACTGTGTTTCCCTCTACTTATTTGTGTGAAACCGCATTCTCCCTGCTCACGTGCTTGAAGTAAAAGTTAAGAAATAAACTAGATGTCGAGAGTTTCTATAACTAAAATAACAGTTCTATCATATTTACTGTTTGTTTTATTTCAGAAGCCAGACGGGGTCCGTGAATTTTTTTTTAATTTCCATAATGTTGACTCAGGCCGTGATAACCTCCGTAAGAATTCCTCCTATCTGCAGCCGCGGAGTCAAACTGTACACCTCATGACTCATAGAATAGCCTGCGCTCCAAGCGAATATAGTGTATTACACTACGCAACTGTTGCGTGCAACTGATTTCAAGCCTACATGAAACTAGTTGCACGGTAGTAAAACAGGCTGCAACTGCTCTGCAATTAGTTGCAGATTAAAACATGGGGTCTATACTACTATTATAAAGAGGTAAAATTTGTTTGTATCGTTGTCTGCGCTAACCTCAGAAACTACCGACCCGATAAAAAATTTCTTTCATCACCGTGTTCCTTGAAGTTTGAGAATGGTTTTAGACATAAATTTGAACCAATAACTTTAATAATTTTCAAGAACACAGATTTAAAACAGTCCCATCTCACAACATTTTTATTAATTTGCATGTAGTGACATTTTTAGAATGTGATAAACTTTTGTTCTATAAGTAATAACTATATGGTGTCAGCGAGTGAAATTTAGAAAAAATTACAAATTTTATTTTGGTTTTTGTTTCAATAAAATCCCCTTTTTCGTTTTTGAGTTATTGGGGGTTTGTAAAAAAATGTATATATTGTGTCGGTCCCATGTCATGAAATTTCTTCGTTGTCTACAGAATGCGCGTGCAGCAGAGTTGCATGCAATTGGTTACATAGTGTAATAGGCTACATTTGAATAAATGCCCCACAACGAGTGCGTGAAACTAAAAGTTGGACGAGGAGTCGCAAGGCTTGCAACTGTTTTCCAATCGCTTGCAAGCTGTGCAACCGATTGCAGTAAGTGTAATACGCTACATTGAAACCAATGCCCCACAACTTCTTTTGCAATCAGTTGCGTAGTGTAATAAAGGCCTTAGTCTACGCGTAAAGCTATAAGACAATTAACGCTATAATTTGTAAAGGCATTAATCACGCCAATCATGACGTCTTGAACACTTAACTAATCTACAACTACTGATATGTCGGCGCAGGGAACCAAAATGGAAAACGCAGTAGAACAAGGAACTCCATTACCGAGATCTTAGCCTTAACTCTTTCACGAGGAGCGATAATCTCAAGCCGTTGCATCACGTGCTGAGAATTAAATACTATAAAATAAAATAAAAATTTTTAATAAATAAAAACGATTTCTTACATCTGCAGTAACACAAGTTAATACAAGTTACAAGTTAACACAAGTTTTTAGCGGACATAGCCAGTAGAACAGGCTTAAGAATTTCTGCAGAAAAAAACAAATTTCTCACGAACATTAAAAATGCGCCAAAATTCCTGGTAATATATATTGGTCGAATAGAGGGGGTTCGAAAATTTAAGTATCTACGAGAAATAATCCAAGAGAATGGCTTAGAAAAATCTGCTATGGAAGAAAGGATTCATAAAATGGAAAGAGCATATGGTATAACTAAAGATAATAAAAATAAAAATTGCATATCTAAAAATGCGAAAATAAGGCATTACAGTCAGTAGTGAAACCAGAATGCCTATATGGAAGTGAATGTCTAGCATTGAGTTATTGAGTTATAATTTAGACAAACTGGAAATATTGGAAAGACGAATTATTAGGAAAACATTAGACCCACGAAAAACTTCAGAAGGTTGGAAATTAAGAAGTAATGATGAACTATCTCAAAGTATAAAAAATATAACAGAAACAATGAGAAAAAGAAGAATATTATTATTTAGATATTTATATAGAATGGACGACAATAGGTTAACAAAGCAGATCTTCAAATATCTGTGGGGGAAGAAGTCAACATCAAGTTGGATTAAAGAAGTCCAAAAGGATTTAGAAAAAAAAATAATATACACACAGAAGAACCAATTGAAAGAGAAGTTTTTCGGGCAAAAATGTCAAAAATGGAAGGAGTCCAGGGTAGAAGAGAGAAAAACGCATGTTCAAAGTGGACTGAAGACAGGAAGAAGAAACACAGTGAAAAGATGAAAGAATATTGGAGAAAAAGAAAATAACAAAGAATAAAGAATAAAGAATTGAAATTGGCATGTGGTCCTTAGATGGCCGATTAAAAAAAGCCGACTTTAAAAAAAAGCAAGTTAGCTTCATAACTAATAAGTTATGAACAATGTTTTTTTTTACAATAAAATATTTATTGAAACGCTTTCAAGTCGGCACCAGATGCAAATAAATTATCAGTATACAAAGTATAGTACATAAATTACTCTTAAATATAAATGAAGTAACCCGCTTAATTAACTATTATAAATAAACTAAGTACCTGTTTAATTTAATTTATTATAAATCGTTGACTTTACATACATCACTACTTTAATACCTGTATACTGTAGCAGCCTCTTCAAGACTGATTAAGTTTCACTATGATTTTAGTCTATGAAAATTTATTTAATTTAAAAAATAGTAAGTCATTTATACCTATTATAATTTTTAAAAACTACCTATAAAACCTTTTTGGGGTAAAAGTGTTACGTGTGGGGCCAGAACAAATTTCTGGGATGAGCAATTACGGTTCAATAAAAATAAAGCCAAGAAGGGTATTTTACAACGTCCTCTCTACCTGATACATCTGCTCACAGTCATTGTTGTAAGAAACAGTTCTAGTATTGAGCCGTTGCAATTGAGCCAGTTCTCAATTCACGCTTAATAGCAGGTGCGAGGTTCACACACTCACAAACACACGACATCTAAAATATGAATAAATTATAGCAGTACGAATATTGTTCTATTAGCCTACAGAATATACGTACACATGAACAGTATACACACGTTAGCGTTTCATTTGAAATATAAATGTACAGTATAGACGCGAAACATACCGGGCGCGCGCGTACATAAGGAACTAGTTCTTCCGTTTCCAAAATGATGAGTGTAAGGCAGTACTTGCAGGTAGGACAAGAGGCTGTAAAACTGTTCCCAAAGACTTCTCGAGGGTCATGTTTATTGCAGGCCTGTTGTTCGCGCAAGGAACACTTTGGGGCCCCACAAGTATCACCTTTACCCCGTTTTTGCTTGTAGAGCTTATGCGACGGTGTTATGCGCCTACTGTAGAGCTGCTTGGAAAACCATCGTTTGTTGATTGTATTGCTGCGCGACAGATTTGTGGCCGTGCATACACTCTGTGTTTAGTGTACCAATAGAGAAAAGTCGAACTGTAACCTACTACTGTGTCTGACTACTGTCCGAAACAAGAACTCAAGAAATGGCTTATAGTTGACGAAATTTCTATGTTATCTTATGAAATAGTACTCCTTATCCATTTGCGTTTACAAGAATTTACTGTGTCTAAGACGTTATTTGGTGGTCTACATATTTTACTGTTTGGAGATCTTGTGCAGCTGGTGTATTTTACAGCCAGCGTGGTGTGAGGCTGAAGTTCATCTCTGGCAACAATTTTCAGAATATGATTTGAACCACGATCGTGCACCAAAGAAATGACATGTACCTCATAGATTTGCATAATAACTTACGATTTGGTCAACTTACTACTGTACAGTTAGAATTGTTGCTTGAAAGAAGTCGCATTCCCCGAAGAGGAATATTCGAAGATGGAGCAACTGTGAGAATATTTCGTAAAGCAAGTTGACGATTATAACATGATGCAGCAATCAACATCATGTTATTACCAAAGATCTGTAAACCTATGGATTGCCGTCTCATATTGTAGGTAGCGGCAAGGAGCGGTCCGTCTACCCGCGCTACCCCCACCCCCTACTCAGGCAACTTCTCGCGCACTGCCATATGATTTGTATTGACAGCTGATGTTTTTCCTCAATGTGGAGTGGCTTATGATGGTGACGTTTCGTATTTGTGTTTTTCCTGTCATTCTGATATTATGGCTGACTCGTGTGCTGCATTTTGAGGAAAAGGATTTCGAATTGGGCGGATTAAGAAGAATGCTGAAAAATGGTGCTATTCCCTCAATTTTTGATTTCCCTCCTCATCTCCAAAAACAACAAACGAAACGAAGGAAGACAATTGTAAGAAATAAGGTAAGAAAGCAATTAATATGGGGTAGTATTATTATATTAATACCAAGTAAGACTACAACAAAAGTTAAAAAATAGCTGAAACATTTTTCAAAATGATATTAGGTTAAATAATAACTATCCCACTTTGCTACTGATTGTTCTAAAAACCGCCATTATAAAGAATATTTAAATGTAAATGTTTAGCTTGGTCACTGCTTTGGATTTGTAAATGTTTAGTTGAACAGGATGAAACCTTTGTACTGTATTATGATTTTTCATGTCTTGTTGATTGTTAAATTCACCACCAAGCTAATTATTAAGTTAATTATTTACACTACTATGAAACGATTAATTTTTTTCTAATCAGCACGTGTTCTATTATTTTAAATAAATAATATTTTAATATTAATAAATAATATTTTAATATTAATAAATAATATTTTAAATACCAGTAATATATCGAAAACCATTCATAAGAACGTATCAATGTACCAATATGTGATAAATGTGTTAAGATGCCGAAAAAATCTACCGGCTAATTCACATTATTCCAGTAAGCGCCCGTGTAACGAGGCGCGGGTTGCCCGAGTAGTGGTGGGGGCAGTGGCGGACCGTTTTCCGAACACTGAGCCAGTGATCCATAGGTATTTAGATCTTTGGTTATTACGAATCTACGGATTTTTTTTCTGTAGATGAATCTCTAGAAGCAGCAACTTACAGAGATAACGCAATCTCCACAGATCCAAACAAATGTAGTGGACTTCTTAGTATTCTAAAATTATCCCTTAAATCCAGAGTTATGCTTCGAAATAATCAGTGATGTAAGAATTCTTCTTCTGATAGTTCCTATCCGTTTCGGATTTTGGATATCATACAGGTTATTTTAACTTCCTGCACTGCTGTACGGAATAAGTCAGTTGTATTCATGCCAAACCAGGTCCTTACATTTCTCAGCCATGATATTCTCGGTCGGCCAACTCCTCTCTTTCCAATTACTTTTCCCTGTAGTATGGACTGCAATAAGTAAAATCTCTGTTCATTTCTCATGAGATGTCCCAGATACTGAAGCTTTTTCAGTACAGAATCTTCACTATGTTAATAACTTCCCTATCTTTCTTCATCTTTCTAAGAACTTCAACATTAATGTAAGGATTAGTAAATGAAATATGAGTATTGTTAAAGAATTTCGATGGCCCGCATGAAGACGCGATCAAACGTGGAGAGTTACCTGATGCTGTACTTATTCAATTTGAAGATATGAAAATTGGTGAGAACGTTAAGAATAAGAACGGATGCGTGAGTATTTCCCCGGTTACGGCGACGTTCCGTGGTTACGGAGATATTGAGCGGCAAATGCTGCCACTTATACTGAGCTGAGCTGTTACGGTACATAAACTACAGGGAACGACCCTGGAAACTGCAGTAATCAATCTGGGTAAAAAATTATTTGCAAAGAGACAAGCCTATGTGGCATTAAACAGGGTGAAGTCTTTAGATTGACTTATGATTAATGAGCTAGATCCAAACAAACTTTCAAAGCAGCCACACGACCTTCGAGGGCATCAAGAAATGTTAAGATTACGAAACTTGGAAAGAATTACCGATGGATCTAGAAATCATACGATGGGAATTTAACTCAGATGTCATATGTGATGTAATATTTATTATATTATTTATTGTTATATTATTTGGTAATAATAAAATGTATAGACTGAAAAGTCCGTATGCACAATGGGACAAGTACTGTACTTCTACGAGCATGATCATATGCAATGGCCAAGAAATATTCAACCAATTTGAAAACATTCTTGTTCTGTGTCAAGAATGATAAACAATGTCAAGTCAAGTAAACCAAGATTCATCAAACTTCGTTGAGTAGTTTTCGAGAAATCCTCGGACAAACGTACACACATACGTGTCGAACTGAGAACCCTCTTTTTTGAAGTCGGTTAAACAAGGGGAGAAACGGGGGCAGAACTGACGACTTGAGGAAGACCTAATTGCTGATGAAGACCATCATATTGGACGAAAATGAAGACAAGAATCAGGGGCGGACTGGCCAGGTCGGCTGGTCGGCGATGGCGGAGGGGGCCCTCGAGCCATAAAAATATTATTTCGAGAAAAAACGAGAATATTTTTGCCGGTATTAAAAAAATTTTCTCGTCTAAATATCGTTGGAAATAAATCTTCAGGATTTATTTTCGTCAGATTGGAAGCGATCACTTCTCAGCCTTGTTTATATACAGCCTATTTAGTATTTACTAATGGAGAAAAGCGAAGGAGGTTACTGTAGAGGCGCGCCGCGCAGCAACTGACTAACGCGACGAGTAATAGGCTATTGTCATTTTTGTTTGAATGTCATTGTAGTATTCAGGGCTGGGGGGCCCGAAGGCCTGGGAGGGCCTCAGGGCCTTATGTCAAGATTCAAAAGGGGCCCATGGCATAAACTTGCAGCAGGGCCCGGTTAAAAAAGTTACACTACTGGGGCTATGGATTGGTGGGACGGAGTGACAATGGACCGGGCGCCGAGCTCAAGGGGGCTCCACCGCCGTAATACACTGTGGAATATTTTTAATTGGGATTTTATGTAGATTTGTAGGGTATAAATGTTCTTTACAGTAGAAACATTTATAGTAGGTAATTATGGTTTTAAAGCTGGTTATGTTAAAGTTTAAATAATCAGATTAACTGTCCTGTATGTTTTGTATTAAAACGTTCACTTACGCAATAGTAATAAAGAGTAAATAAATAATTTTAAAAAAGTGTACGCACACAAATACGCGCGTGCGCGTTTGTGTGTGTAGCTGCAAGGGACCCCTTGACTGCTTCCAGCCGAGGGCCCCAAGGGATGCCAGTCCGCCCCTGACAAGAATCCAGAAGACTGACGACAGCAGGCCACGTAGAATGTCGCAAGTGACTTATGAGTGCCAGGTAAGTTGGGCTACCAGCTATAGCCGTACGGAATGGATGGAAAATGTATGCTTCAAATGCCCAGTATTATCCTAGGACGTTACCCGAAACTGGTTGAACTGAAAACGCAGCCTCACTTCACGGTGAAATCCGGTGCCTCTAGAGCAGCAGTCGGCAACCCTACGACCACGGTCGCAAGTGCGCCCGTCGATAAAGTTTGACGCGTCCGCGAACCAATTTATAATTTTTTTTTAACGAAGGAACGCACTAGCATTGTACGTGCTTCGAAGTACTGTATTATAGTACAAACCGTTTCAAATTTTACTTTTTTCTAATACAATAATTACTGTTCGTTTTTCAAAGGAACTGAAACCTTCATTTATGTTTTAAATGCGATTTTTTCAAGTTTTACATTTCTGTGCTCTTTATGAAAATAAATAGTGTTATTGTGGAAAGTTCTTTAATTTATTTTTATTAAAATGTTTTCCTGTTTAACCATTTTTTTCGTTTAAAGTTTTGTTAGTTTAACGTGCGTGTACATGATGACAGATTGTTGATAACCTTACTCCTTATGTGAAAAATTTTCATAAATTTATATGAAAAACACTGCAAAGCTTTTTGTTATTCGGTGTTCCACATCGCTAAATATAAGCGCAAGGGTATGTATAATAATTTTCGGCATTGTTTCAATTCAGCGCTTTATTACCGTTTCAAAAACAAATAAAAAAATAATAATCTTAAAACGTGGCCGCTGTTCTGTACATATACAAACCTAAGCATTCCGTAGCCTCTACTGGTGAAATGATTTATTGCATGCTAACTTAAGCCGGCTACGCACTAACCATCCCCGCTGGACGTCATGACGGACAGCAAGTCAAAAACGATAGTGCGTAGCTTTGACATCCATCCGCACGTCGTGAATTTTTTGAAGGATGTACACGAAGAAAAATGAGCCCAGCAAGACCATCAGCTCAAGCCGCACGACTTGCGGATGAATCGTGTGTAGGTTGACGGATGTCAAGGAATCGTGCATCGTGCATGTTTGATCATGCGTACGCTTGCTGTCTATCAACTCGTCATTTTCGAGCAAGTACAGTACATGTTTTAGAGCACATTCGTTTAATAAATGTTTACTGTTTAATTTTACGTTACATTCATTCTTTAGTTTATATTTAATAAGTAACGATTCAGATAAAATTTCAGTTTAATATTTAGTTTAGTTTATTCTTCGTTTACATAATAGGCTACATTCAAATAGCATTAGCAGTTATTATTTTAAATATTGTTATTATTAATTTGTTTTAATTACAATTCATAATGTACCGTGAAATAACATCAAAATTTATCGAAAAATATAAATTAAATAGATGTCTGTGAGACGTATCCTCACAACGAGAACTAAAGAACGTCTGGCACGCTGGACGAGTTGCACGACAGTGTGGTGCGCACATCCATCGCCGACGTCGGGCATGCTGGACAGCGGCGATGGATAGTGCGTAGCCGGCTTTAAACAGAATTTTCAGCCAATCGCATATTTGAGCACCCAGTAGCGCGATTTTGTGATGTAACATTTTGAGGACTGTTAGTGCCGATTTGTGAAAATCTTGAATCATTTCTGTGGTAAAACGAGAGAAACGTGTGACACTTTTCCGACCTAGTTTATTTTGTTTATATATTGTAACGTAAGACGTCGTCTTTATTGTTTCACTACTTTGTTGAATTTTAGATATCTATTAATGTAACCCATCTGCTTGATTACGACAAAATAAATAGCAAATAAGGTGTTATTTTAATGCTAATGTTAATTTTTATTGGAAAAAACCCTAACCCCATTCCAGAAGGAAATTCTGGCTGCGGACGGTAAATTTCTTAAAAACTGGAATATAAAAGTAAATAACACATTTTAAAACACACACATGAATATGTAAAAACAATTTGAAATCGATTTAGAGTTACGATGAAGCAAACGTTCATTAGTTTTGACGGTAGAAACACGCGCGCGCGCGTACATATTATTATTATTATCATTATTATTATTATTTACTTTAAGCTTAACAGTTTATCTGGAACCAGTATCATTGTGCATTCATAAGAAACACTACGTTTCCCACAGGTAGCCTGCCACTAATATGTATTCACAGTCGTACGTCGGCAACGTGACCAAGGAAGGTTAGTTCAATTCGTCTTCGTTTTGTTCTGTTCTTTTTATTTATTATGGATTGAGTTTATCGATCAAGAAAGAAGCCATCGGTAAACGTTTTCACAAGACTCTACGTTCGTCACAATTAATCTTAACATCCTGTTAGCTTAATGCGATTCTATTGATTATTCAGTACACGAACCCTAATGTTATTAATCAGATTTAATTTAGGTCTTTTCCTTTCATATAAGTGCTCACGGTTCTCTTGCCCCTGTTTCACCTACAATGTGTGTGGGGGGGGGGGGAGAAAGGATGGTTGGTTCGCTAAGTGGAACGAGCGGTTTTGCTCCGGCGTTATTGGTAGGCATACCTAACTTATCTAAACTCAGTATTCGAATCATATCCCATTAGCCGGTAACGCACAGACGGAGAGCAAAAGAAATTGAATATACAATATATATGAGCTGCTGCTGCTGCTGCTGCTGCTGCTACTACTACTACTACTACTACTACTACTACTACTACTACTACTACTACTACTACTACACTACTACGACTACTACTACCACGGGCGTCACGGCCGGGGGTGACAGGGGGGACCCGTCCCCCCCAATATTTCCCAGAGGTTAAATCCTGAGTAATTTCTTATTCATATTATTTTTATTTTTTAACACAAATTATTAGTTGAATAAAAATATTAACTTAAATTCGGTGCCATTGGTGGTCCAATTTGAGGCCGAACAATTTATTTTCTTTGTATTATTGTATACTGAAATAAAACGTTTTCTACATGGGCATGTTTACAAGATGGGAGGATAGCCTTGATCTCGATGACAAAAGAGGTCAAAGATCTCTTCAGAAATGTAGAAAGTTTGGTTCGTCTTCTGCTTGCGTGCCCAGCGTCTAGTTGAGAGACGGAAAGAAGCATCAGCGCTCTTCGAAAACTGAAGACTATGACTCAGAGAAGGCTCAGCCATGTAACCCTATGCTAAGTATACAAAAAGGTATTGGACGACATCGACAATAAGAAGATAGCCAAAGTATTAACGTATTTCTTCCTAATGTTGATGCTAGGAGAAATGTTTTTAAAGCTTTTTATGATTAAGCGATTCTAAGGATATTCTGAATAGTCGAACTGTTTAATAGTTAACAGAATTGTAGTTAACAGAAAAGTTTTTTTTTTCTGAAAACAGAAGCCAAACAAGTAGGCTTAAAGATAAATAACAAAAAGCCAAAGAAATGGGTATTAACCATAGAAATAATTCTGATTTGATATTAGACGGAAGAGTTATAGAAAGGGTAGAGGAATTTTGCTATCTGGGTAGCATGGTTAGTCAGGATGGAGGTGCTCTTAGAGATGTGATAAGTCGTTTAAATAAAGCAAAAGGAGCATTTGCACAGACGACCAATATATATATGGAGATCACCCCGTATACGCAGGAAGAGAAAATTCAAATGTCAAATCGGTCTTGCTGTATGGGTGTGAGACCTGGAAAGTGACAAATGACACCACCACAAGATTACAGACTTTCATAAACCGTTGTCTGAGGTACATAATGAGAATTTGGTGGCCTAAGACCATCTCGAACAGAGATCTATGGGAGGCCACAAGTCAGAGGCCCATCCAACTACAGATAAAGAGAAGAAAATTCTGGTGGATCGGGCACACCCTGATAAGACCACCAGAAAATATCGCTAGACAGCCACTGAATTGAAAATTGGAATCCGGAAGGTAGCCGCAGACGTGGAAGACCGAGGAAAACCTGGAAGAGGACTGTGGAAAGGGAACTGGCTGGTGTCATCAAAACATGGAGGGAGGTGAAGGCCCTGGCAATGGACATAACACGTTGGAGAAATTTCGTTGAGGCCCTATGTTCCACCTAGGAATTTAAGGACTTAAGAAGAAGAAGAACATAAAAGTTACCAAAGCAATGCTCAATGTTTACTGTAAATAAATATTGGATTTCTCTACTTGAGCCATGTTAGTTTGTACACCCAATGTTAATCTAGTGAAATAATAGTCTTAAAATTACCCGATAATATAAAAATAAATTTAGTATGTCTAGAATATTATATCCGTTACATTAGTATGTTACGTTATTATATCCGTCACCAATTTAGTAAAAGATAAAAACTTATGAAAATAGAAAAGAATGACCCTAGTCTTTCAGAAATTTTAGCAACACCAAATATTCAGTATTACCATAACGTTCCCCCCCCTGATAATTGAGTACAGGTGACGCCACGCCCATGCTGCTGCTGCTGCTATTACTACTACTACTACTACTACTACTCCTACTACTACTACTACTACTACTACTACCAATAATAATTATAATGCTGATGATGGTATGACCATAGTAAGTTAAAATTATGACGCGAAGCTCGCCGAGGTGATAACAGCTCTAACGCAGTAGGCCTTAGAGGTGGGCCGATATACCTATAGCAGGTATTTTGGAACTATATTTTTATGGAACGGATATAACAGCGAGTGAAAAAATGAAATACCTGTTCCGATTACTCGCGCCCTCGCGGTTCCGGGTCGCGGGAACCCCCCCCCCCACACGCAACTAACGAGTAAACAAGTACACAAGTGAACGAATACTACGAGTATTAGGAGTATTACTACTACACGAGTAAAAAGCCACTTTTTGGTACTCAGTACTTCATTCTGCGCATGTGCCGATTGCTATATACTACAAGTACGAAACGAAGCAAAACAGCGAGGTTCAGAATATCTCTATGCCAAAGAGACGAAACTGTTTTTAATAAATGAACAAAATTCATACTGATGTTAATTTATTCTCGTGTGTTATGCAGACATATAATACAGATTATAATAACAAATTATATATTGTTATGACATCACAGAATAATCTACGTGTTTATCGAATGTTCAAGTAGATCGTCGTAACAATATTATACTAGTCACCAACTTGGTAAATTTTGAAAAAGCGAATTTTATTGTGCTATAACCTACAGAGTGGCTGATAGGCCATTTAGTCCTTTTTGTTAATGTGATTTCGGAGATGATTTTAACTTTACTGCACATCTCACGTAATTTTTTTGACATTCTTTGGTATGCTATTACGTGCAGTCTAAATTTCACTGCCTGAGTTTCGCAACTGATTTGTCTAACCAAAATGGAATCAATAATTTAATATTAAATCTATGTTAGTTTGTTTATTCCTAGTGAAAACTTAAATTAGTATTCCCAAAGGGAGATAGGCCTATAAATGCTCTTGTTTCTTATTTTCTTTTAAACAGTAACAGCTTAATAAAGTCACAGTGTAAAGTAACACTGTTAACACTTTTAGTTTCAATTTATTTCTTCTAACAAATTATATAATACATGTATATGTATAATAAGTATATAATAATAGGTATTTGTACGTGTTATTTTTTTGGAACGGTATCGTTCGTACCTGTTATTCCCAAATACTAGTTTAGCACACCTCTAGTAAGCCTACTGGCCGTACTGTTGGTTGTTGCGTCTCAAGATAGGCAGTTGTGCGTATGTCAACTTATACTTGACTGCACATTAATCTTTACATAATTATCGCATGTTCCATTTACAACTGAAACTGAGTTATGCTGTTACCGTTAACTGTTAGGCCTACTTGTGTAAATGGAATAAAGAATTTTATTAGGACATTATGATATAATATTATATTTATTATTATATATTTAATATTTGTAATAACTTTACCTCAAGATGTTTTTTCCTTATTTGGAACATGTTTCGGGACACTTTGTGTTCCCATCCTTAGCCTTATTTTTGAATTTTCTGGAGTACTTGTGTGTTGGTTGGTTGTTGTTATGGTTTCTCATGTCCAGTGTTTATTTTATGTGTGGCCAAATTAGATTTCTGGCCACACATGCAATAAACACTGGACATGAATTCCCAGACATAACCAACATGACACTAATAAAACACATACCACACAAAGCCACCAAAATGAACACTTGGGAAAATTTACAAATACACAAACACAAAGAAAACTAATACCTGAACAAATACAAATCAATACAAAACATGACACCATTTTCAAAGCACTCAACGTCAAAAATACACAAAATACTAATATATACACCACAACCACACACAATAATATCAATTTAAAATACCAAAAACCAACAGGAAACCATAACAACAACCAACCAACACATAAGTACTCCACAAGATTCAAAATTAAGAAGGCTGATGATAGGAACACTAAGTGTCCCGAAACATGTTCCAAATAAGGAAAAACATCTTGAGGTAAAGATATTATAAATATTAAATATATTATATACATCAAGAAATAGACTGTAGCAAAAAGTGTTTGAATTTATTATTATGTATTTGGGATATTTTATTTGTAATATTTATTACAATATTAATCGCAAAACGAATGCTTCTAACTGAGCATAAAAAATAGGTAACATAATACGATTATTAAGGCCAGCCTAAGTTTGTATATCTGCACGTGTACTGCAAGAAACGAAAATAACAAGATTTACGTGAAAAGAACACACACACACACACACACACACACACACACACACACACACACACACACACACACAGTTCTTGCTACAGTCTTTTCTTGAAATGTACGTTATTTAATATTTAACACTATTTTTCATTCAGGATGTATTTTTTTCCATACGTGAAACATGCTTAGTGTTTAGTCTTGTCCAATACTTGTGTCCAGGTTGATTGTTGCTATGGCTTCCTGTTGGCCTTCGATTGTTCACACTGGTGTTATTGTGTATAGGTGTGGTATATAGTTTTGTTTTGTTTTGAGCGTTTCCAATGTTTAGTGTTTTAAAAACTGTGTCATGTTTTGTGTTGATTTGTACTTGTTCTGGTATTTGTAGTGTTTTATGTTTATATATTTGTATGTTTTCCTGTATATTCCTTATTATGCCTTTGTGCACTATGTGTTTTATTAGTATCGTGTTGATGACATCTGTGAAACATGTTCATAGTAAGGAAAAATACTACTTGAATGAAAAATAGTATTAATATTAAATTAAATATATATATATAATTATATTTTTATATTGTATTATATTATATTATTATATTTTTATAAAAATCACACACACACACATATATATATATATATATATATATGAGTGCATTAAACGGACGAATAAATCCTTAAATTCGAGGTCAATCTATGAATTTTTCGGTTGAGGGTTTGTGAGGATCGGTCAAAATATAACACAAATTTTAACTTATTTGTGTCGACGTTTCGACAATGTTTGTTGTCATCATCAAGTGTGTTTGGCGTCAGCAACAATTGTTATGATGATGACAAATATTGTCGAAACGTCGACACAAATAAGTTAAATTTTGTGTTATATTTTTGACCGATCCTCAAAAACCCTTTGCCGAAAAAAGGGCGAAATAAAATCATCTTGTAGTAGAACGTGAAATAGCTGGTAGAAAGTACTCGCGTGTTTTGAAGCTATAAATCATATATTTTGTTTAGACCTATATATTGAGTTTTACATTGTTTGTGTGGTATGGTGTAAAGTGTGGGAGTGTATCCTGAACTCCAAAGCAGCAAACACTCTCGATATCTTTGAAAGAAAAATATTACGAAGAATCCTTGGACCAGTTAATGACGTACGTGGCTGGAGAATAAGATATAACTTTGAATTGTATCAAATGAATAAAGAACCACCGCTAACACGATACATAAAACTACAGCGTCTAAGGTAGGCTGGTCATGTAGCCAGGATGGGGGGAGAAAGAATACCAAAATCCACGGAAAAAGACCAGCGGGAAGACCGAGGAGAAGATGGGAGGACGCGGTGGACGAAGATGCGAAAGAAATATTGAAAGTGCGTTCCTGGAGGAGGATGGCTAGCGACAAAAGATAATGGGGGGGGAAAAATTGACGGAGGCCAGGGCTCAACAAGGGCTGTAGTGCCATAGGAGAGAGAAAGTGTAGGAGTGTATGTGTGCGAGCTGTGGACATTTAATCCTTTGGTACATAATTATCCGCTTTTGTGAACTGACTGTTTTTGCACGAAAGACAAGTAGATATTCCTTAAACGTTAATTAGGAATATTTTTCCACTGCAACAACGTTTCCATTCCGGTATTATTTAAAGTTGTTAACTACACTCCGTTTGAATGGTATAAAAATATTGTATTTGTAGCCTACGATCTTTAAACCTAAAATTCGATTGTACGTGAACATTAACAGAAGGGCTAGATTGGATAATTACCATCGTTATAATTAATCAGGCAACGATTCGACCACTTAACAACATGTGGTCCTCCTCAGGTATAATTTAACCTAGTTAATTAAATACAAACCCTAACCCTACCCGAGATTCGTTCACTAACAAGCGTGAACCGTCAACAAAAAAATAATAAACCACCACGATCTACAGAGTTACACACAATTATAGAAAAACTATATAAAAAAGAACCGCTCATTACCCTGTAAGTCTGATGGACTGAGCAGGGAAGCACCACCACCACACTAACTAACTTTAAACGTAAAGGGGTAAAGAATCAGAAGAAGACTCACAGCAGACAAGAGGGAACCAAGAACAACGGAGTCTGTACAATATGGATATTGGAGGCTGGATGGTGCAAAGACGCAAGGAATCGGACGACCACGCCCAGCAGACCAGAGGAAACCAGGGAACCAAGAACAACAGAGGCTGTACAATATGGATATTGGAGGCTGGATGGTACAAAGAGGCAATGAAACGGACGAGAACGCCCAGCAGGCAAGTAGGAAACAAGAACAACAGAGGCTGTACAGTATGGATATTGGAGGCTGGATGGTGCAAAGACGCAGGGAATCGTACGAGCACGCCCACCAGGCAAGAGCGAACCAAGAACAACGGAGGCTGTACAATATGGGTATTGGAGGCTGGATGTTGCAAAGAGGCAAGGAATCGGACAAGAACGCCCAGCAGACCAGAGGGAACCAGAAAACCAAGAACAACGGAGGCTGTACAGTATGGATATTGGAGGCTCGAGGTTCCAAAGGCGTAAGAAATCGGACGAGCAATATGGATATTGGAGGCTGGAGGTTGCAAAGACTTAAGCAATCGGACGAGCAGTCCCAGCAGGGAAGAGGGAACCAAGAACAATGGCGGCTATACAACATGGATATTGGAGGCTGAATGGTGCAAAGATGCAAGGAAACGGACGAGCACGCCCAGCAGGCAAGAGGGAACCAGGAACATCGGAGGCTGTACAATATGGATATTGGCGGCTGGATGGTGCAAAGAGGTAAAGAATCGGACGAGCACGCCCAGCAGCAATAGGGAACTAAGAACAACGGGGGCTGTACAACATGGATATTGGAGGCTGAATGGTGCAAAGATGCAAGGAAACGGACGAGCACGCCCAGCAGGCAAGAGGGAACCAGGAACATCGGAGGCTGTACAATATGAAATTGGCATGGATATTGGCGGCTGGATGGTGCAAAGACGTAAAGAATCGGAGGAGCACGCCCAGCAGCAATAGGGAACTAAGAACAACGGAGGCTGTACAATATGGATATTGGAGGGTGGTTGGCGCAAAGACGTAAGGAATCGGACGAGCACGCCCAGCAGACAAGAGGTAAGGGGAGGCTAAAACAAAGGAGGCTGTTCAGTACGGAGGAAATTTGGGGCTGGATGGTGCAAAGACGTAAGGTATCGGACAAGCACGCCTAGCAGGCAAGAGGGAACCACGGAACGAAGAACAACGCAGGCTGTACAATATTGAGGAGCGGATGGTGCAAAGACATAAGCTATCGGACGAGCACTCCCAGCAGGCAAGAGGAAACCAGGGAACCAAGAACAACGGAGGCTATATAATATGGAGGATATTAGGGGCTCATACATACTTTGGAATCGTTATGACATATATTTTTAAATGTTTCCGATTGTGTATTATCGTTAACATGAACATGTATTATTGTTTGGTTTTGCCACTTAAGAGTTAGCTATAATTAATAATGCTTGTCAAAGTTATACTTAACTTTCGACAGAATTATAGATTTACATGGTAACGAAACGAAATACAACATAGAACTTAGCCGCAATTAATTGTAAATAACAAAAACATAAAACTAGACGAAACTATAACGCTACCGATAAACGCTGAACAAAATGATAAAGCGTACGTTAATCGATTACGACAAACGACTAAAATAGTTTAATAACGTTTAAACAGTGTTCTAAAACAAACGCACCAAGAGAATACACTATACAATAGCACAACCTTTATGACAAAAGCTTTATCGTCACAGATACGTTATATCCGCGTAAAAACGGTTAAAAGTATAAACCTAAAATAACTAATTAGGCAGTACTCTATTAACCACAAACCTGTATTAAATTTTGGAAGTGGCTATTCTAACCGGATTTTTGAATGGGATGTCGGAATTTAGATTTTAATTTCCGCTTCTTTGAAATTATCTTCATAGATTCCAGTACAAAGGAGTACGCCCGTTTCTGCCAATACTGTACGGTACTTCCCAGCCGATAATAAATCATCATCATATTCACGGATTAAACCAAGGATGGTTTGTTCCGGCCGCAAATAGGCAAAGATTAGAGCTGATCACTCCAGGGCTTCCTCGGATGTCCCACATCTCTCCGTCCCCAACGGCTTATAGTTCCAGAGTTGTCTGGGGATGCGGCAGTCATCCATTCGGCAAAGATGTTCCCACCAATTCAGCCGATACTGGGCGATCCTGTCGAGTATAGGCCTACTCATAATATTCAGTTCCTGCCGTATATCTGTGTTTCTTCTGTGACCATGGAGATTATACCCTGCTACTTGCCTGAGAAATCTCATTTCAGCCGCTTGGATACTAATAATAAATGTTGGTTAAATCTGGGATACGTAGCCGACCGTAAAGAATGAGATAGTTTGCATATTTTAATGTAGCGACACTTAAAGTCATTAAAAATAATCTTGTAAACTCCAAGTTTGGTAGTTTTAGTTTCTTTACGCCATCATAATTGTTGTCGTTAGAGTCTGTGTCGCTGACTGTTTCATCTTATGTTAAGAATGCTAATTCATGAAGGTGAGACAACAGTAAATCTGGATCCGGTTCCAAACTTTTCTTACTTTGTGAATACATGTCTTTCAAATCCAAAACATCACTTATACGGATCTCGTCATACACTGTTACATTAAAACTTTCACCAGCCAACAACAAGCTAAAGTTCTTTGTTTGGATATTTTAACATTTTAATAATACCTGAAGCTTAATTGCTTGTGTCGCAATGCGGAATAGCTTCACCACGTGCCAAAAACATAAAATTGAATATATATTATATATGTGTCTTCCTCTTATGCTCACATATCTATAGGCTAGTATAATTCTTTTGCCACTTCATTTTCGGATCTCGATTAAATTTTCTTTACAGAATAGACGATCGACTTCATCTTCAGTCAGCCCGTAAAATCTGACTAGGGGACGATCACCGTCTGATAATCCAGTTGGAGAGATATATTGTTACGACGGTCTACTTGATCCTCGTATGGTACAGTGGAAAACAGAATACAAAATACAAGACACCAATTAAGTCACTGATCACCAGCTTTAATTATAACAATTAAACAGTTCGTAATTAACAAGACAGTCTCTTACAATAAATCAAATAAAACTTGTTCACACGCAATAAAATGTCACCTAATATAAGACACAATTGTATTACAATTGTTCCGCCCGATTATTAAACACAACACTTCACTAATAACCACTTGAACGCACCAGTAATCGCCGACAAAATACTGAACTAAGGCCGCTGACGCCTTGTATTTATACCCCCGCTCACAGACCAGAACACCCCATAACTACACGTTATCTCTACACTACGACGTAATTAATTGCGGCCTTGACACAGTCAGCGAGGCTGGCGGCGTCCAGAAAAGTCTCGCAAGCGCATGTTGAAATCACGTACGCCACAACATTCAGCCGGATTCCAGTGGATCATTCGAGAAACACGTAGATTGTTCTGTGATGTCGTAACATATGATATGCCTGTAACGACCTCTATCTGTAGTAACCTTGTTAATATGACTGATGTTCAGTCCAATACATCCTGATATTCTGAATTGCTTTTTAATCTAAATACTCTATTACTAATTACGCGGTCGTACTCGTCAATGAGTACGTCAACTTTCTTATTAAAGTGTAGTTTCAATATGCCAGCTAGGTCGGCGAGTCCAGATAACATGTAACAACCCCATTGGTATAGGACTGTTTCTTCCCCACCACATTTCACATTCTTTTTTGTCATCGTCTATAAATTGTGACTAGATATAAAATAACGGTGTTCGGGTAAGCATTATGTATTCAAATTTTATAGGTATCAATGGCTTCTTCGTAACTTCTTATTGTTGCTGATTTGAAGTGCACGTGTATAACTGGAAATCTGCCAAAATAATCATCAAGGAACTGGGCGCCACTACCGTTAACGTTCAGTCTGTGAAATAACTGTTCGACATTTTTATCGTTCCTTGATTTTATCGACAAAAATGTTTTTTTTCAACGTGTTCAAGTTCATACTCACCCCGAACTTACGGGGCTCCGTAATTAAGATTCGATGTCCTCTCATGAAAACTGATTATATAAGCGTGATCTTGTCTACGGAACC
The DNA here is from genome assembly GCA_034769895.1 of Magicicada septendecula. NCBI lineage: Eukaryota > Metazoa > Arthropoda > Insecta > Hemiptera > Cicadidae > Magicicada > Magicicada septendecula. Next base: position 297,908,529 of record CM068376.1, on the reverse strand, counting down.
TAAAGTTTTCGAGACAGTTACAAAATCACTCCCTTCATCGCTTCCCCCCCCCAAAAAAAAATCAATATAGTTTTCGGTCCAGAACTTTAACTTTGCTACTTACAAGAACCAGAGAGGTTGAAAATTTTTGTTTAAACTCTATAAAAAGGGGAAAAGCATTATTATTTTTTTGTTAGGTTAATCTGAGCTTTAATATGAAATATAATTTATGTAAATATAAAAAATGTTCCTCCCTTTTCTGCCATGTAAGCTATCCGTACAGTATTTCAGTCAGTATTCAAAAAATACCAATATGGAAATGCAAAGAGAATGGTTAAAAATGATTAAACAGTTAAAAATCGCACTTGTATAAATTATGTTGCAATAATTAAATACTTATAGTACGATGTAAGTAATGATGTACCTGCAAACTTACACGAAATCACTTAATTTTCGTTTGATTTCGTAATTATATTATAAAAAAAATTATAATAGGATTAAAATACTATTTCATAAAATTGCAACTTACCTTACTGTGCGCGCAGAAGATAAAAAATAAGCAATTTAGGTAAATTAAAGAAATTCGTCTGTAAAGAATTTAATCATTCGTTCCCGAAGGTAACTGTAAATAACTTGACTGTCAATCAACGTTATAATTCTGTATAAAAGAAATACCAATCTTTTTTTGAATAAGACAAAGATTTTATCTGATGCTAAGTTATCAAAATTAAATAGCTTTCTTCGCGAGATAAGAAAATACTTATTAACACAAATGGAAATTACTTAAATACTGTGACAGTCCGTAATTAATAAATCTCTTATCAATACATTTGACAAATACAATTGAAACGCGCTTTTTCTTGCCTAATAAAAACAAGTCAGTAATATGCTGGCACAAATAATACATACATCCTGCGCAAACAGACACACACACACACACATCCAAGTTTATCCTGAATCCTAGACGCCGATTGTACGTGCTAGTGTGAAAACCTGTAAATTCTTCGAGTCGAACTCATTTCGTCGGAAAGAAAAGAATGTAACCTTGTTCTTGTTGTTTAACATATAATAATAGCTCAGACAATTATCTGCCTTCGGGAATAATAACCGACTCTCAATTGGTTTATTTTCGTTCGATTGTTTCACGAGTACTTCATTCATAAATGGAGAAACAAAAGCGAACGTGAACGTAGACGAACATGACAGGTATCCGTGTCTTATTGTACTTCATCATCATGTTGTATCCATGTTTTGTACTTGCGTCCTATATATCTCGTAAGAAAATGGCACATGAAAGATAGCCAAGCGGTAATCAAGTCACGCTTGAACACAATAAAATACTTTGTATTGAGAGAAAATTAATTTGTCTTCATAATGGACGTTAACGTTCTGACTTTTATGCAGATCACTAAAATGAAACGGAAAGCGAACTACTGGCGAATTTACACATTTTCACACCAGCAAGTACGTACAATCGGCGTCTAGGATTCAGATTAAATTTGGATGTTTGTGTGTGTGTGCATTCTATTATTTGCGGTTGTACTGGTTTATGTCTGGAAACGTATTCCCATAGAAGTGGTATGAGATTCGCTGACACTGACCCGAGAGTCAGGTGTAATTGTTGGTTTATATACGATGTCTGTAAATTAAGTAATTAGGCTATTTCACTAAAACCTTTTACTTACAATCAAACTATATGTAGACTCTATCGCCTTCAAAACAGTTCCCTTGGGAAGTCACACAGCGCTTTAGACGGTTTTTCCACTCAGGTTCATAGCAGTGCAGGAACTCAGAAACTGGAATTTCCTTCAACTGGTTGGTTACGTTTGTTTTGAAATGTTGTCTATCGTCCTAAAATGGTGTCCTTTGAAATGTTTTTTTTTTCAATCTCGGGAAGAGAAAATACAGGGACTCAAGTCAGGTGAATAAGCGGGCTTTTCAACAGGAATACTTTACTTTCCCAAAACTCATGAACCGAGAGTGCTACGTGACAAGGTGCTTTGTCATGCTGCAGCATCCAGATGTTGACGATGGCTAGTCTGACACGGGCAACTCTTTTCCGCAGCGTGTAGTGTGGTTAAAATTTAACTGTTCTGCGATGATTCTGACGGTTAATCGACGGTCATACCGCACCGAGTCTCTGAATCGATCAACACTGTCGTCAGTTCTTAACGTTGATGGTCTTCCAGATCATGGATCATCCTTAATTGATTCCCGGCCATCTGAATATGCTTTAAACCATCTGAAAACCTGTGCTCTTGACAGAGGTTCATCTCCATACGCCTTTGTCAATTTTGTAAGAGTCTCAGTAGCATTGTGCCCGAGTTTAACACAAAACTTGTTGTAAAACGGTGCTCGTAATTGATGTCATTCACTTTTATAACGCACAACAAATACTCACTTCACGAATAGCTTATCTACTTTTCACGTGGCAACAATAGACAATAAATATTAATACTCAATATCAATCAGATGTTTATCTAACCATAGCCTATGTGTTAATGGAAACCTTACAGTGCTGCCATATTGACTGCTTCGTGATTAGTCTCATTACTTAATTTACAGACCTCGTAGGATGTAAGTATAAATTTATAGCGTATTTCATAAGAAATGTGTAAACATGTTCAAGAAGAAACTGGAAATTAAAAAGTAACGATTACATTCATGGACAAGGTGATAAACCGATGTTTTTGAGATGTACAAAACTGAGAAAACAGCGGAGGACAGCCCGTGAAATGAAAACGGTTGGCTCTGTCTTCCAATTTTGTTATTAATCGAGCCCAAATGTTACGGCGTCGAATTCGATGCGAAGTACAGATGTCGCATAGAATAAGTAGTCGGGAAACCGTGTAGTGGAATGCTCTCCGATTTATTAACGATTTTACTACAAATTGCACATATTTTAATACAGTTTACGTGAAAATAACAAACTAATTACTCTGTCTCTGTTGACCTGAATATAAATTAAAATCAGTTTTACCTCTTATATAATCTAATCCAGCGAATCTTTTTTTTAAGTTCTTTCGTCTCTTTTGTTTAATATGCTTATTAAAGTTTATAAAAAAAATTAAGTCACTTCCATTTTTGACAAATGTTGGTCACCGAGATGTTGATGATCCAGTCTGGATACAGATGTGGGTCGTTCAATCTGGATACTGGTGCGGATTGCTTCACTCTGGATACAGACGCGTTGATTCGCTCTGGATACTGATGCGAGTTCGTCTGGTGTCCGGCGTTCAGGGTCGTTCTTGCTTTGAAACAATTACATAAATCGCAGTTAATTATTTTTCACCGTGCTGATTTTTTTCTACTGCAATTTTGTGTATTTGGCGTACACATAAATCCAGCAGACTTGAAGTGTCTCTAATCCCTATACGGAAATCATCTACTTTACCGGATTAACCCTTTTTAAAATTTACGATTTCGGCAACTGGGAAACTTTGAACCTGTGTTCGTACGCCTAGTAGACCGAACTTCTGGGTTAGTACACATGTCCACACGCTTTCGAATTTACTTAGAGACTGTTCAAAAAGAAATAAGAATTCAAATGAAAATTTGCCCTTCATTCTCGTACGCTGATTGGTTAATTAGTAAGTAACCCTTCCTTGCTTCTGTGGCCAAGATAACACCGTACTTGCTTAAGACTCTTTGAAAGCAACTTGCGGCGTGTCCATAAAAACAGTATAATTTTACGACTTATTTAATGGGCCATAAAACTTTCTTTATTAAAGAAACTCATGTATTTGGTTCTTTAAATTACTAACACTTACTGACAGGCCTTTTCATTAGGCCGAAAGCGTACGAGATATGGAAATTAAATTGAACGATCTGAAAATAGAAGCCAAACAAGTAGGCTTAAAGATAAATAACAAAAAGACCAAGGAAATGCGTATTAACCATAGAAATAATTCTGATTTGATACTAGTCGGAAGAGTTATAGAAACGGTAGAGGAAAGGGTACAGGAAATGTCAAATTGATGTTGTTGTATGCATGTGAGACCTGGAAAGTAACAAAGGACATCATCACAAGAGTACAGACTTTCATAAACCGTTGTCTGAGGTACATAATGAGAATTTGGTGGCCCAAGACCAACTCGAACAGAGATCTATGGGAGGCCACAAGTCAGAGTCCCATCCAACTACAGATAAAGAGAAGAAAATGGAGGTGGATCGGTCACACCCTGAGAAGACCACCAGAAAATATCGCTAGATAGGCACTGAATTGGAATCCGCAAGGTAGCCGCAAACGTGGAAGACCGAGGAACACCTGGAAGAGGACTATGGACAGAGAGCTGGCTGGTGTCAACAAGACATGGAGGGAGGTGAAGGCACTGGCAATGGACCCTGGCCTAGAGAAATTTCGTCGAGGCCCTATGTTCCACCTAGGAATTTAAGGACTTAAGTCAAGTAAGTCAAGTTTCATTAGGCGTATTAGGTACAAGTCTCATTTCATAATTCCTTATATATCAAAAGTTATTCCCGTTTTTTATTATTATATGTTTTTTGTTATCCCGTAAAATAATTAAATATTCTTACACACGCGCACTCACGACACGCCTACGCATCTTTTTGCACCATTTCACAACACTAACAGTTTTTTTTTTTACTGTCTAAAAATACTTAAACTAACAATTTGAACATGTCTCTTATCGACTAACGTACAATTTCCAAACCTGCAGTCTTTACTTATACAAATTTTCATTTAAACATACAATCATATGCTTTGAGTCCCAGTAATATTTTATATGCACATTCTACCCATTGCAATAAATATATAACAGGTAGTTAGCTGACCAACTTGTAGAAATGATGCTCAATTACTGATTTAATACATTTATTGACCTTTTTCCAACATGGTGATTGCATTAAAATGTTTTTTTCTTTTTATTTAATACAATGATACTTGCATTGAAAAGTTCAAAATTTTTCTTTGAAAGTTTTTTTTTTATTATTTTAAAACAAATTTAGTTCTTAGAATTGTTTTCCTGAATTGACGTCTTCCTGGTTGTCCCGGTCGAATATCTCGTTTTCGGTCTCCAGCGATCCGTCGTCTGTGTCCTACGCTCCAGCCGCCGCATCCAGGAATCGCTCCGTGTCTCGGTGTCCGCCTCAGCCGCCTCGGTCAGCGATCGAAGTTCAGCAACGGTAGCAGAAAATCTCGTACTCCGGGCTTAACCTCCACCTGCCAAACTCGCTGCTCCCTCGACGTCTACGGGCCCCAAGGTCTGCCTGGAATGGGTGTTGAACTATGCGAGGAACTCTCCGCAACCGCTCTCGACGAGTGCTACATGAAGACTCCCCTCTCTTCCTAAACTGAAACAGCATCGTTATAAGGTGACGTCACGGTCGTCCTGCGCATAGACGTATTTCCTATACAACACATGTTAAATGTAGGAATATTCTGGAAATGCCACGTGCTTAAGACTGGACCTCCGTTTTCCCGATTCTTCTAGAACATAAGTTTTCACTTATATATGAATCAATTAAATTGACCTTTTAATATTTCGTAATTGCAATAAATTGTAACTCAACGCACGTCGACATACACAACTTGTTGCGTTTTTACCAATTGGCTAATTACAACACTGTTCACACCTCCTTCTGATACGCGCACAACACAACACTTCGCTCAAGCACCATACTATAGTTTCATAGTCTTTATATTGTCTTATAACTAATTTATAGTATTATTCTTAATTTATTTATAAACAATACTTTTTATGTCAATCACACCCCAATTGCCCCGGACACCTAATACGGCTGGTCATAATTATGCTTCATCCATTCACAAATGGTGTGAATGTCTGTCACATTGCAATATATATATAGCAACAAAACACAGGATGATGATCTAGAATAAGTATATAAGTATATCAGAGCATGGATGACGGACATTAGCATGTTTTAAATTGATTTATGCAATTTTTGTCAATTAGCTATAAGTTTTGTATTTAGTGATGGATAAGGACTTGTGTTATACCAAATTCTTTGTAAATTTTTGCTCTATAATTTCATATACTTTGTTTGTGAATATGTGCGCGCGTTCGCGTGTGGTGAACCTTCGTGTTATATCTTCCGCGTTTGTTATCCGATCGGCATGAGACTTGGACAGTGAATTATTTATGACAATAGCTACATTTTCTATACACTCTGTTGTTCTCAGCTATTGTTTAAATGTGGTTTTTTAGTAATTGAAAACTCAACTTTTCACGCTTATCAATTGAAGAGTGATAAAATTTCTAGATAAAATCTAAGTAGGCACTCGCAGATTTATACAAAGACTCGCCTGCAACGCGTCTATCTTTTGTCCAATCTACCACGTAGACAGTTAATTGACCAATCAGAAGCCCCGAAATTCAGTCAGATCCGTCGGTTGTCAGGTGTACTTCGAGGCAGTTCATCGGAAGCCGTTGCCTAGTGAACGTGTGCTCTTCGTCAAGAGTTTTTCTTGTTCGAACTGGTTTAATCTAGAGTAACTCTAAGTCTTGGGACTCTTTTCGAGTTTGTCGATTAGAACCAAGCGGGTGAACTACCAGTTTTATAATATTCAAGTGCTATTACGTGTTAGTGGAAGATTTTCCGCTTAGGGAGATTTATCTACCGTGATAAATTCTTATTAACGCGGAACACTTCAAGAATAGCCGGAAGGTGTAAGTAATATATACCGCTTTTAAAGAATATCGTTCATTATCACCCTGAGTAACAATAATTAATAATAACCAATTGCGAGCGAGTATAAACAAACGATTCGGAAAGTGACAATTTGTGTGTAAAATCTGCATCAGTGTTATCAGCTGTTCGGCGAACCCCAGCGCAAAGAGAGAGAGAGAGAGAGTGAGAGAGGAGAGCGGCGATCATTGCAGAGAAGAGCGTAACAGCGGCGGAGCGAGTGACGTCACGCCGAGTGTAAAGGAATTCTACGTTTGAAATAAAACTTACCAAAACTGAACTATATAAACTCTTTGATAATAAATAAAATACTATACATGACATTTTGTTTAATTTAAATATATCATATAAACAATTATTTACTTGTGTTATAAATAAATAATTTTTCTACACCTCCAATATAGACTTGTGCATAATTTAAACACACATAATTATCCTATGCGAAAATATTTATTTGTATCGTCGCATAGAAATATTTGGCGCCTGTTAACGTGTGGCACGATTTTATTATAATTTATTAATATTATATATTTAAGTGTGTAAAGTCTAGATTCATTTGGACTATTTTGTGTGTGTTCTATTTGTAAGCAGGGAGTGTATAAAATTTGTTGGATATTCTCTGTAAGCAGATATTTGAACAGTATTGTTAATTTAGTTTATTTGGAGGTTTGAATTATTATTTATGTATGTATTAGGTTAAGTTTTGTGAACATTTGATTGCGATACTAGACTTTGACGTTATACAACATTTAAACAGAACATTAATACTATAATAATAAGAGTCAATAATAGTGCCGTTTACGTTAAATGAGGACTACAATATTTGTTTGAATATATAAAATAACTATAAATATGGCAGAATCACTTGAATTAAAAAATACGTTAGCTGCATTATTAGCCAATGTGTAGAAAATGTCAGATGAAAATAGAGCTAATATGCAGAAAATGTCAGAAGAAAATAGAGCTAATAAAGAGGAAGCAATAAAACAAAATAGATCACTACATGACGAGAATAAGAAAATTTTTACCGCTGTGCATGAACAAGCTAAACAAAATAAACAACTTTTAGAATCGACAGAAAAGCGTATCGGAGAGAAAGTCGAGTTAATTCGTACTAACATTGAGCTAGCACTAGAAGCTAATAATTCACGTCTTAGTGACTGTGAAGCTAGATCAATGTCATGGAAGAAAGAATGGTAAATCTATACATCGACGGTGAATGAATTGGTAGCGGAGCAGGAACAGAGGATACAGGAGTTCAAACAACAGCTGACCCGACTCCAGAGTACCTCGACACCAGCGAACCAGACCACATATATTTATAAAACTTGTGATGAACCAAATTCGCAATTAAAAGTCTATGTTAGAGAGCTGAAAATCCCCTCCACTTTCTCAAAAACTGCGAGAGAGATATGGACGCGATAAATGACAACCTAAGCGAAATGGACAAAATAAACTGGGTGGTGAGAAGGTTAAAAGGTACCGCGGCTGAATGGTTCACCGTCATACAGGACAAGGTATGTATGTATGAAGATCTGGTGAGGCATTTTAGGGCTAGGTACTGGAACAGCGAGATACAAAGAAAGATCCGTGTACAGCTGGAATTTGGAAAACATTCAAGTATGAAAGGATCAAAAGAAAACTATTTAATCCAGCTGATATCTCGAGCCAAGTATCTGGAACCGAAAGTGACAGAAGCAGATATGGTAAGTAAGTTAGCTCACCATTTTGGACGCGGAATTCAAATCGCGGTTATTACACAAGGGGTTAAATCCTTAGAAGAACTACTCTTGTTATTGAATAAATGGGATAATGTGGATAACCCAAATAATAATAATAATAATAATAATCAATCACGTAAACAATTTCAGCCACAACAACAACAACAACAGCAGTTTAAAAATAAACCAAGATTTCAAAGATTTAATCAGAGCAAAGTATCGGCAATTACCGAGACCAATGCAAATGAAGAGCAGCCAAAAAAACGTGTAAGGTTGCACGGCGTGGGTCCGTGCAATAAAATTAATAATATAAATAGAAATAAGAGTAAAAAGCAATTAAAACATACAATAACAAACGGCAGTATCAGAAATCGTATGTTATCAATAATAGTGATAGTAATGTATACACTGGTTCTGGCTTATACCCTGTTGATGTTAGGAATGAATTAATATATAATAATTGTGTTGATGAATGTGTGGAAAATACTAGAATTGAGGACAATAATGCCATTGTTGTAATAGCGAGAATCAATGGTTGTGTTGGTAATGTTTTGCTCGATAGTGGTGCGCAAGTATCATTAATTAATGAAAAATTTATTAACAAACATAAGCACCAATTTAAGAAAACGCCTATCTTACCTGTAAATAATACTGTGGTTACTATGGCGACCGGTGATACACAAATTATTTGTAAACAAGCACTTATATCAATAATTACACAAGGCATAGAAATTGAAGTGACTGTCCTTATAGTTAAAAATCTAGTATATGATGTTATATTAGGCACCGAAACTTTAAGAAAAGTACACGCCACAATCGATTTCAGTAACAAAAAACTTGCATGCACAATTCGAAATAAATTATACACAGTTAAATTGGGGTATGTTGACAGTGACTTGAAGCAATCCGAGCAGAGTAATAACTTACAAAATATAATAACTTACGCGGTATCATAAACTCAAATATACTCAAATATATGGAGTTTGAAATATACAAGGTATCCAAAGTAAATAAAGAGCAGTTACTCAACGATCAGCTATCATTTAAATCCAATAAATTATATGATACCGCGTTGATGATAAGCAATGAAGCACGAACACAGGCTAGTTGACGATCGGAGGTCGACCGGTGCACCGAGTCGCTTTTAACGTGTTCATGTGTTTGTGTTATATGTTAATTTATTCAGTGATTTTTGTGCGTGTGTTTTTATGTATAAACATTTTAATCATTTCGACGACCCCTATGTATTAGGGGAATAATAATTTTTTACTGTACCTGAAGATGGGGATTTAGTCCCCGAAACATGTTGTATGTAAACAACTGAGATCGCCTAGTGGATTATACAAAGTAAAAAATTCTTAAGTTAATCATAATAGCGATCTGGAGACTGCAAAAAATGTATACTTTACTCAACTCAAATCTGTAAAAAAAAATTCTGATAATAAATGTTTCATGAAAAAATTGGGTACTTTTAATTTTCCCGCTTCACTTTCGGCCCCTGTATATTTTGCAATGAGACAAACATTCACACTATGTGTGCATATATGGTGACATATTTACAATAAGTCTTAGTTGGTGTCCTGTGCAAAAGGGTGTGAATTTTATAAGAGAATATTGTTATTGGGATAAGTACTGAATGTTAACATAGTTTAAGTCAAATGTAAACAATAAAAACCAGCAGTGTAGTGTAATGAAAGTGAGTAAAGTGTTGTGCGTGTAACGAATTGTGCGAAGATAATTAACAGTAAGCCAATTAACAGACACACACTATAAGTCATTTATATTAGTGCGCAGATTGGAATAAATATTAATAACTAATTATTTTAATATTAAATAAATTTTAATAGCATTTAATCAGCTGACAAAGTAATTAGCTATGCAACCACATGCAGTTGAAAACACGTGGTTTGGAAAGGTCTGAAAACCAGAAATGGATTTTCACCACCACGAGGTCGATTTTCTCGTAAAATCTAGAACGTTTTACCATGTAGAAACGATGCGACGTCGTGTGCGTAGATATATAAAAGCACGGGTGCAGTCTCTCTTGCAGTCTTTATTAAGGCAATCTTTCATAGTCTCTGGGAAGTCGGAATGTATAAAAATCAAGCGACTTTTATGTGGAGCGGCTGAATTTAGTTTCACGAAATCAGGCACGGCGTTCCAGATCTTCAACGATTGACGGCTGTCTACGAAGACTGAATCAGGAGCAGCAGCTTGGACGGACACAACGCCTACGAGGGAACCCTGAGATCGACATCCCACCAGGAGGACAACGGCCGTTGTGAAAGCGTAGGAGCAGACCCGCAAGATCGTCCGGACTGATCCAACTTAACCCAGCAAATCCAGAAGAGTGAAATTATAAAAACTCTTCTTAAATTATAAAACAATTAAAGACTCTTTTTAATTTGCTAACTGTCAAATATTTCAAAATTTATATATTTTCAAACTCATAATTTTCAGAAATAACTCTATACTATATATAACGTATGTTTTATATAAAAAAAAGGAATAACCAATAAATGTATTAATTCACCCAATCAAAATTTATTTCTGCAAGTGCAGTCAGCTTCAAACCTGTTGCTTTGATCTTTTATAATACTTTACCTCAAGATGTTTTTTCCTTATTTCGAACATGTTTCGGCCTCAGCCTTCTTAATTTTGAATCTTGCGGAGTACTTGTGTGTTGGTTGGTTGTTGTTATGGTTTCCTGTTGGTTTTTGGTATTTTAAATTGTTATTATTGTGTGTGATTGTGGTGTATATATTAGTATTTTGTGTATTTTCGATGTTGGATCTTATTAGTATCTTATTAGATTTTCGACAAGTACTCCACAAGATTCAAAATTAAGAAGGCTGAGGATGGGAACACTAAGTGTCCCGAAACATGTTCCAAATAAGGAAAAAACATCTTGAGGTAAAGTTATTATAAATACTAAATATATTATAACATCAAGAAATAGACTGTAGCAAAAAGTGTTTGTGTGTGTGTGTGTGTGTGTGTGTGTGTGTGTAAAGAAATAGACTGTAGCAAAAAGTGTTTGTGTGTGTGTGTGTGTGTGTGTGTGTGTGTGTATATATATAAATATAATTTGTATCGGGTTTAGATGTTTGTTTCTGTGACGTGGTCTGGATTTGTGTGGTGTGTTCCTCTGAAGCTGCTTATACTTCATGACCATCTTCATGACCATGTCGAATCGGGTCACTTGTTTTATTAAAAACCGGATTATTGTAAATCTTAATATAAAGGTGCGCGCGTGTGTAAACCGTTAGTGGTGTTATAGGAAGCAGGTTACTGTGACCTCAGCCTCAGCCTCAGCCGACACACTTAACGCAGTACGTCACCCGCAGTATGATTCACGACCATATGTTATTTGTCCACATTCATCTTTCCCGTTTAATTTTTTTATTACACGCTAGAAACGGGAATTCATAAAAGGATGTACATATTGTTTCTAGGTAGCGTAAATGTCGAGTCGTTTGAAAGCGACTAATTGTCGAAAAACCGGTTCTTTTAAAATGTATCACGGATAAATGCGCCTCATAGGCCTACACTTACGCCCTGTTTGCCTCGTACCGGTGACGGATTGTATGTGTGAACTTGATTACTATTTAACAAGCCAGAAGATTTAACAAAATTGTAAACGTTAATAGTATTACGAAATGTATGTGTTTTTTAAATATATCAGCGTAGGAGAGAAGGCGTCTATATTGTTTCAAATCATCCCCACCTGTCGTCCCGTCGTTACGCCTCTGACTGACGCACGAATATCACACAACTTGTGTTTCGGGCACACTTTTTATAAATCCTTAAGAATAAAATTTATCCTTACTCGAATGTTATCAGTTGATTGATATCTAAGTTGAAGCAAACAAAAACCTGTAATTCATATATTAAACTTATGCTTTAAAGCTTTATAGTTACAGATACGTTATATCCGCGTGAAAACGGTTAAACATATAAACCTAACTTAACTAATTAGGCAATACTCTATTAACCACATACCTGTATTAAATTTTGGAAGTGCCCATTGTAAGCGGATTTTTGAGTGGGATGTCGGAATTTAGATTTTAATTTTCACTTCTTTGCAATTATCTTCATAGATTACAAAGGAATTTACGCCCTTTACTCCCAATGCTGTACAGCAGTGGTTCCCAAACTTTTCAGTCCACGGACCCCCCCAAATTAAAAATTTCACGAACCCCGTCTGAGTTATGAAATAAAACAAACAGTAAATATGATACAAACTCTTATATTTTAATGAAAATATATTAAAATCAAAATTTTCTTAACTTGCAAAATTATAATGTTAATGGTATCAAACATAGTTTAGTGTGAACAATGAAGCTGCTTATGAAAATTAGCACTGCAGTATTAATTTTAATGTCTGATATTAAGTCACTCTCGACATCAAGTTTATTTCTTAACTTTGCCAACCTCGGCTCTATTTTTCCAGCCACACTTGTCGAAATCCAGCTACTTAGGCGTAAAACCAGATGCACGGAAGAACGTTTTGCTTAGATACAGTACTTACACGCGACATACAGTCCTTATAAGCAAGATACAATGCTTATACGTGGACTAACACAGCGTGATCAGTTCTGCGTTGATGCAGACAAACAAATCTGCTACACGACATTATTTAAAGACATTATTAAAGCCATTATTTTGAAATTACTTTTACAATTACAATTAGTTTGAATTAAAAAAAAAATACTGGAATCTGCTACTAATTGTGTTAAGATTGTAAAATTTAGATTCTAGACTATACGAAATCGGAGAAAATTAGGTATATTCTATTTTTCTTAAAAGTGACCGCGGACCCCCTGAAACATTGTCGCGGACCCCACTTTAGGAACCACTGCTGTACAGTACTTCCCAGCTGATAATAAATGTTGGATAAATTCACGATAGGTAGCCGACCGTAAAGGATTAGACCATTAGGCCGTATTTAGACCATTCCACGCGCGCGCGAGGCAGACGCCTGCAAACGTGCAATTTAATTGGCACAAATGATTACAGTTAATTTTTACTAGACTTGGTCTACGGTAATTAGTCCCTTTTGAACACTCAACTAATGTCTCATAGGTTTTAAGCACATTTAAAAATATAATTTTCGTGTGCTCGGTCACGTACGTCTTGTGCATCAACTGTATTACTCCGTGGGACATAAACTAAAGTTTTTTTTGATATCGGAAAGTTATTTGACATTTATTATTTATTATTCCGGCTGAACAATGTTTACACATTTTCCGGAACCAAATATTACAGAATTGATTGAATTCTCATCTTCCACTACTGCTTACCCATCCAAAGATCTCTTCAGCTTCTTTTTGCCTCAATATAGTCTGAATTTCTTCTATCCAGGTGATAGGTGGTCTTCCTCTTTTCCTTCTTCGTGGTGGGGTCCATTCTGTAACTCTCTTTGGCAGCCTTTCCTGTGCCATTATTTTTCTGTGTCCATACCACTGTAATTTTGTTGTTTGAATGAAATCAACAGTTGAATTTTTCACATTCATTCCGTCCTTAATAACATCATTTCTAATTTTCTCACGCCTGGATACTCTTGCCGAACGTCTCCAAAAGTCCATCTCTGCTGTCATTAATTTTATTCTTGTGTGTTTATGGGCAGTCCAAACTTCTGAGCCGTAAGTCGTGATACTTCTAACATCGGTGTTAAATATACTGGGTTTCAGTTTCTGCTATAATTCGCTTACCTCACAAGGTTCCGTTTAATGTAGAGATAGCCGTCTTTTCCAAATTAATTCTGAATTTTATTTCTTTGTCTTGCTTCCCGTTGGCCGTAATTCTCACCTCTGAATACTTGTATTCCTCCGTACATGAAATCTTCCCCATGTCTTCCTCCAGTATAAAGTCTTGCCGAAGGTCACCTGTTGCCGTGTATTTTGTTATATTCATATTTACCTTTAGTCCACGTTCTTGATGTTCCTGTATCGATTTTCTAGTCGTGTACTCCGTGTCTTCAAAATCTTGAGCCAAAAGTAGTCGATCATCAGCAAACTGTAACGAATAAACTGTATCACTGTCAAGTGGAATTCCCATGTTACTGCACTTTTTGTTATTTGACGTTCGCCGATAATAAGTCGTAACTAGAACACGGTAATTTCAAAACTCGGTGTCACGAAACTTCGGTTTTTTTAGTAAGTAAGCACGGAAGAAGACGGAAACGTGTGTGTGGGGACGTTGGCGGCGATAGGAATCAGGACGCTTATTATAAAAATCTATAAATACGTGTAAGGAGACCATGAGAACATTACTCGAGGCGCATACGAGACGAAACGCGTTAAAGCGTTCGGCCACACGAATACAAAGCAGCTGTAACGTGCAGGCGCATCCACTGACGTGATAGGTTTACAAATCTGTAACAGAATACATGTGTGAGGTAAATACTATATGAGGTGGTAACCTCCTTCCACGCGCGTTACATCCGCTCGCCTCCGTCGCTACGTTCCTTATATTACAGTTGAATATAATTTGAAAGGTAACGCGTCTAGCCGTTATCTGGACTCCATTCGCTGACAGCAACGGAGTTTAGGCCAGCGTTTACTGTGTCCCCAGTAGAACCTTGACAACGTGGTTCAGCTTATCGTGAATAATGTCGTGTGCACTGAACTGACTCCAAACTGCGTGCGCCCAAAAAACCAGTGGCGAAATTACGGGGGGAGACGAACGGACCGGACCGGACCCCCTCCCCACTAGAGAGTAGAAAAAAATTGACGAAATTTTTTAATCTCTTAATTAGTTTATAGGCTATTTTGTTATTTTTTCACTGCCCAACGCTGATATAGTAGTAGCTCTTTTTTGAATACATATAAACAGGTTTATTACACAGCGTTTGCGTCTGCGTTTAAAACAGCAATAGGAAAAACAGTTCAGTCAAAAAGTGCCTTCTGAACAGTGTTTCAGTAACGCGTATTTTTATTATGTTTTTACCGTTTACTTTAAAGGGATTAATTTCAGGATGTTAACACACGTTTTTCAACCGCATTAAAGATTGATTAATCTTGCCTTTTTTTTTTCTTCTGTATAAAGCCGACTCGATCTGGCCCCCCTCCCCAAGACCAAATTCTATATATGCCACTGCGAAAAACTATTTATTTTAGAAACCAAAACAATTACGAGTAGAATAGCCGACGTAAAAAAATGATAATAGTTTGTGTCAGACTGCTTCCGCTATTGATATATTTCAAACGCGACTGAATTAGAATAACTCGAGTGGACAGAAGTAAGTGCCGACAACTTTCTGAAACCTTTTAGCACTTTCAAAATTTTCGAATTTGAGGAGTCCTTCTGGACATTCAACCAGGAACCTTTTATTAAATGCGATTTTTATACAGTAAGTTGGCGATTTTTAGTTATAATCAGTAAATTCTGTCCTACCGTTGGCGTTCAACTAATATGCCCATGGTACATCCTCAGCTTGTTTTTATACATTTTTTCTCGTGAGAAAAGCGTTTTCGGTTAACCATTTTAGAGCGGTTCTTTTGAAGTTTCCCTACTATGCTTGTGAAACTGTTTCTCGAGTACATGCTGCATGTCTCTGTCTAACTCTAGTAATTCACTGCACAAAATTTTGTAATTAGGCCTGTTGCTTGAATTAACTGAACCAACTGCAGGAAAGCGCATAAAAAGCAGTGAGAAACCCAGATCGTCGTACCTCCAATACACAGGAAGTCAACTGCTTCAGTCATCATCATCAGCCGTGGCTCTACAACCTTTGGTGGGTCTTGGCCTGCTCCAAGAGTTGATTCCATTCCTCCCTATTGCGTGCCCTGGTTTTCCAGTTTCTTATGTTCAGCTTTCTGAGGTCCTCCTCTATCTAGTCTTTGAATCTACTTCGGGATCTTCCTCTTTTTCTACTACCCATTGGTTTCTGGTAGAAAATATGTTTCGTAGGCTGTCCTTCCTCCACTCTCTGTATGTGTTCTATCCCACTTTACCCTGTATATTTTGATTATCCTGACAATGTCCGGGCCTTTGTGAAGTGTATAGTTCATAATTCTAGCGCCTGCACCACATTCCATTTTCTTGTACCCCTCTTGTACTAGAATCCGTCTTTCACAGCAACCTAGAAGTCTCGCTATTTTTTGTCATTGTCCAGGTTTCTGAAGCACATGTCAACACTGGCCTGATAAGTGTTCGTGCTTCTTGAGATGAAGCTAGATGCCAGGTGCTTTTTTAATCCATAATATGTTTTATTTGCGAGATATATTCTTCTTCTTATTTCAGTGTTGGTATTGTTAGTGCTGCTTATCCGGGAGCTAAGATATATGAACTCTCAATTTCTCCATACTGTGGACCAAAAGCGACAAGGACATAACCAGTCTCTTTACCGAATATCTTTACAAACATTTTACTCCACAACCGATTATACAATCCAACGATCATTACCTTGAAGTAGATCAAGACCTTCCTACATCCACTCCAGTGCGAGTACGCCGCAAAAGTTGTTTATGTACTCCAAAAGAAATTATCGATGAAATTAACAAACTAAACCAGAAAAAGACGTCAGCTATGGATCTCATTAACGCCAGGATTTTGGAAGAATTGCTAAAAAAAATACTCTTGAAGCTCGTATACATATTTAACTCCATTTTATGTCTTGCATTTTGACCTAGATCATTAAACATTGTTCAGATAATGCTCATACCGGAACCCGGAAAAAATCTCACGGGCGTTTCATCTCACCGTCTTTGTGCCAGTCTCTTGCCAATAATTGCAAAATTACTGAAGTTCTAACAGAACAAGGTCTGGATCCTGCAAACCTTCATGCGTCTTGGTTTTTACATGTATTTATAAACTAAGCAATCAAAGTATTCTGAAGCTAAGGGGATGATTTGAATCTGGCTGGTATCCACTGGCGTGATGAGTTCTCCAGTGGGCCCGTTGTTGCAACCTGCTTACAATGTCTTTCTATTCTTTTTGTTACGTCATTTTAAAGAAATGTTTTTAAGTAACGAATCTGAGCGAAAACGTAATTTCTTGCTGCGTGTTTTTGAAATTTCTTTTGTGGGCGACGTCTTGAAATATTAGTACAGTTGGTAGTTAACAAATGCTCAGAATATTTTGGACTGGCATCTTAGTGTGACTGCAGTTTTAGATTCGCTATTACTTCTATTTAAATACTGTAGACCAGACAGGTAGGCTGCAATTACAGATTCATATAGAAGTACCTTATTTTTTACTGTTTCATGAGCCTTTTGTTAATCTATTCATTTTTCTGTATTGTAAATCAATTCGTTTTGTTTTTGGTAATGATATGTTTGTTTTTTTTCAGCACAGTTCCATATCTAATTGTTAGTCTTTGTATTTTACTGTTAAAATTTAAAATATTTATGCATTTTTCATAAATGATAAACTGGCAGGCTTGAATCTTATATGCTGTTGATGTAAATGTCGTTTAGATTAATCTTTTTCTTTAAGCTTGAATCGCCTATCAGAGGGGAGACGAAAACGACAATCCTCAAAGCAATCAAGACCCTGTTTGCGGCAGGTCTGAGAAGCCGACTGGTACGCGATTCCAAGTTCCTAAGCCAAGAGAACTACCGTTCTCTCGGGCATCCAGTACAATTCAATAATTGTGTGGGTGTGCGGAAGTCATCCATCCGGCGAAGATGTTCCATTGGGGAATGTCCTACCAAGTACAGTATACTCATAATATTCAGTTCCTGCCGCACCATCTTGCTTGCGACAGTATAGTAACCAATATGTCCTCTGAACATGTTATCAGCACATCCCAGAGTAAGATGATGGTAGGACTGCCACCTTCGGGCTTAACGTTCAGCCTGATTTTATATCTGGGTAGTATCCAATAATTGGCTGTTTTATCGGACTAAAGGTACTACTTTTCCCTGTACGCAATATTACAGCAGGCTAAATCCAACTAGATTCACTCCAAAGGTAAGCCGGTCTCTGACGACCTAACTTGGTGTAGGAACTACCGTTACCTACACTTCTCGTGCATTTTTTTCTCCCCGTGACTAATCATACCGTTCTCGTATCGTATGACGTAAATCAAAGTAATTTTCTTTGTTTACGGTCAACACTGTTCCCTCCCCTTACCTGAACATTTTTCGATAACACCTCGCTGTCGTGGCACCGTATAACAGTGTACCGAAAACATATCAGCGTAGACATTTAATTACGTCTCGACTTTGTCGCGTGCCCGTCGTGAGGTACGAGTCGCTCACTCAGCCGGTTTGAAAGTAGGCCTAGTACGTTATTGACGTGTTCCTACCAACAGTAGACCTGCAGACGATATATTGTTGTTTAACTAAAGGTTACTGAAGAGGTGTAAATAACACGTTTACCTTCCGCAACAAAGGAAAAGTTATTCTGGAAAGGCTACGTTCACTTCGTTAAATGGTAGTTCCTTTCTCTTGATAGTGTGTTGATTGTGAATCTCTGATTGCAGATAATGTAACGGCTGTCAGCCAACTGCGTAATCTTTATATAATATGGTATCTAAATCTCTTATTTGTTCGTGTGTCTAAACGCTGTTTTTAATATTATTATGATATCTAACAAGTATATAATAATGCTATGTTGCTACTACTGACGCCTACTATAGGCCTAAATGCGCTATAGTTCGCCGACGAAAACAATGCTAGGCACGTTGGCCACCCTACAAACACTGTAGATCACCTAAAAATAACACTAATAAATAAACAGTATCGATTACAAGAACGCTGTTTCAACCCGAATGATGTCGGCGTAATTTGCAGGCCACATTCGGCTGATAATGTTATGTGGCAACCTATACTACACATAATCTACTACTACCACTACTACTGCTACAACTACTACTACTACTACTACTACTACTGGTGCTGCTGCTGCTGCTGCTGCTGCTGCTGCTGCTGCTGCTGCTACTACTACTACTACTACTACTACTACTACTACTACTTATTATATTATTCTTCTTAATATTATACCAGTGGCCAAAGTGTAGAAGGGGATATAGGTGGACCGCTATTTTTTTTTTCTACAAAAATAACGGTATTCATACTAAATTTCGTCTTTCGTAACATTAATATTTTTAATTCTTTTTTTTTATTTGGTATGTAATTTTTTCTTCTTAGGCGAGTAATTCTGTAAGCTTAAACGGCTGATAAGCTTGGTCTGGAGTCTCAAGCACTCGGAAAAGGCAGCAGAACGCATGTAGTTGTAGGGGGGGGGGGGAGTCCATATCCATCTCTCTGAGCAGAGAATCCGTCAGCAAAGTACCTTATCCCACATTCGTCGGCAGGTTTTTTTTACACGATTACAATAGTACGTGTATCATCAAATCTTAGCTCTATTATTGTAACCTTCATAAATGTAATGTTCATAAAAATTATTACCGTAGTCTTCTGCAAATAATTTATTCGTTAATTGGCGTTATTTATTTTGGTATTATCGTGATATTATTTATAACAACGAGAAGTCTAACATAACACGACTGGCCCTTTATAGCTATTGTACAATTTACCTATACAGAAACGTACTTTCTCCATCAGTTGCTGAATAATGTTTGGGTGGAGGGGTCATTTGTGCTCAGAGATTACCTACTGGTTCACCCTACGCCACGGTATTATACATTACGTTTTCATATGTGTAAAGTCATAACTTTTTTAAGTTCTGAAACTACTGTATTTTGAGGGGGAAAATTAGGCCTACGGATTTTTTTAATTTTTTGCACGTAACGCAAAACTGTAAACTGCCATCTGCTGAGTTGCTCAGTTAACAGCGCTTCTGGTGAAGTTTGCAGTCCTGAACAAACTACATAATTCACGACGTCATTTACAGAACTTTCACATTGGGAAACCAACGTGCGGATTAGCTCCACGGCCGGTAGCAGGCTATACCTAAAAATCACCAGTTCTCATTGACCTCTTGATCGCGGCGACGGGCTTGCACAGTCCGGGTAGATGTGCTATAATACACTGACCATTTGCAACAATACTGGTTTGATTTTTCCACACCCACATCCACATCCACTCAGTGTTTACGAATGATTACGAATTTTATTTCAATGTTACAAATATCTGTTGGCTATATAACTAGCACTTACAACATTTATCATTTAAGCAGTTATAAAAGTAATTTTTATGACTTCATAAATTATGGCATTTTTTGAAATTACGTATAGGTGATATAGTCTGTACTAACTGAACAAGGGAAGCAAGTTTTAATATCTCTAGCGTTTATAATTCGTCTGTCTGACTGTTTTGGGTATGTCCCAGGACAATTTTTGGGTGCATCAACCGATTTTTGTAAAATTTGGTATGCGTAAGCATACTTCTACCCTGTCGTTTTCTATGTTGATCCTCCTTAAAAGTAGAGGATAGGAGACAAGAATGTGAAGCGTCAAAATTTTGAAAAACTGACAAGAGTCCAGAACTAGATAACTTTAACCAAAATCTGAATATAGTATTTAGTTACATAAATTTTAAATTTTTAGGACTCCAGAGCCAAAAGAATGGATACAGATTTTAAATATTCTAAAAATCCATTTCGGTCATCAGGTTAAAGGAAATTTAAATCTAAATCCGTAGTGGTTACTCTAAATTTGTTTTTAACTTTAGAGCCACTACCGAAATTCAAAAGTTTAAGAGGATTGTGAAATTCCATGTAAAGCATCTGTATCTGATATGTAAGCATCTGATTTGAAATACAAACTCGATGTCTTTGATCATGTGTCAAAATGTCTCTCAACTTCGCTTGGAAAATTTGGACCATCTCATAAAGTTTATAAGCTGTGTTTGTAAAAAAAAGTTTAAATATTGTTATCCGTTATGCTTATTTGCGGAAAGTATTGGATATGGAATATTTATATATGGAAACGAACGTAACTGAAAAGCTAGGACTAAATTATTTTTCATTTAGCCATTATAGTCATAAATTTAAGTAAAAACCCATGCAGTATTTCGGAATTTTTAGTGTGTATTGTGTGATCGTCTACATTACAATTGTTATTTTACCAAAGAAAAGTAGTAGAGCAAACGGAGTTTTCATAATTTTTTTGATAATCGAAAAATAATCTAATATTGAAACTATCTAATAATAAACATTTCTCGTTTAAAATAATAAGCGATCTCTAAAGTTAATGGAGGTTGCTAGTAACCCCGTTTTACGCTCACATTTGCGGAAACAATGACAAATGTAAAATTTACAGTTGTCCAACGTTATTGAAACTTGCAACCCACAGTCGCCAGCTAGAGGGTTACACGGGTAGCCGTTTATTTAACGAAATAGACACCTGTCACTTATATGATTAGGTTTGCCCGGGATAGTCCCAGTTTCAGAGCGCAGCCCCGGTGTCCCGCCCGGTTGCCGAAATGTCCCGGTCGGTGCATTTGGTTCCTATAAAAAATAATGGGTGAGTTCAAATTCAAAACGACTTTAAAGCATTCTATGATAGGTGTATTTCTTACATAGAACTTTAGGAAAACAGTTTTAGGGATGCCCAAAGATTTTACCTGGGTAAATGAAAACACCATCTTATGGGACGGCATTGAAAGAACATCTGAAAAGATAGGAAAAATGTTGGTAAAGCCATGATAAATACAGATGGACTTTTTGATGAAGTTGTCATTGCCAAGAAAATTTGAACTTTTACAGTGATGACCTTGGAAACAGAAGGGAGAGAAAAAAGACAAAAAGCTATCAAGTGAAGAAAAATGGTTGCACTGAAGGAAGGTCCGCTAAGGAAAATGACATCCCAATGCGCATATCTTGGATTGACAATTGAGTACATCTTTTGCCTTCCTGGAGCCGATCCTCATGTAGAGAGAGTGTTCAAACTGATGAACGACGCTTGGGCAGATGCCAGAGGTTTAATGTAGGAGTCAACAGTGCGTGCGTTGATGCTGTGTAACGTAAATTTTGGACTTAGTTTTAATGAATTTTTTGACAAATTAAAAAATAAAAAGGACATATTGAGAAAGCTGCATTCAAGTGAAAAATATACTGGTTTAAGTTACATACTTCTTTCAAATTCTTAATGTAATGAGTAATTTTGTGATTGAACACAATTTAAAGTACTGCACTTTAAGTTTGTAAAATATATTTTATTTTATTTACACTTTATTATGCATTAAGTATTTTATTTATACATTACATACACCCAATAACATAGCAATTTAATAAACACTGTAATGTTTATATTTTAATTCCACCCTCCCTTCTCGAACCCCCACCCGCTAAACAGGTGTCCCGGTTGGTCAATAAAAAATTATGCCTAGCCTAGATACGATGTTCTTTTGTTAAACGATTTCACGGGTAACATATCGAACGTAATTGTAATTCTTCGTGAAATTTACTATTTCCGTTCGAAGTATGTGGCTCGAATGTTATGAATAGCCATAGTCCAACTTAGGAACTACGCGCAACACGCAACTACATCTACGACGTTACTGGCCTCGTGGATGTTGTCACAGATACACTCGCTGTGGGCAGTTTGCATTGTTTATCAGTCGTCAATCCAAGGTAGTTTGTCGGCCTCCAGGTGACCTTATGGCTGCTGGCGCATTCGCGTCTCAACTACCGCCAAGATGCCGACCGTCGCTTACGCGCGCACGCACGCCCTATGTAAATATCGTGTGTGTGTAAATTATTTGGTTGTCGACCTTCGATAAAATACATTAACAAAACAGGTTCTTTATTTTTTGGCGACGACAGTTCTGTGTCGAAATTATGTAATAACTTATAACGCAACGAAAACGTTTTTGCGTCGATCAGTGCGTATGACTGACATCGCTCACGCCGTCTATTGTACCTTAACCCGCCCAATGGTCTGCAACTTATTTAATGAACAACACGATTAGACGATATTAACTGTTTCGCCGGTGCCCGTATTAACTGTGAATGTCGCTGGAAGAAGAATTTAATGTATAAGATTTGCTGATGACATGGCTGTTTTAGCAGAAAAGGAAGAGACAATGAATGAAATGATAAGAGATTTGAGTTTAGTATGCGAGGAATATGGAATGAGGATTAATATGGAAAAACTAGGTGTATGGTGATTAGCATTGGAGGAAAAAGGGCAAAAATAAAAATAGGGCAAGATAAAATACAACACGTGGAGTTGTTTAAATATCTTGGAAGCTTGATAAGTGAAGATTGTCCTGCACTCGTGAAATTAGAGCAAGAATTGTTATAGCAAAAGAGGCAATTTAATGTGAAGAAAAGATTGCTGTGTGGCAAAATTAATACGAGTTTGAGAAAAATGTTGGCCAAACGTTACGTTTGGAGCGTTGCTTTATATGGTGAAGTGTCATTGACACTGAGGAAGGAAGATGAGAAAAGATTAAAAGCATTTCAGATGTGGGTTTGGCGAGCAATGGAAAAAGTGAGGACGGTGGATAAAGTAAGGAATGATGAAGATTTAAGAAGCATAGGGGAAGAGAGAAGAATCCTGAAGCTAATAGAAAATAGGAAAAGGAATTGGTTAGGTCATTGTTTAAGAAGAGACTACTTGCTTACAACTGCCATGGAGGGTGTCGTAGTATGAGAAAAAAGAAGAGGGCGTAGAAGAATGAAATTAATAGATACCATTAAAATCAGATGGTGTTACGAAGAAACGAAGAGACTGGCATGCGATAGGACAGCTTGGAGAGCTTTTACCATTTGAAGACCTGTCTTAGGGCAGAACATCAAATAAAAAACTGTTTTGCCTGTTCTTACGTATGCCCAAATGTGTTTAGCATGTTCCATTAAAAACAGTAGGCCTATTGATAATAAGTCGAAACCAGGCCTCTTATACCATGGGCGCACGTGTTGGTATATAATATAAGGTCTGATTAAATTTTGTGTTAGAGTGAATAGATGAGAATCACTGAGGTAACAAATCAGTGAAGAATGTCTGGGAAGGCATAATAGTAGTGCTAATAATTACGATGACGACAACTAGTGATAACGCTATTAGGCCTATTATAGAGAAATCAAATTTCTTCATCAGTTACTTAAGGCATTAGACTCTACTACCTGTTACAGTCATAAAGTCTATAATAAATGTCTTTAAAAATTAATTAAACTAGTATACCTCTTACCTGAAAATATTTGAAAGGTACTCCTGAGACGGATCCTGGGCCCCGTATATAGAAATAGGGAACGGAGGACACGGCATAATGATGAGATATTTTGTCACGTCAACGAGAAAACGGTAGACGTTTACGTAAGACTGAGGAGGCTGCAATGGGCTGACCATGCCGTAAGAATGGATGACAAACGAACACCTAAAAGTGTCCTTATGGAGAGTATGGATAGCAAAAGACCAAAAGGCCGTCCAAGGAAAAGATGGAATGCAAGAGAGATGTTAGGAGTGCGAGGACAGAAGTCCTTTGCTACTGATAGATAGAGGTGGAGGGTCAGGATAGAGGAGGCCAAGGCTCGACTTCGGGCAGTAGCGCCATAGGAGGAGGAGCATACTCCTTGAGCTGCAGAACTCGTCCACTATTTCGAACGAAGTAAATTTATTATTACACAAATTTCGTTATTAGATAATTTTTCGACTATGCGGTAAATTACAAAAATCCTCATTACTCTATTATTTCATTAATGATATAACAATTGTATAGCACACAATCATACAGTAAACACTAAAATATCGACAACTTCCGATCTGTGTTACAATTCTATTTAGTCTGACACCCTGCTGGATTTTTATGATTTTTTCCAATTTTTGATCTTTTGTTTTGAGTCTTGGGGCCCCAAAATTTAAAAATTCCCAAAACTTGCCACTACGTTTACATGTTAGTTAAAATTATTTTTAATTTGGTAGCCCACATGAATTTTTCCGATTTTATCAAAATCTTCACCAATTTTTGGGCCTTGACTCCAAAAATGTTGAAATTTTCTAAAACGAACACTGTGTATAGATTTTAGTTAAAACAACTCTCAGGTTGGTACCTCACGTGGGCTTTTGCGATTTTTTTCACAATTTTAACCCCTTCATATTTTTTTCTCCCGCCTCCCGATTTTGGGGGGGGGTCAATCTCAAAAACAATAAGGTTGTGTAGGGTAAATGTCTTGACAATTCTCGACCGTGGTCCTTTGTTTGGTGTTTCTGAGTTTCACGGTAACTGGCTAGAGAGACGACACGCTTTAAGTACTTATCGGCATTAATAACAACAATATTAAAAACAGCAGTGTTAAAAAAATCACTGTATTCACTAGCCTTATGTTCCTGTAATATTTAGGAATCTTAAGACTCATTATTACCAATTAAGGTGAGACATAGATTTCAATCTTTAATTCGTTCAATGAATTTGATAGCCCACATGAATGTTTGCGATTTTGTCAAAATCTTCACCAATTTTTGGGGCTTGACGTCCAAAAATTTTGAAATTTTCTAAAACGATCACTGTGTGTAGATGTCAGGTAAAATAACTCTCAATTTGGTACCTCACATTGGCTTTTGCAATTTTTTCACTATTTTTACACCTCACATTTTTGCCTCCCTGCTCCCGAAGTTTTTTTTGAGGGGGGGTCAATCTGGAAAGCAATAAGATTGTGTAGGGTAAACGTGTAGACACGCGTGCCAAGTATTGCGAAAATCGGTTTAACTTTTCATCCTTATTTTCCTTGGATACGCAATATTTGTTTACATCAGTGTTGCGTTTGAATCATCTGTTTTCTATGCATGGGCAGTCAAATTTGTGAATGTTAATCCTGATTAAGTATTTAATCAGAAACGCCGGCAAGAACAGTCATGTATAACTGCGTAACAAATTGTTGTAACAAGTTTGAATGGATTATTTTTGACGCACTAAGTTGATGATTCAGAAGAAATTTTCATACCTTGGCTTCGGTCGTACAGTGTACTGCGACGATGTGAAAGAGAGAAGTTGAAGCATTGTAGGGATACAGATTGGAAAGATTGAGTTAAGGATTAAGAATTAGTAGAATATAGTTTGAAATAAGTTGCGTGAGAAAGAAGCAAAAACGCAGAGACGGAGCGGCAGAGGAGCACAAAGGCAGAAAGTGTTTGTGGCCGCCGAATGTAGGGAGAAACAGTGAAAGGCATATAAAATTGGTGGACGGAAAGACAAGGATACCACGACGAAGACTTATAAAAGCCGAATAAGGTTAGCCGGCGTGGAGAAGACAATTCTACCGCGTACACTTACACCTCAGAATTTAGTTAGATCGAATTAGGAGTGCTTCGTTCAGTTAGTTCATTTATCTATGAGTCTCCTCAAAGTATACAGTTTCAGACCGTCCCTTGCTTATTGGTATTTCGTCTAATACAAGTTCTTGAGTTAAAGTTTGATGCACACGCTCATATGAGCTGCCTATGATTTCAACGTCATCCACTCCACAATCTGCGGTCTTCCAACACCCTATAAAATGTTTTCAATGTCATTTTTGTTGCACTTTTTGGACGTCCACTGCTGAGATCGCCTTCAGTGCTTGTACGACCAGGTTTTAACTTGAGTGTGCCCCACTTACAGTTGTTGTGAAGGCGCAGCATCTCCTGACACATTTACAATTTCGTGTTGATTTTCCATTGGCGCTAAAACGTTTTTAACTGAGAATTCATCACAACACGATGTTTGTTTGTGTGCGTTTTAAAAACACGCGTGACAGGAAAATTTCAAATATATTATAAAAAGTGAATAAATTGACAGCTATATCTGGAACTAACAGATGTTCACGCGAAATATACATCTTGCAGCACACGAAAGATTTTAGTTCTACCACTGAGCTATAGATGTCGTTCCGCGAACTTTTCAACTGACCCTCGTATAATAGAAGTGGAGAAGTGGTAACCAAGTGTTGATAGTCAGCTCCTCCAGTACAAAGACAAGCCAGTCTTTTCGCCGAATATATTTAAATAAGAAGTTTTTATTTCACACCCGACCATACGACACATCGGTCACGACCTCGAAGTTGCCGTGACCTCGCCCTCTCTCTTGTGACACTTGGAGACTCAACCGACTCCACGGACGCCAGCCCGCCGTAGAGGAGAGGCAAGCGGTCAAGACGTCACAAGGGTCCAAACGTGTACTTAATCGACGTCACGGACTGGCGTGAGAGGCCCGACGTAGCTACTGGCCAGGGAAGCGCACCCTGGTTCCCGTTCGCAAGGTGCGTAGTCGCCTCGTCCAATCTTCAAGAGAATCGCGGTCTTATAGGGGAATGGCTACAGAAATGAAAAATCAAGGCCAACGAATCCAAATCTTCAGATATTACATTCACTCTCATAGGCGCCCCCCCTCCCCCCCAGTATGTGTCCAACCATACCTTACATACAGCTTTCCGTATCTCATACGTCAGTGGTCATTCATGAACGAGGCACCAGAAATCATGCGAGGCTTGACTACCATACTAACCCACTACTCATTCCACTTTTACAACCCACACTTAACGTAAGTTTAGAAAGACCTTGGCCATGCGACCTTTAAGGACCACGAAGTGACATAGCTAGATGGAACAGCTCATCGCGTCACTTAGTCGTACATTACTTTAGTTTGTCACCAGACTATACCATACTATATCATAATACAGTAGAGCAACGATTATCCGAACATCCATTAACCGAACGATCTATTATCCGAACTCAATAAAGAGTGCAATCATGTACTGTACTGTACAGTATAATGTATTGGATACGTGTAGCCGTATTGGATATTTGTTGAACATTAAAAATTGTATACCATAAATTATTACAGTAGGCCTACTGTAGAGTAATAAATAAACGCTGTAGCTATATAGCCTTACAATCGATAAACAAATAATTGGCTAAAGGTGGATGAAGCCAATCCCGGTTTTCACTTATTAACAGATGAAGAGATAGTTGAGTCATTAAATGAACGTAATGAAAACGAAACCGATTTAGATGAATTCTTCAAATACAAAACAACCGACGGCAGCAAAAGCTTTTGACGCACTTGAGACTGTTCTAAAGTGGGCCGAAACAGAAGCTTGTGAATCTTAAACGACTTCAGTCTTTAGCAGCGAGAAAACGGGGTATCGGTTTGAAGCAGACAGTGATAGAACAATTCTTCAAAAA
Organism: Magicicada septendecula; assembly: GCA_034769895.1. Classification (NCBI taxonomy): domain Eukaryota; kingdom Metazoa; phylum Arthropoda; class Insecta; order Hemiptera; family Cicadidae; genus Magicicada; species Magicicada septendecula. The sequence goes on along the minus strand of CM068376.1, from coordinate 297,880,146 downwards.
ATTGTAAATCCTTGGTACTGTATGTTTTGTTTTGTTTTTTAATTGTTAATCAATTTTATAGTAGCCTACAGTGTTTGTCATTAAACTCTAATTTTGTTTAAATTAACTTTTGGTTTTTATTAATTATATTCAGTTTTAATTCAGTGATTTTTAGCCTTAGTAACACGTTACAGTACAGTATACAGGTTGCTGTAATTATATAACGGTATATTAGAAATGATTTTGTACTAAAAACCTTTGTTTTTGTAAAGAGAAATAATGTTTTCATTCGATCTATTATCCGAAATATCAACCATCCGGACGGGTCCCTCGTCCCGAGAGGTTCGGTTAATCGATGCTCTACTGTACTGTACTTTGCTATATCAAAATCAGCAGATTTGCATTTAGAATGTATATTACGATTACTAATAAATAAATGAATAATACATGAATTTAAATATAAGAACGGTGTTCGTTAAAGCCGTGTTTTCTTGTTCCGCAGTGGAAATAAATTTTGCATTCATCGTTTTACAAAAAACAGTGCTCCACTCATCTTTGATACCACAAGTAAATCTTGGACGTTTTTAGAGGCATTTTTGAAATGTTAGAAAATGTGATTGATTTTAGTTCAAAATATTGAAGAATTCTTAAAAATACTTAATTTTCAATCTCAATAAAAAGGACTTAAACTGTTTCTTTAATTACCCGCCGTTACAGCTTACAAATATGGTTTTTAATTTTTAAAATGATTTATTGTTCTTACATTAAGATATTTAATTGACTTTAACATTATTTGTGAAACACTAGCAAACAGACTTACTGTACATTAACATATTTGAAGGAAGCACGAACAGGGACGTTTATAAGGGACTCTATAGATATTTTATTTCGTCATTATATTTGCTATAAATCGTTTCTGTTAATAGTGTGATTATTGTGATGAAAAATAAGATTATTATTATTATTATTATTGTTGCATTATTATAAATTCAGTTAAAGCGAGACAATTAGACAATTGGTAAGATCACATGGAAATAGGTCGGTGTCTTTATTTGTAACAGTTAGTATATTGTCCTCTAATTAGAACAGTGAACCCATTTCTATACACGTTACTGTAAATGTACAAAATAATATATGATACCAAGTTATACGCGTCCTATTGTTTGCTTGTAATCACGCCCACATACATTTTCTTGAATAAACAGAATTACGTTGAGACTGCAGTCACATTCACTTCCCTTTCATTTCTTACATTTTGCCTTGGATTTTATCGTGCGATTAACATGACTACTCAGTGCTGTCATTATTTTCTGCGTCGAGAAAACATATCTCCGTCTTAGTACAGTCGCGAAGTACGTTTTGTTTTCTATCTTCTAAGGCTTTGTGATACACAAAGTTTCTTTAAAAATTTCAGTTTACATAGAGTAGGTAACAAAAATCATCGATTCTTTATGTGACGCAACAATGCTAACAGAATACACTAAAGTTTAGTAAAGCCTACATTCCATTGTTACGTACTGTAGTTCGGCAGCAGTATTTTATTTCAATATTAATTTTTACAATTACCGTAATTTGTATTTTTTTCGAATATACCACACGAACATTAGGCAGTCTTCTTCACTTGAAAGGTGACATAATATAGGCCTGAAGTATAAATGCTGCACCACCTGACGCCTATCTCTTTACCACCTGCCACCTGCCACGCGTCGCCTGTCTCCTGGAAGTGTAATGAGGCCTTACTCTCGCACGCGCACTCACAACCGGCCGGCAGCCACGACCCGGACGGTTCAGGTATAAGTATACGGTCCAATTCAAAACTTTAAAAATTTTAATTTACCTTATAATCCAGTTAAACTATAATTTTTGTAATCTCCGTGAAACTGTGAGAAAAATGAATCCAAACAACACATAATTGCGATAAACATGAGTATTTTAGGGATTTCTAAAGCAAACGCAGATTTGGAGTACTTAGTAAAGATTTTATTATAAATCAATAAGTATGTGGTGATATCTTGATGATTATAAACAAAAATATATTTACAATTTACGTTCATAGTGCAACATTATGTCGGTAATATGAAAAGTTGTATTTTTTTCTACAATAGCAAATGATGTCTTGTATGTAATATTCGTAAAAAAATTATTTTATTTAAGAATGTATCCCGATAAAAAAGAAAAAAGTATCAGTTATTTGATATATGCAATATATACACATACCTAATACACTTTATTACAATAAATATCAGTCGAATAAAATTGTGCGTGATTATCAACGAAAATTAAATAACATTTGCAAAATACTAATTTCTAAAGCCAAAATGAATATTAAATTAGACTTAGTTGTACATCTAAAATATATCATAACCATGTCGTGTTTGATGTCATTTTCTTTAAAATTTTATGGAGATTCCAAATGTGCTAAGCTCGTTTGTTAAAAATTCATATGATAAAAGTTGCAGTTACGTTGTGGACGCCCCAGTAGATGATTCATACCGCCAGGCGTGCAGGCCAGCTGCGTTTGTGTGTGTGTGTGTGTGTGTGTGTGTGTGTCTTAGTAAGGGTCTCCTAGTCCCTCAGGTGCCATGCGACTTGGAACGCCGTATATAAATTGGTCCATACATTTCTAGTACGGTTCTGATCTATCTAAATTATTGTGTCAGTGGTGAATGACTTTAATTTGTATCTATATTTTTGTCATAATTGTTCTTTATTTCGTTTGCTGTCCTCCGTTTCTCATTGTCTTTCATTTTCTCCATATCCCATTATTTTCGGAATATTGGTGATGATGATCTATTCCTTTTAGCATATATTTGATATTGCTTTTGGTGTTCTTTCCGGATTTTTTCTTATTTTTTTAACTGAATTTTATTTTCTGCTAGTTATATACTCGTACCATTCCAATCTTAGTGCCTGCAGGCCTACTACCTTAACAACATCGTTTCCTACCGTTCTAATTATCTGATGACTTCTTTCCCTTCTACAGTTGTTTACTTACTACTTTTTTAGTCAACATATCGTTCTGATTATACGGACCGCCGCGGTGTGAATCACGTTCGTTCATGTCTGATGACTTACGTTCGAAGCCAGTTATTTGCAACCCGTGGTTCATTTAGGTTAGCCGTGTCCGATTATTTAGGCCTACTGCTTACCTTTTTCGTAATGACAAAATCTTATCTTATTGTACTGCGTGCAAACATCTGCGGAAAACGTGAGTGTAATGTTAAGCAGGGCAACCGTAAGCAATCGACTGCCATTTCCGAGCTAACTGCGGGGACGTATAGGCCAGAGCTGGCCCGTCTGATTTTGGTAGGACCACTGTGGATGACTACCAAACGTCTGACGAATGTTACTCCGGACCACGAATCGAGAGACGGAAAGCTGTTTTATACGGGTCTTTTATGGGCTTTATGAATGTTCTGTAGAGGATGAGAACGGAATGGAGTGTCAAGAGTTTTCGCATCTCTGTCGTTGGTTATAGTTGGACAGCTAATTTCTTCGTACCGGACCTGTAGGCCTTGTTGTGTATTCACAATCATTAAGTCCTTAATAACGATATGTACGTCGTGGTTTAGGACTTTATAATGATGAGTACACCGAAACGCCTCGTCCAGTACGAAACAATTAGTGGTTACAATTTTCTGTTGTAGTCTATTTATTGTTAATAGCCTAAAGGTACCTAAAGGTTCATAGCGTATGGTACCTTTAGGCTATGAACAATAAATACACTACAATAGAAAATTGAGATTATAAGTACCATTAGTAAACAATAAGTGTGTGTATATTATAAACACGTCACATTATCATTAATTAGTGGTTCATCAATAAGCTATGTAACATTTGAAATTACATAACTGCTAACAAAACTTACGTAACTGAAGCAGGTAGGAGTAAAACATCAAATTCCTGCTTTAATGATTAAAGTGGGAAATGTGCTGAACCCAGCCCATATGGCGATTTGCGTGCGGGCGGCTCTTTAACTGTAACAGATGGATGGCACAGAGGTGAAGTCTTGAAATCCAGATAGGCGCCATAACACCGGATAAAATTGTGTCGCCGTCACAGAAGAAGACGCAGAATGAAAAGGGAACTGTTGGAAAAGAAGATAGAACAAGGTCCAATGTAAATTGAATTCACATGGGAGTATTGAAACTGGGTTGATAACACAACGGGGTTAGCAGAGGGACCGCCTCGAAGTAATACGATGAGAGGTTCCGAGGTAGAATTAGAAATTTTTAGTTGGTTAGTGTCCGACTTAGCAGGGGGAGGCTGAACCACCCCCTTAAGGGCTCATACTACATTTTTCTCCTCAAAAAAAAATTTTATTAGTATTATTTACATTTATAAATTAATATATATTAATAATCAATATTATATAATATTTATCGTTAGAACTGGAAAAAATGTCGATGTCCAAATCCTTTCTCGTTTGCAGCGAAGCCCCAACTCCAGAAAAGTGTCACTATCAAGTTTAGGCACCTTTATCAGATTTGAGAACCTTTTGGTAAATGGACATATCGCCTGCAATGTACAAGTTGCAGGAACAACGAGCTTCAGTGTTTATTATTGTTTTCGTTCAAAAGAGTCAGTTTCATCATTAGATATTTTTCCCAGTGCAAGTATTGACTTCGCGTTTTTCGACCTTTTTTCGAGGTTAATAAAGAACAATTGTGCAGTCAGTTACAGCACACGCACGCGAGCGTTGCCAGGTGACAAAAAGAAATAAAATTGACAACAGTTTAAATGGATTGTTTGAGAAGGTCTTGTCGGATAACCCGGCCGAACCGCGTAAGAATTGAAGTACCATAGAACCTCGCGAATCCGGGACCGACCCCTGTTGTGTAAGTTGTGTGGAACGTGCATTAATTTCACTACGATACGTTGAGCAAAGCTACGTCAACTGATGTCTTGTTTATGAAGCGATTGCTGCATCGTCCCTAGTGTTCAAACTTCGCCAGAAGAAATTTACCGACTTGGTTTTTAAAAAAGACCTGGTATTTTAAAATAATTTTCGTACTTTATTGTTTATTTTAGTGCAGTACTGTTTATTGTACACACTATATTGATTTATGTCGTAAATACACCTATCTTTAATTACCGTATACGATTGTTTTCGTATATTACATTCTGTTTATAATAATATTGTTACGACGGTCTACTGATCGTCGTATAGTACAGTGGAAAACAAAATACAAGACACCAATTAAGTCACTAATCGCCAGCTTTAATTGTCACAATTAAACAGCTTGTAATCAACAAGATAGTCTCTTAGAAGAAATCAAATCAAAATTGTTCACACGCAATAATAATGTTTACTAATAGAGTTCCTCACAATTATTAACGCAATAATTCTTCACTTCGACGAACACTTGATCCGCGCAAGCGAAAATCCCTCACGTAACTGAACTGACAACGCCAGACGCTCTGATTTTATAGGCCGCGCAGAGCTCTAGAACTAACGTTCCATCCTTAATGTGCACGCCACTTAACGCTGACGCTAATGCGTATCTCAAGTGGCCTCTTGACGAGTCTGGAACAAACTTGAACGCGGCCTTGACTGAGCAACAGCTGCCACACTGGACGGGGGAAGAGTGGAGAATGTTCTGGATTGCTCGGTAGGCTTCTCGTAACAATATCGTCTGATTTGTTGTTATAAAGTTGTGCGTTTATTGTGTTTCATATGAATTTTATTTTTATTCATAAATAACCAGTTCGGATTATCCGAAATTTCGGATTCGCGGGGTTCGGATTTACGGGGTTCCACTGTAATACGGGAGCGAACAGTGGTTAAAGAAAATATTAACGAGATAGTTGAGCGACGTACGTTGATGTGGCCTACAAGGATACTGGAATATCGTCCGCTCAATCACTGGATAATATGTAGGCGTCGAAGAACTTGGGAGACAGAATGTGGAGGAGGAGCGGGAAACACAAGTTAGAACGAGTTGGGAGTTACTGGCGGTTGAGAGGAATGCCGTAAGCTCCCCTGCATATGCAAAGCAAGTTGTTACTACTTCCGTGTTCGGTTTAGCGCCCATTGTTCACTTCCGTCACACGTGTTGTCATTAACGCTGTCACAGTTTTAATAATATGTGTTTATTATTATCAATGTTGTCGTCATTTTCATCATCGTTACAATCATTATCATTCTTACTATCTTATAATGACGTTATGGCTACGTAGGTACGAACGAGAACGGTGTATGGATGCGCATTGTTATATTCTTGTCCAGTTTAAGGCGTAATGCGTTGGCAGTTACCATCCACTGTGTAATAATTTACAGAAGGAAAACAGAGCAAACGAGAAATACTGTGTTTGACAGGTAATTGGGTGCGGTGGCTATACACATTCTTTTAAATTAATACATTCTTTTAGTTCCTGCTTATCTGCGTTCCGCACCTTCTATTGTTTGTGAAAACCATAGAAACGAGGGAGTCGGTCGCGTTGGTGTTTTCTCCGTCTCGGGCTGTGCATTATGTTGCTGAATTGCCAACAACAGCCTGTAATTGTTTTCTTTTCGCGCTCTGTTTTCAGTTGTAAACGGTTTCGTTGTGTATCATTTTGACTTTTTAAATAATTTTTTTATTTTTATATAAAAATATTATATATATTTGCATTCCAACTAGTTACAAACTATCAAGAAATTTTATTATATTACGTAAGTTAACAGTGTGTAGGATAAGCTCCCACTGGAGCATTCGTCAGCACAGTTCCCTACACTTTGTTCATATGTTGGGAATTAATCCATGTTTTTGTTCTGAGCAAGAACGTTTGGAGAAAATCAAACATAGTTGTGTAAGAGTGTTTTATAGCCTGTAACAGGGACAGTTGCAGTGGCAAAGAAATACTGACCTAATGCTCGTAGCGAGCAGAGTATTTTCAAGCGCCTACTAATTACCCAAAGGGACATAAATACACTGTGTGTGTGTGTGTGTGTGTGTGTGTGGTTTCAGCGCCCCGGTGTATTGGATTTTGTGTTTCCGGGACGACTCCACAGAATGTTCGCTTCCTCCCGACATTTTAACACCTTCTATTCCGATGTCTTCTTCGGGGATGCGGCGTTTGTTCTGGCGACGCACGAGCCATATTCCTGAAGAAGACATCAAAGAAGAAGGACGCCGAGACGTTGTGAGAAAGCATAGGGACCCCAATGTACCCACGCATACTTAGTGAACCACACGGTACGCTTGGCCAAATTATTAGGTCACCGGTTGAGGAAAATAAGAATTGCCAACGTCAGTTTTAACTGTCTCTACACTTTGTTTAGATTCAGCAGCAGTTAAATAGTGTAAACTAATTATTGTATTTTGTGAGAAGATATTCTTACCACATATGTTGGCAACACTGTCAGCTTGTTTACAACATGATTTAACACAGTAGAGCGTCGATATTTCTGACTAATTGGTGTTCGACCTAGTCCGGATTATCGATTTGTCCGGATTTTCGAACATATAAAAAAAATCACTACTTAAGTATAGTTTACTCTACTTAAGTAAAGTATAAGGAGAGACGGGTATTTACGAAAATTCAGCGTTATGTTAGAAACATCATTTTTGCTATATTTATTCCAAACACTTACACAAATATTGTATAAAAAAATGTGTTGTCACAAATTCTGAAGGAATTTAAATACGCAGATCTGAACTACGAAAAAAGTCACCAATTTTTTTTAACAATGCTTGAGGTGCTTTTATTGGAGGCCAGGGTCTGTAGAGAGGGTCTGTAGTAATAAAAGTTGGGTACTAGAGCATTCGTGCTGCTTTTCCAGCCAAGACATTGCAGTTTCCAATGCGTTGAGTGCAACGGCGTGTGAAGGTCCGGCTGATGCCTTATAAGCGATGTCTTCCCTTTCGTCGTTTTCGTTATCGTCTGGGGCTCGACCTCAGCTGTAGTGTTAGTTATTTCTTCATAATTTAAAATTTGATAAATCCTGACGATCGAGTCAGGAGTGGTGTTGTTGTTGTCGTCATCCCTACCACTCCCACATTCCATTCGTCTACTATAACACTGCATAGAGGCTAGGCTCAAACACATTCAGTAATTTGAAAAAGCTTGCGCAAAACGTTCCCGATCTATTGAAACCTCGATTTTGATACCGCTGCCGACGTATCGAATTTTTTTGTGGACAAGGTCTGGATTTTTGACGTCCAGTTATCGACCCTCTACTGTATGGGTTATGGGATTTCAAATCCTATTGAGAATGCGTTGGAGCCTTTGAAATGAGAAATAGAAAGGGAAAACATGACAAATGAAGTACAATTAATTGCCAAAATAATTGACACTGGATTCTTTAAAGAAAATTACATCAATACCTCTTTTGACGAGCCTTTGTTAACTTTCTTCTTAACGGCCGTTACCTCAATAGCCGTTCCACCAACGCCCGTTTGGACCCAGTTAGTAAACGCTCGTTAACACGGCTATGCTTCCATGTTAATAATAGATTTTGTTCGTAGTTCAGGCGTGTAACAAATAATATGTGAATAATTTCGAAGAAACTTCTTGGAAACATTATTAACCTCGCTTCAACCTATAAAAGAGTATTCAGAACGATATCGGTACCTTAGGAAAGCCAATTCAAAACCGATAGTTCCTTTTCTGATCAAGAAGCATAATCGTACACGCTAATACATCCGTTTACAGGGCGATTGTCCAACTAATAGATAATAATTTTACGTACGACGCATGTAACAGATCTGCTTGTCGAGAACACTTGAAAAGAACAGCTCTCAGAGAAACTATATTCACTACTTGCGTTTTGCAATATTGTAAACGATTTTAATGTTGTGCGTTCGTGCGTGCGTGTAGAGTTACGTCTTTAAATATACAAGTTTGAGAGTTGGTAGGTTGGGCAGATTCCAATAATATTACAGCATGTAGGACCCCGTTCTGCTTACTTTCCCAACATCGGCGCCGTTCGCCTAGTGTTATTTTCGATGCATTACACAAAACTTAGTTTTAAGTGAGCAGGACGGGTCGACTTCTGGTTTTGCAATACCAGAAAGATTCACGGTTTTGGCGTGTCGCGTCGTGTCGAAATAATCGACCCGCTGTAAATAATAATCAGTGGACCACATCAGTGCACCTGTATTTCGTGAGCTAGCCGTAAGGTGCACTGAACGCGGACGGGTGAAAGTGATTTTTTTTAAATTGAATTTCAAATGAAAGTGATTTATGTTTGTATGTTTGACCCGTCCTTCATAATACATCCGTGGCCTATAACGTTCCCGGGAACGTATAATTTTTCCCGCTGCACATACATACATCCGGAGAGCAATGTCCACGTTGGGATAGATAGACTGGAGCCCATCCTTTCGTATTAGGCGACAGAGCTTCACAGGTGTAGACCTCTTATTTCCCTCTATGACTGTTAGCAGTTAGTGGCATCTATTGACATTCACTCACGTCAAATTACCGAGTCGGTAAAGGATGTTCGAAATTTGAATGTAAACGAATTAATAGTTAAATAATTAATTAATATAATGAAAGTATAACATACATAATGTATGTAAATGTAATTATGAAAATCGGATATTTGTCCTGAGGAGAAATTGTCGATAACAACGTTTACATGACGAAGAAGTTACACATAGTTGCAGTAATTTGTAAATCCGCCGGAGTAAATCTCATAACAGACAGCACTTTATGAAAGTTGTTTTAAAAGAATACAGAACCGCATCTGCGGCTGTTTAGAAACAACCTAAGATGTGAAAATGAAAATGTAAATTTAAATTGTGTGTGTGCGCGCGCGCGCGTATGTGTGGAGGCGCTAGCACTGTATGTTGTAAGTTAGGAAAACATTTAGTACTTCACTTAAAAGTACAAATAGGCAGAGAACGTCTCAAGAGATCTTGAGACGGTCCGCAAAAGTATGGGTCTACGACATTTTCTGTCGTCTTGAGACCAAAGATAGTTGGAGATTAAGTGGAAGCAGAGGCGAATTTACCATTTTGCTGCCCGTAGGCAGTATATGCCGCCCTTCCACAAATCTCTGTGGGTAGGGGGGTGTGTTTACGGGTTTAATTCAATCCTTCATATTTTCAGTTACCCTAAAATTTGTTCTTTATATAATACTTTCTTCTCCATTTTTCTTCACACATTTCTATAGACCATTTTATATAACGTACTAGGAAGAATGCAATAACACATTAAAATATTGTAGCCGTGTTTATTGCAATTTAGTGCAATTTCGTATCAAGTTTTCTAAAAAATTAAAAAGATAAAGCGAGTTGTAATAATAGTCCATAATATAATTTTTAAAGTTTACGTCGTGATTTTTGTTGGACTGTTAGGAGTTAGTGGCATCTATTGACATTCACTCACGTCAAATTACCGAGTCGGTAAAGGATGTTCGAAATTTGAATGTAAACGAATTAATAGTTAAATAATTAATTAATATAATGGAAGTATAACATACATAATGTATGTAAATGTAATTATGAAAAAACGATGTACTTCATATAGGCCTACAGATCAGAATAGACAATCTATTCTATTATGTAACAATAACAATATGCATACTAAACAATATATATTTTTAAAAGTTTCTTATCATATTGGGTCGAAATGAAGCGGCATTTGAAACATCGCTTAGGTATAAAAACAACATAACCCGCCGTCAAATTTCACCTTTACAAAATTTGCCGCCCCTCAAATTTTGCCGCCCGTAGGCAGTTGCCTATTTTGCCTATGCATAAATCCTCCTGGGAGGGAGTGGCGAGAGCTATAAAAACTCTTTTTGTGAAATGAAATTTAAAAAAAAAGATTGATTTGCTAATCTAGACTTCTGAATTTTTTAGACATACTTATTGATACTTTTGTGGATGGAATGATATACAGTCCCTGGCCAAATTATTGGGCCACCATAAGAACTATAAATTCTTTGGTACTTTTATTAAACAATTTAATATACTGATAGGAATTGAAAACTCACATTTTCCATTCTCCTGGACACGCAAATACCCCGGTTAAGAATTTAATGGCCGTTAGATCACCGTAAAAATCTTAACGTTTCACGAATCCCAGTAGAAGATAACGGCCGGTAAAGTTGTTGGTTAATCCGACGACATATATTTGGCCTGTTAGGCAACTATCGAGCCGTTAAAAAGACGAGGGATAACCTTGAAATTACGTCTGTCTCGTACGTTTTTTTCGTGAATCGGTCGTTTGCGTAAGAAATATACACACAGTTTCTGTGTTCGTAAAATTTATTCGATCTGTATTTTTTGTTCTTCTTTTAAATAATTCATTTTGTTTTCAATTGTTACGTATGTGTAGTCTATGTAATATAAACTATTGTGATAAACAACAATGGATCAGACAGAAAAAAATGTTGACGAAATAATGAAAGTTTTGGAAGTCACCCAAAGACGAAACAAAAAAAAGTTACCGGTAATTGAAAAGCTGATTTTGAAAATTTGAGTCAGTCAAAATTTATAGAACGCTATAGACTTTCAATAGAGGAATAATTATTGAAAATAAACAATATAACAGTAATAAAACAAATTAAAATTACAAAAAGAAAAAATATAAAACTACACTTTAAGCAATAGAAGACTACGGAACGGAAGCGCCACCCAACAGATAGTTTACAAGTTATTTAAATTGTTTTCCGCCAATATGATGCAAAATATACTATCAACATGGAAGCATAGCCGTGTACGATCGTTTACTATAACTGGTATTAGTTATTTTTCTAACTGGGTCCAAACGGGCGTTGGTGAAACGGCTATTCAGGTAACGACCGTTAGGAAGAAAGTTAACGAAGGCTCGTGAAACGAGGCTTTTTGATGTAGTTTCCTTTACAGAATCCAGTGCCAATTGTTTTGGCAATTAATTGTACTTTATTCGTGATGTTTTCCTTTCTATTTCTCATTTAAAAGCTCCAATACAATGTCAATTGGGTTTGAAACCCATAACTGACTACAGTGTTACGTAAATATTATATCAGGTTGTAAACAATATGACAGTATTCCCAAAATATGTGGTAGAAATATTTCCCTCACAATACAATAATAGTGTAATACATTGTTGTTACCCTACAACGGACCCTGCTTATAACGGACAGCTCTAAGAAGCATGGAGTGTTGAAAAATCAGACAGTCAAGCTCAAAAGACGTTTAGCAACGCTCAATAATGTGAGCGAAGTAAAAGACCACTTGAAATTTTTCACTGTGTATGTTCAACAATAAAGAAATGAATACGTATTTCATTACGATCACTGTGACACCTTCGTGTGTTATTGTTCGAAGAAATTAACTCAAATCAGAGTCAAACAAAAATTGTTAATTTTTTTAACCCAGTAAATAGGGAAAGGGATTCTGACACATAGCTATCTTGTTTTTGAAGAAGACAGACATTGGACAAAGTTTTTTGCTATAATTGTGGACATTTTGCATACAATATAAACTGTTCTTTACAATGGACTAGGTTTTATAACAATTGTGTATTCAGCATTTGTGTAAGTTGTAATTGTTTTTTTATTGGTCTACTGTTATCTATTTTATATAAACACAGTAAAATAAATAGTTTCTGTTTTTATCCACGTAGTTTAAATGAGTTATATACATATTATAAGGCCTACGTGCTATATAAAGTTACAACGGACTTCCAGTAGCCTATAACGGACACCTCAGAGCCCCTGTTAGTACGTTATAACGGGGGATTACTGTGTTTAATTAACACTATTTAACTGCCGTGGAATCTAAACTCTAAACAAAGTGTAGAAACAGAACAGACGTTGGCAATTCTTAATCGGGGACCTAATAATTTGGTCAAGGGGCCGTGTGGTTCGCTAAGTATTCGTGGGTATGTTCTAGCAACTCTGGCACAGAACAGAAACACGGATTGCTAGACAAAGGAGGTAGGGTGTTAGTGGGTGCAAGTCCCATACACCGTTATCCCCGACGTTTCTAGATGATGCGCAGGTAGGCATTTCCCCTCTCTTCGGAAAAAATAACCTTTCACACCCGAAGCATAAATACTGTAAATAAATATAACCGAATATTAGCAGTGACTCATTGGGGGGGAGGGGAGAGATTGTCTGTGGAGCACCGGACGCTGAGTACAGTATTAGTGTAAGCCAGGGGTTCCAAACCGGTGGTACGCGGAAGGATCCAAGGTGGTACGCAAAAAGACTTAGCTAGAAAAAAAAAGAACGGTACTTAAAATAAAAAAAAAGTAATGTGCAAAAAAAACAATAAATTTTCATCGGACAAGATTTAAAACGATTACCTTAATGCCTTAGAGTCGTTTTGGTTGGCAACAAAAACCGAGTACCCAGGTCTTCATAAGCAAGCATTAAAGTCTTTAATACTTTTTGTGTGTCAAGTTACCTTTGTGAAAGTGGATTCGCTGAACTCGTTTATGTTAAAAATGAATGTAGGAATAGCATGGCTGTTGAGTGTGATTTGAGGTTAAAAATAACATCAACAGAACCTGACATTAACTCTCTGGAACGAAATAAGCAGCAACAAGTTTCGCATTAATTATTTTCTTTTTAATATGTTGTTATTTTTCCGTACTAGCAAGAAAATCTGTAATGAAAGTAATCAACTGTCTTTTGAAAAAACTTTATACTTTACTTTAGCATAGAACGTACCTGAAATTAATTTTAAAAATCAGTTCCCTTTTTGTACGTTCTATGTATTAGATTTAAACTATTATACATAACTAGGATTAATAAGATATACTATTCATGTCGCATACAGTTTTTTATTGAGAAAACCACAATAACCTTTGTTTAAGCTCCGGCGGTACTCGAAATGAACGCGGAAGACCAACGCGGTACACGGGTCCGGAAAGGTTGGGAACCACCGGTGTAGGCGACGGGATGAGAGGTGCATCTTGACAACAGTCCACTGAACTCTAACGGGTGCCTTCAGTGTGTTAACCAGCGGATGGAAAGAGAGATGTAGTTTGGACCTTGAGTGACATTAAATCTTGCCAAGAGGTAGCAGTAACTACAAATACGCTTACCACTTATCACATGGACTACGTCTAAATCGTCTGTTTTATCTCATGCTTCAACACAGTTGGCAGTGTATGAGTTGTTTTGGCTGTAAACAGGGTAAGGGTGTTTGTCTGTTGTTCACAAAGCCTAAGAGTCACTCCGGTCTGTAAGCGCCGGCAGCCATTAATTTAGGTGTTATAAAATTTTAACGTTGGGCGTTCGTCCTATGTTTTTTCAGTGGGCTTTATAGGTGGTACGTCTCAAAGCGAAATTATAATTAAAGACGACAACAGTTAGCGCTGTAAAATGAATCACCTGTAATTATATTTTATAACTGCGTTCTCTCAGCTCACGACATCGCGTTGTTCGCGAAATCGTTACACAAAGTTTTCTGTGAAACGATGTTAGCGCAGCGTGTAGCAGTCTCGAAGCGCACGTTAAAACAAGGCAGGATCGAGTTTTCTGTGGCCTGTGTCTAATTTTGGCCTCATATGTAGGAGATCTTGTGTCACCGAGCACATGTTGTGTTAAGGCTTGAATGTGGCGTAGCCGTGCCTTCACGTAAGACTCTATTCAAAATGTTTCAACCTTTTAACCGCACCTGTTCTTGTTTACACACGTTACTGCACTCAGTATAGTGGCTTTCATTATTTGACCTTTCGTGTATATATTTAGAGGAAGAGAGGAAGAGAGAGAGAGAGTCATAGGGAAAAGAGAAAGAGACACAGTAAGGTATTTAATATTTGTCTGCGCGCACAAAAAAAAATAACTATTGGTTTGCGCGCATTGATGGATAGACTTGTGAATTTATATCTACATAAAATCATATCCGCGCTAATTTATTCACAAACGAATGTAGGACAAACACGGTCGCGCTATAAACAGTAAGTGAGGGGAAGAGAAAGATTAAAGATCGGAGGAATCGTTCAGTGACAAAGACTTTTTTATATGAACTATGTGTGGTCGACTGTGGCGGTATTTATAGAATGAGTCCATGTGGTGTTTCCACATACGAGGTGTAGAGTTCCACCACGTGGTCGTCTGACTACATGCACAGTGGGGCCACGGTAATCGGGATTCTGTCCGCTCTTCTGTGCAACCTCCCCCCTGTGTCACTATTGTTTCCCTAGTTACTCGCGCGCGTGTGCGCGTAAACTCTGCTCCAATGCGCTTATGGACAAGTTTTGAGTCTATAAATGAATACCTGCTCTACTGAAGGTGGCCGAGATAGAGTATTATTGAATACAACTCGCTTCACTCGAGGCCCCTTCCTATAATAGAAATAGGCCACATTTTCGTGTTTGTATTAAAAGAAAAGGTGCATTATTGCATCGTACAATGGCAGTACGTTACACGAAGTGACCCCGTGTGTCTAGGAAGCGAGGTTAGTCACATGTCGATCCTGGCCTATGTTTGAAGTTTACAACAGAAAGTATTGTCACGCAATTACGGAACACTCTTGGACAGTCGAGAGTGTCGTTCTGGGCAACTTGCCTTCGTGTGTCTAGGAAGCGATGTCAGTTCCATGTTGATCCTGGCCTATGTTTGAAGTTTACAACAGAAAGTATTGTCACGCAATTACGGAACACTCTTGGACAGTCGAGAGTGTCGTTCTGGGCAACTTGCCTTCGTGTGTCTAGGAAGCGATGTCAGTTCCATGCTGATCCTGGCCTATGTTTGAAGTTTACAACAGAAAGTATTGTCACGCAATTACGGAACACTCTTGGACAGTCGAGAGTGTCGTTCTGGGCAACTTGCCTTCGTGTGTCTAGGAAGCGATGTCAGTTCCATGCTGATCCTGGCCTATGTTTGAAGTTTACAACAGAAAGTATTGTCACGCAATTACGGAACACTCTTGGACAGTCGAGAGTGTCGTTCTGGGCAACTTGCCTTCGTGTGTCTAGGAAGCGATGTCAGTTCCATGTTGATCCTGGCCTATGTTTGAAGTTTACAACAGAAAGTATTGTCACGCAATTACGGAACACTCTTGGACAGTCGAGAGTGTCGTTCTGGGCAACTTGCCTTCGTGTGTCTAGGAAGCGATGTCAGTTCCATGCTGATCCTGGCCTATGTTTGAAGTTTACAACAGAAAGTATTGTCACGCAATTACGGAACACTCTTGGACAGTCGAGAGTGTCGTTCTGGGCAACTTGCCTTCGTGTGTCTAGGAAGCGATGTCAGGTCCATGTTGATCCTGGCCTATGTTTGAAGTTTACAACAGAAAGTATTGTCACGCAATTACGGAACACTCTTGGACAGTCGAGAGTGTCGTTCTGGGCAACTTGCCTTCGTGTGTCTAGGAAGCGATGTCAGTTCCATGTTGATCCTGGCCTATGTTTGAAGTTTACAACAGAAAGTATTGTCACGCAATTACGGAACACTCTTGGACAGTCGAGAGTGTCGTTCTGGGCAACTTGCCTTCGTGTGTCTAGGAAGCGATGTCAGTTCCATGTTGATCCTGGCCTATGTTTGAAGTTTACAACAGAAAGTATTGTCACGCAATTACGGAACACTCTTGGACAGTCGAGAGTGTCGTTCTGGGCAACTTGCCTTCGTGTGTCTAGGAAGCGATGTCAGTTCCATGCTGATCCTGGCCTATGTTTGAAGTTTACAACAGAAAGTATTGTCACGCAATTACGGAACACTCTTGGACAGTCGAGAGTGTCGTTCTGGGCAACTTGCCTTCGTGTGTCTAGGAAGCGATGTCAGTTCCATGCTGATCCTGGCCTATGTTTGAAGTTTACAACAGAAAGTATTGTCACGCAATTACGGAACACTCTTGGACAGTCGAGAGTGTCGTTCTGGGCAACTTGCCTTCGTGTGTCTAGGAAGCGATGTCAGTTCCATGTTGATCCTGGCCTATGTTTGAAGTTTACAACAGAAAGTATTGTCACGCAATTACGGAACACTCTTGGACAGTCGAGAGTGTCGTTCTGGGCAACTTGCCTTCGTGTGTCTAGGAAGCGATGTCAGTTCCATGCTGATCCTGGCCTATGTTTGAAGTTTACAACAGAAAGTATTGTCACGCAATTACGGAACACTCTTGGACAGTCGAGAGTGTCGTTCTGGGCAACTTGCCTTCGTGTGTCTAGGAAGCGATGTCAGGTCCATGTTGATCCTGGCCTATGTTTGAAGTTTACAACAGAAAGTATTGTCACGCAATTACGGAACACTCTTGGACAGTCGAGAGTGTCGTTCTGGGCAACTTGCCTTCGTGTGTCTAGGAAGCGATGTCAGTTCCATGTTGATCCTGGCCTATGTTTGAAGTTTACAACAGAAAGTATTGTCACGCAATTACGGAACACTCTTGGACAGTCGAGAGTGTCGTTCTGGGCAACTTGCCTTCGTGTGTCTAGGAAGCGATGTCAGTTCCATGCTGATCCTGGCCTATGTTTGAAGTTTACAACAGAAAGTATTGTCACGCAATTACGGAACACTCTTGGACAGTCGAGAGTGTCGTTCTGGGCAACTTGCCTTCGTGTGTCTAGGAAGCGATGTCAGTTCCATGTTGATCCTGGCCTATGTTTGAAGTTTACAACAGAAAGTATTGTCACGCAATTACGGAACACTCTTGGACAGTCGAGAGTGTCGTTCTGGGCAACTTGCCTTCGTGTGTCTAGGAAGCGATGTCAGTTCCATGCTGATCCTGGCCTATGTTTGAAGTTTACAACAGAAAGTATTGTCACGCAATTACGGAACACTCTTGGACAGTCGAGAGTGTCGTTCTGGGCAACTTGCCTTCGTGTGTCTAGGAAGCGATGTCAGGTCCATGTTGATCCTGGCCTATGTTTGAAGTTTACAACAGAAAGTATTGTCACGCAATTACGGAACACTCTTGGACAGTCGAGAGTGTCGTTCTGGGCAACTTGCCTTCGTGTGTCTAGGAAGCGATGTAAGTTCCATGTTGATCCTGGCCTATGTTTGAAGTTTACAACAGAAAGTATTGTCACGCAATTACGGAACACTCTTGGACAGTCGAGAGTGTCGTTCTGGGCAACTTGCCTTCGTGTGTCTAGGAAGCGATGTCAGTTCCATGTTGATCCTGGCCTATGTTTGAAGTTTACAACAGAAATTATTGTTACGCAATTATGGAACACTCTTGGACAGTTGAGAGTGTCGTTCTGGGCAACTTGCCTTCGTGTGTCTAGGAAGCGATGTCAGTTCCATGTTGATCCTGGCCTATGTTTGAAGTTTACAACAGAAATTATTGTTACGCAATTATGGAACACTCTTGGACAGTCGAGAGTGTCGTTCTGGGCAACTTGCCTTCGTGTGTCTAGGAAGCGATGTCAGTTCCATGTTGATCCTGGCCTATGTTTGAAGTTTACAACAGAAATTATTGTTACGCAATTATGGAACACTCTTGGACAGTCGAGAGTGTCGTTCTGGGCAACTTGCCTTCGTGTGTCTAGGAAGCGATGTCAGTTCCATGTTGATCCTGGCCTATGTTTGAAGTTTACAACAGAAATTATTGTTACGCAATTATGGAACACTCTTGGACAGTCGAGAGTGTCGTTCTGGGCAACATGCCTTCGTGTGTCTAGGAAGCGATGTCAGTTCCATGTTGATCCTGGCCTATGTTTGAAGTTTACAACAGAAATTATTGTTACGCAATTATGGAACACTCTTGGACAGTCGAGAGTGTCGTTCTGGGCAACTTGCCTTCGTGTGTCTAGGAAGCGATGTCAGTTCCATGTTGATCCTGGCCTATGTTTGAAGTTTACAACAGAAATTATTGTTACGCAATTACGGAACACTCTAGGACAGTCGGGAGTGTCGTCTAGGCAGCTGCTTCGTATGTCTAGGAATCAATGTCACTTCCATGTTGATCCTGGCCTATGTTTGAAGTTTACAACAGAAATTATTGTTACGCAATTATGGAACACTCTTGGACAGTCGAGAGTGTCGTTCTGGGCAACTTGCCTTCGTGTGTCTAGGAAGCGATGTCAGTTCCATGTTGATCCTGGCCTATGTTTGAAGTTTACAACAGAAATTATTGTTACGCAATTATGGAACACTCTTGGACAGTCGAGAGTGTCGTTCTGGGCAACTTGCCTTCGTGTGTCTAGGAAGCGATGTCAGTTCCATGTTGATCCTGGCCTATGTTTGAAGTTTACAATAGAAATTATTGTTACGCAATTATGGAACACTCTTGGACAGTCGAGAGTGTCGTTCTGGGCAACTTGCCTTCGTGTGTCTAGGAAGCGATGTCAGTTCCATGTTGATCCTGGCCTATGTTTGAAGTTTACAACAGAAATTATTGTTACGCAATTATGGAACACTCTTGGACAGTCGAGAGTGTCGTTCTGGGCAACTTGCCTTCGTGTGTCTAGGAAGCGATGTCAGTTCCATGTTGATCCTGGCCTATGTTTGAAGTTTACAACAGAAATTATTGTTACGCAATTATGGAACACTCTTGGACAGTCGAGAGTGTCGTTCTGGGCAACTTGCCTTCGTGTGTCTAGGAAGCGATGTCAGTTCCATGCTGATCCTGGCCTATGTTTGAAGTTTACAACAGAAATTATTGTTACGCAATTATGGAACACTCTTGGACAGTCGAGAGTGTCGTTCTGGGCAACTTGCCTTCGTGTGTCTAGGAAGCGATGTCAGTTCCATGCTGATCCTGGCCTATGTTTGAAGTTTACAACAGAAATTATTGTTACGCAATTATGGAACACTCTTGGACAGTCGAGAGTGTCGTTCTGGGCAACTTGCCTTCGTGTGTCTAGGAAGCGATGTCAGTTCCATGCTGATCCTGGCCTATGTTTGAAGTTTACAACAGAAATTATTGTTACGCAATTATGGAACACTCTTGGACAGTCGAGAGTGTCGTTCTGGGCAACTTGCCTTCGTGTGTATAGGAAGCGATGTCAGTTCCATGCTGATCCTGGCCTATGTTTGAAGTTTACAACAGAAATTATTGTTACGCAATTATGGAACACTCTTGGACAGTCGAGAGTGTCGTTCTGGGCAACTTGCCTTCGTGTGTCTAGGAAGCGATGTCAGTTCCATGCTGATCCTGGCCTATGTTTGAAGTTTACAACAGAAATTATTGTTACGCAATTATGGAACACTCTTGGACAGTCGAGAGTGTCGTTCTGGGCAACTTGCCTTCGTGTGTCTAGGAAGCGATGTCAGTTCCATGTTGATCCTGGCCTATGTTTGAAGTTTACAACAGAAATTATTGTTACGCAATTATGGAACACTCTTGGACAGTCGAGAGTGTCGTTCTGGGCAACTTGCCTTCGTGTGTCTAGGAAGCGATGTCAGTTCCATGTTGATCCTGGCCTATGGTTGAAGTTTACAACAGAAATTATTGTTACGCAATTACGGAACACTCTAGGACAGTCGGGAGTGTCGTCTAGGCAGCTGCTTCGTATGTCTAGGAAGCAATGTCACTTCCATGTTGATCCTGGCCTATGTTTGAAGTTTACAACAGAAATTATTGTTACGCAATTACGGAACACTCTAGGACAGTCGGGAGTGTCGTCTAGGCAGCTGCTTCGTATGTCTAGGAAGCAATGTCACTTCCATGTTGATCCTGGCCTATGTTTGAAGTTTACAACAGAAATTATTGTTACGCAATTATGAAACACTCTTGGACAGTCGAGAGTGTCGTTCTGGGCAATTGATCTTCGTGTGTCTAGGAAGCGATGTCACTTCCATGTTGATCCTGGCCTATGTTTGAAGTTTACAACAGAAATTATTGTTACGCAATTATGAAACACTCTTGGACAGTCGAGAGTGTCGTTCTGGGCAACTTGCCTTCGTGTGTCTAGGAAGCGATGTCACTTCCATGTTGATCCTGGCCTATGTTTGAAGTTTACAACAGAAATTATTGTTACGCAATTATGAAACACTCTTGGACAGTCGAGAGTGTCGTTCTGGGCAATTGATCTTCGTGTGTCTAGGAAGCGATGTCGCTTCCATGTTGATCCTGGCCTATGTTTGAAGTTTACAACAGAAATTATTGTTACGCAATTATGAAACACTCTTGGACAGTCGAGAGTGTCGTTCTGGGCAACTTGCCTTCGTGTGTCTAGGAAGCGATGTCAGTTCCATGTTGATCCTGGCCTATGTTTGAAGTTTACAACAGAAAGTATTGTCACGCAATTACGGAACACTCTTGGACAGTCGAGAGTGTCGTTCTGGGCAACTTGCCTTCGTGTGTCTAGGAAGCGATGTCAGTTCCATGCTGATCCTGGCCTATGTTTGAAGTTTACAACAGAAAGTATTGTCACGCAATTACGGAACACTCTTGGACAGTCGAGAGTGTCGTTCTGGGCAACTTGCCTTCGTGTGTCTAGGAAGCGATGTCAGTTCCATGTTGATCCTGGCCTATGTTTGAAGTTTACAACAGAAAGTATTGTCACGCAATTACGGAACACTCTTGGACAGTCGAGAGTGTCGTTCTGGGCAACTTGCCTTCGTGTGTCTAGGAAGCGATGTCA
Organism: Magicicada septendecula; assembly: GCA_034769895.1. Taxonomy (NCBI): domain Eukaryota; kingdom Metazoa; phylum Arthropoda; class Insecta; order Hemiptera; family Cicadidae; genus Magicicada; species Magicicada septendecula. The sequence goes on along the minus strand of CM068376.1, from coordinate 297,858,771 downwards.
GTTCCATGCTGATCCTGGCCTATGTTTGAAGTTTACAACAGAAAGTATTGTCACGCAATTACGGAACACTCTTGGACAGTCGAGAGTGTCGTTCTGGGCAACTTGCCTTCGTGTGTCTAGGAAGCGATGTCAGGTCCATGTTGATCCTGGCCTATGTTTGAAGTTTACAACAGAAAGTATTGTCACGCAATTACGGAACACTCTTGGACAGTCGAGAGTGTCGTTCTGGGCAACTTGCCTTCGTGTGTCTAGGAAGCGATGTAAGTTCCATGTTGATCCTGGCCTATGTTTGAAGTTTACAACAGAAAGTATTGTCACGCAATTACGGAACACTCTTGGACAGTCGAGAGTGTCGTTCTGGGCAACTTGCCTTCGTGTGTCTAGGAAGCGATGTCAGTTCCATGTTGATCCTGGCCTATGTTTGAAGTTTACAACAGAAATTATTGTTACGCAATTATGGAACACTCTTGGACAGTTGAGAGTGTCGTTCTGGGCAACTTGCCTTCGTGTGTCTAGGAAGCGATGTCAGTTCCATGTTGATCCTGGCCTATGTTTGAAGTTTACAACAGAAATTATTGTTACGCAATTATGGAACACTCTTGGACAGTCGAGAGTGTCGTTCTGGGCAACTTGCCTTCGTGTGTCTAGGAAGCGATGTCAGTTCCATGTTGATCCTGGCCTATGTTTGAAGTTTACAACAGAAATTATTGTTACGCAATTATGGAACACTCTTGGACAGTCGAGAGTGTCGTTCTGGGCAACTTGCCTTCGTGTGTCTAGGAAGCGATGTCAGTTCCATGTTGATCCTGGCCTATGTTTGAAGTTTACAACAGAAATTATTGTTACGCAATTATGGAACACTCTTGGACAGTCGAGAGTGTCGTTCTGGGCAACTTGCCTTCGTGTGTCTAGGAAGCGATGTCAGTTCCATGTTGATCCTGGCCTATGTTTGAAGTTTACAACAGAAATTATTGTTACGCAATTATGGAACACTCTTGGACAGTCGAGAGTGTCGTTCTGGGCAACTTGCCTTCGTGTGTCTAGGAAGCGATGTCAGTTCCATGTTGATCCTGGCCTATGTTTGAAGTTTACAACAGAAATTATTGTTACGCAATTACGGAACACTCTAGGACAGTCGGGAGTGTCGTCTAGGCAGCTGCTTCGTATGTCTAGGAATCAATGTCACTTCCATGTTGATCCTGGCCTATGTTTGAAGTTTACAACAGAAATTATTGTTACGCAATTATGGAACACTCTTGGACAGTCGAGAGTGTCGTTCTGGGCAACTTGCCTTCGTGTGTCTAGGAAGCGATGTCAGTTCCATGTTGATCCTGGCCTATGTTTGAAGTTTACAACAGAAATTATTGTTACGCAATTATGGAACACTCTTGGACAGTCGAGAGTGTCGTTCTGGGCAACTTGCCTTCGTGTGTCTAGGAAGCGATGTCAGTTCCATGTTGATCCTGGCCTATGTTTGAAGTTTACAATAGAAATTATTGTTACGCAATTATGGAACACTCTTGGACAGTCGAGAGTGTCGTTCTGGGCAACTTGCCTTCGTGTGTCTAGGAAGCGATGTCAGTTCCATGTTGATCCTGGCCTATGTTTGAAGTTTACAACAGAAATTATTGTTACGCAATTATGGAACACTCTTGGACAGTCGAGAGTGTCGTTCTGGGCAACTTGCCTTCGTGTGTCTAGGAAGCGATGTCAGTTCCATGTTGATCCTGGCCTATGTTTGAAGTTTACAACAGAAATTATTGTTACGCAATTATGGAACACTCTTGGACAGTCGAGAGTGTCGTTCTGGGCAACTTGCCTTCGTGTGTCTAGGAAGCGATGTCAGTTCCATGCTGATCCTGGCCTATGTTTGAAGTTTACAACAGAAATTATTGTTACGCAATTATGGAACACTCTTGGACAGTCGAGAGTGTCGTTCTGGGCAACTTGCCTTCGTGTGTCTAGGAAGCGATGTCAGTTCCATGCTGATCCTGGCCTATGTTTGAAGTTTACAACAGAAATTATTGTTACGCAATTATGGAACACTCTTGGACAGTCGAGAGTGTCGTTCTGGGCAACTTGCCTTCGTGTGTCTAGGAAGCGATGTCAGTTCCATGCTGATCCTGGCCTATGTTTGAAGTTTACAACAGAAATTATTGTTACGCAATTATGGAACACTCTTGGACAGTCGAGAGTGTCGTTCTGGGCAACTTGCCTTCGTGTGTATAGGAAGCGATGTCAGTTCCATGCTGATCCTGGCCTATGTTTGAAGTTTACAACAGAAATTATTGTTACGCAATTATGGAACACTCTTGGACAGTCGAGAGTGTCGTTCTGGGCAACTTGCCTTCGTGTGTCTAGGAAGCGATGTCAGTTCCATGCTGATCCTGGCCTATGTTTGAAGTTTACAACAGAAATTATTGTTACGCAATTATGGAACACTCTTGGACAGTCGAGAGTGTCGTTCTGGGCAACTTGCCTTCGTGTGTCTAGGAAGCGATGTCAGTTCCATGTTGATCCTGGCCTATGTTTGAAGTTTACAACAGAAATTATTGTTACGCAATTATGGAACACTCTTGGACAGTCGAGAGTGTCGTTCTGGGCAACTTGCCTTCGTGTGTCTAGGAAGCGATGTCAGTTCCATGTTGATCCTGGCCTATGGTTGAAGTTTACAACAGAAATTATTGTTACGCAATTACGGAACACTCTAGGACAGTCGGGAGTGTCGTCTAGGCAGCTGCTTCGTATGTCTAGGAAGCAATGTCACTTCCATGTTGATCCTGGCCTATGTTTGAAGTTTACAACAGAAATTATTGTTACGCAATTACGGAACACTCTAGGACAGTCGGGAGTGTCGTCTAGGCAGCTGCTTCGTATGTCTAGGAAGCAATGTCACTTCCATGTTGATCCTGGCCTATGTTTGAAGTTTACAACAGAAATTATTGTTACGCAATTATGAAACACTCTTGGACAGTCGAGAGTGTCGTTCTGGGCAATTGATCTTCGTGTGTCTAGGAAGCGATGTCACTTCCATGTTGATCCTGGCCTATGTTTGAAGTTTACAACAGAAATTATTGTTACGCAATTATGAAACACTCTTGGACAGTCGAGAGTGTCGTTCTGGGCAACTTGCCTTCGTGTGTCTAGGAAGCGATGTCACTTCCATGTTGATCCTGGCCTATGTTTGAAGTTTACAACAGAAATTATTGTTACGCAATTATGAAACACTCTTGGACAGTCGAGAGTGTCGTTCTGGGCAATTGATCTTCGTGTGTCTAGGAAGCGATGTCGCTTCCATGTTGATCCTGGCCTATGTTTGAAGTTTACAACAGAAATTATTGTTACGCAATTATGAAACACTCTTGGACAGTCGAGAGTGTCGTTCTGGGCAACTTGCCTTCGTGTGTCTAGGAAGCGATGTCACTTCCATGTTGATCCTGGCCTATGTTTGAAGTTTACAACAGAAATTATTGTTACGCAATTATGGAACACTCTTGGACAGTCGGGAGTGTCGTTCTGGGCAACTTGCCTTCGTGTGTCTAGGAAGCGATGTCAGTTCCATGTTGATCCTGGCCTATGTTTGAAGTTTACAACAGAAATTATTGTTACGCAATTATGGAACACTCTTGGACAGTCGAGAGTGTCGTTCTGGGCAACTTGCCTTCGTGTGTCTAGGAAGCGATGTCAGTTCCATGTTGATCCTGGCCTATGGTTGAAGTTTACAACAGAAATTATTGTTACGCAATTATGAAACACTCTTGGACAGTCGAGAGTGTCGTTCTGGGCAACTTGCCTTCGTGTGTCTAGGAAGCGATGTCACTTCCATGTTGATACTGGCCTATGTTTGAAGTTTACAACAGAAAGTATTGTTACGCAATTACTGAACACCCTAGGACAGTCGAGAGTGTCGTTGTACACGCTTCTCGACTGGCCCAGCGTGCCTGGTCTATATCAAGGCCGTCCACTCACGTAACACTCAAGTACCTTCCAGATTTTCTATAGCACTTGAAATACTCATTATGCTGGCACGCCGCAGTAAGGATGGAAAGTTATTCTAGAAATCCTGCGCTACCTGTACAAGCAAGAGTATCTGGCTTTGTCAATCAGTTACGTTGAGCGGTTTCCTTAGTGCGGATCGAGTCACTGTTGAGGCTTAATGAAAAGTGTTTATTGTGTTATAATTAGTGTGGAACTCTGTAACTTGACATTATCATTGCGTGTGTACAAATATAACTTGAATTATTGTACGAGTATGATCTTGTAGAATAGCTTGATTACAAACTGTAATGTTTGTGATAACTAGAAGTAAATAATTACTATAAGTAACGAGCACGGTGGAAAAAGTACTCCACAAATCACCACGCTCAACGGGCCTACAAGTAACCAGGGTGGTGGCCCACAAATCACTGCTCTCACCTGCGCGGTCGCAAGAGTACCCTGTTAATCATCCACCACTCTCATTAACAAGAGCGGTGGCAACAGCAGCCCTCGGTTCTCCACAGTCTATAATCAGATGTAACAGTTACAGTACAGCGATAGCCGTAAAATCACACCGCTTTGAATTGCAGAAGCCAGTCGCAAATGTGCCTTTATTGGCGAGATAATCACGGTGAACCAACATCAAAGCATGAACTTAAGACGAAAATATATTCATGTTTAAATAAACATGTTTCCTACATATTTTTCAACAATTATTTTAGAATTTTAAAACATTTATCTTGCGTCTAAAGACTAGGGAGTGACTTTTATTCTGTTTGAAAACCAAATAGCTACAATAAGAGTAGAAGACCAAGAAAAGCAAGCAAATATGAGGACAAGAATAAAAGAGACGTGCAATCTTTAGCCATTGGTTTTTGACATATACAGAAGCTGTATTAAAGGAAATGGAAGAAAGGAGACGTCTGTTGAGAACTATAACGAGCGAGGCCGGAGCGGTTGCAGAGGGTGCGGTTGAGTGAGAAGCCAGAGATTGGAATACCTGCGGATGTGAAATACCTGTGGCGGTTCATGGTTCTGGCAGTTGGCGATTCAACGTCTGAATGTTTCTAGTAAAGGAAGATCAATTTATCCCATTCCAAATACACACGGGGTGGATCGCAACATGGAGAAATTACTGTTGTATTAGGTTGTGGTTGTGCTATTTGTAAATTACTGTAAAAATATATAGTTAACATAGTAGGGTAGTTAAATGCCTACCTTACTTTGGAATCACGTATTTTGTGGATAAATTGTTCCCGGTCCAGATGGTACGCTGCTTATGTGTTCCACTGTTTATTGTTGAATTTGCTAAACGTTTATGTAAAAAATCCATACTTCTTTATTTTTAGCACCAAATTTGTGAATAACATTTTCATTGAAATGTACAGAATGGTGGACGAATTCTTTCTCTCCATTAACAGCACACCACTATTTTATTTGATTTTAAGACTTCACTGCACACATTTTCATTGCAGAATGTATGCATTAGAGAAAGCTGACACAAAACTGAACATAAACCGACAAATCATATGGCAAAAATCATAACCATAATGATGGTGGTATGAAAATGTTGACATTCCCGATCGGGGCGGTTCGCCCTCGTCCGAACTATTCTTCTCTGTCGCTAAGCTGGAATGTTAGCGACAGTTAAATGTCATTTTGTTTATAGGGAGTTCCCCCTGTCCTCCAAAGCCCTCTACATACCCTATGAGGTCCTGAGAGCTGCTTTGCTCCTTGAGCAGTAGTAGCGAGCAATTCGCTTATTACGGTAATCGAAGATCGTGTCAGTCGACACGATAAATCACACAAATCTCGTTATTTAAAACACGAAAACATTCACTTAACAAATACTTTAAGATATTTAAATTATTTAGGGGGTTCAATGAACCATTGAGCCTAATGGACGAGCCGCCACTGAATGTTGTAGACGTTGTCTGCACACACGAACAGCTAGAGGACTCCATTAAACCAGTAAGGGGAGAGAGACTATATATCTTACGTAATTGGTGAAGAATTACGTTTCTCTCTTTTGTTGTTCTGGCATTTTATTTATTTGCTTTTCAAGAGGAGACAGTAGTTGTTATAATGTAAAAAAAGAGACTGTAATAAAATCCATGGCGATAGTTTCTAATAAAACCTTGTTACAGTTTCAACCTGGGCCAAAAAGGGAGACCCACATAAGACGCTTTACATAATATTTACCCACACACCGTATATAAGCTTACAATACTAAATAAATGTGTCCGCCATTTCATGTCAAATAATTGTTAGTATTAAACTGACAAATCAGGTTTGATGTTTGTACACAACGGATATATGGACAGTTCTATAGGGTCTTTAAAAACTTAACAGTGGATGTAATGTACTTAACGATAAATTGAACTTTCCATGAAACTCACTCCACGACTCAGCTACTTAGATAGTTTATCGTGATAAGGAAAAACTAATGGACAATGGTCCAGACTTGCTATCTGAACATGTGAAATGCTGAACAATATGTGAAACTGTGAAGGGTTAATGTGTTAACATGTAATGTGCGAAATCGTATATCGCACACAATTACAATATTATATTTCTGTGTGTGTGTGTGTGGGGGGGGGGCTTGCGTACTTCAACACGACGGATTTTTAATTCGAACGGTAGGTGACAAGACTAGACTTGTCCTTATGGTGTCATGGGTAGAAAACACAACGAATTCTTCCATATTTCAAGAGCTGCAGACGAAAAATACAGTATTTACTAAAAATGAGGCCCTGCGTTTTCTTGCTACATTTTTTTCTCTAAAATTTAGGAGGGTCTTGCATCCGAGTGGAGTATTAGAATCGAGAGCAGGTCTTTGGACACAGGCAATGGAGTGTGATTGATTAATAATTGGCGGTATTTATTAATCCTGTGGTGATCGGCATTTTCACACTGGTACTTGCGAAAAGACCCAGGCCGTGTTTGCTGTTTTTGTAGTGGCTGTGATTTTTCTTCATCATCGTCCACATATGAAACATACTTGGGTATAAATATTTTTTTACATATATAATTTGAGGACAGAGAATATATTGTAATATAGTGTATTAATTACTTTCTAAATAAAAATATTATAACGATAATGTGCTATTTGGGCGATGAAGTTGTAGGCCTATTCAACTTACTAACTTGTCTTGCAATACAAATCTCTGGCACTCCAAACTGTCGTAGTTGATTCTCTTATATATTACCGTAGTCTAATTGTGTGAAAAAAATGAACACTCTGTCTGTAACAGAAGAAAAGACAATAGCATAAATGTATGTACTGTACGCGGCAAAATACACGGAGTCTGTAGCGCAAAACGTAAACACTCCCGCAACACTGAAGTTTAAATCAATTTTCGAAATTAGTACAAAGTTGTTTTAACAAAAACACTTATAAAATCACACTAAATAAACGTAGAATTATGTTTTTTCAACAATATCACCTATAAAATTAGAAACGGGATGAAAAACAACGTAAACATAACCAACATGAACGCCAGCAACGAAAAACAAACACAAGAACACTGCCACTCAATATCATGTAATTTATAAAAAAGATCATGCTATCTGGTGGTTAGATTGAAAACTAGGAAAGTTTGTTTACCACCTGACACGTTGGCAGCAGTCAGAAACGATTCCTGTAAAAACAGCGGCAATTTTAAATGACGTCCGACATATCGGATGTCGGTCTCCAAAGGGTTAAAACAAATTGTGATACATCACAAATCTAATAGCATTCCGGTGTTCGAGCCAGTAATATAACAATACAATCAGCACACATCGCCCGTTTGTCATCATTTCCCTAAATCAGTGGTTCCCAAACTTTACAGTCCGCGGACCCCCCCCCCCAAATTAAAGATTTTACGGACCCCGTCTGAGTTATGAAATATAACAAAAAGTAAATGTGATACACTCTTATATTTTTATTAAAACGTATTAAAATCAAAATTGTCTTAACTTCCAAAATTATTATATTAATTATATCAAACATAGTTTAATGCGAACAGTGAAGCTGCTTTTGAACATTTACCTCTACAGTATTAGGTTTAATGTCTGATAATTTCAATATTAAGTCACTCTCGACATCAAGTTTATTTCTTTACTTTGCCAACCTCGGGTCTATCTTTCCACCCACACGTTTCGAAATCCAGCTACTTAGGCGTAAAACCAGCTTCACGGAGAAACGTTTTGCTTAGATATAGTACTTATACGTGAACTAAAACAGCGCGATCAGTTCTGCTTTAATGCAGAACCAGTTCTGCATTAACTCTAGTCAGTTCCAGTTCGACATACAAACAGATCTGCTATACGACGTGACTTAAAGCATTATAAAATCAATAGTTTGGCATGACTTTTACAATTGCAATTAGTTTGAACAAAAACAAAGTAGGAATCTTCTACTAATTGTTTTAAGATTCTAAAATTTACATTTTAGAGCATAAAAAATCTGAGAAAATTACGGTATATTCTATTTTTTCTTAAAAGTGTCCGAGGACCCCTCTTTGGGAACCACTGCCCTAAAGGAAACGTAAGGTGGAATTTTTCCCGAAAGGTGGAAAGATAACGTAATTCCCTAACAACACACCTAACAATGAAAAATGTCCAGTCAGTCTTTTCACATTACTACACTTCAAGTTGTATTTACATATACTTTTCGAGTCTAAATTCACATAAACGGAAACTTTCTAAAAATTCACTTCAATCTATAATCAAGTTGGTCTTATTTTTTAAGATAATCTGTATAGGTTACTAAAAGGTAATAATACACACAGATTGACGTGTAACTATAAGAGCAGGCGAAGTGGAATACCTTGTAATCCTGCAGAAGGTAAAATGACTTGTGATCTGCACTAATATGGACGGGCAAACTTAAGGAAATTTTTCTTCATTAGGGAAGGGCGGTTCTTACTCAATACAGAAAGCAAACAGAATTCCCTTAAGTTTATCTATCCGTCTTATTAGAGAAGTCTATGCATGCGAACGCTTCTACCTCATTATACGAACCAACAGATATTGCTGGAGATACAAAGTTCTGAAAAGAATAAATGGATATTAACGTCGGGGTAGCTCAGTGGAAGACGGCTGGCCTAGCTTATCGTTTATTCGTTAGGCTCAAGGTTGATCGAATCCACCAATCCCGTCTACCCACTGTTGGGGCAATACGTAGTGTGGCTGAGGTATGAAGGTGTAAGTCAGTAACGGACGAGGTCACACACAAGTCACTGCACGCGGTGATGGCAACTATAGCTGTTCCACGGCTAGTGGGCCCAACAGGCCTTGCTTGAGGTAAGATGACGACGAACGAATACTGAAACGCGAACCGTCAAGATTTCAAAAGCTCATTAAAAATAGTGGTTATTTCCGCCGACACTCTGATAATCGGTGCAGCTCAATGAATACTGATTTCAAGTACGTTGTTTGAAATAATAATTAAATCGTGATTAGCTGACGACCATAAATTCTGTATAAAACTATGTAGCACAATATTCTGCCTTAATACATGAAAATATTTGACTGAGTTAAAAGATATTGTTACGACTTTACAGAACAATCTACGTGCTTCTCGAATGTTCCAGAGGAATCCGCCTTTAATGTTGTGTGCGTACGTGATTTCAACATGCTCTCGCGAGACTTTTCTGGACATCGCCACCCACGCGCACTGTGTCAAGGCTCAATCAGTTGAGTCCTAGTGTAGAGCTGATGCGTAGTGTATGGAATATTCTGGATTTTTGCGGGGTGTAAATACAAGTACTCAGCGACGCTCAGTTCAGTTTGAGGCGCGATTTATTGGAGTGCGGTTCGAGGTAATGTGGCGAAGTGTTGTGCGTTTTATAATCGTGCGGGACAATTGTAATACAATAATTATGTTTTATATTAGTTGACATTTTTATTGCGTGTGAACAATTTTTATTTGATTTGTTGTAAGAGACCATCTTGTTGATTACATACTGTTTAATTGTGACAATTTAAGCTGGTGATGAGTGACATAATTGATGTCTTGTATTTTGTTTTCCACTGTACCATACGACGACGATCAGTAGTCCGTCGTAACAATATAAAATGTAAACATCGATTTAACCGTTTTTAAACAATATCGTGCATACGTAGTCAAATTATACTGATGTCCGATGTCTGCAATGTCACATATTATTATTAGCCCTATACGTAGCTGCAGATTGTTGCTTTGAAGTAGTATCACAAAAATATCGCTTCTCAGTGTTGTCCTGCTGTTCCATCAGTTTTAATTATTTCTTTATTCATTGCGTTCCACGTTTTGTACCGTTCATAACGTTTCCCCTTTTCTTCTCTTCTCGATAATAACAATAAGATAGCAATTAAAGCAACGACCACGGCGACAATGATGATGATGGTGATCGTGGTGCTCTACCGCTGTTAAAACTTGCTTCGCGTAATCTGATTTGATCATTGTCTCTAAGCAGAGCTGGCACCTACACTGTAGGGTCTACAGTACGTAAGAATTAGTGTATAGTATATAGCTGAGTAATGTAGTAGAACAGAATGGCTTTATTAACCTTTAGTATTCTGTGCTAAGAAATTGGTTTCAAGTTTACGTTTTCCGATAAATTTACTTAATTTCACACCAGTACTCACGAAACTCATTTATAAAATAATCTGAACTGTCTCATAATATAATATGAACGCCCTGATGCATATTTAATTCATCTTTGTATATGTTTGGAATACAATTATGTCTGTTGTAGACATTATGGGGAATTACTTAGTTAATATTTCGCAAATTCCGTTTTTAAAATTTAATGGTTCTAAAATGTACCGTAGAGCTAAGGACAACAATTCCAATTTCTCAGACCCGACACATAGGCAATACTTCGCCGCCCTGGGCGAAAAATAAAAACTGGCAAAAACATTATATGACATGTGGCAGATTATTTCTTGTTAAATAGGTAAGTGTGATTAGTGAATGAAAATTATTTATTGTTACAGTGTAACGAAATGAAATACATTGAATTTAAACATAAAGACTCTCTTAAAATAAAAAGGGAGATATGAAAAATTACAGCAAATTGATGGATGCTGTTGAAATCAGTAAGTGGACTTTCGTAAATAAAATAATAAAATAACCTGGTAGGTTATTTATAGTTTTTGTACTTTAATTTTGGTTAAGCCTTCAATCGGCTCTTGTAAGTTCTGTTTCTTGGGCTAACTCGCTTTCAGTTGAAATTGTGTAAGATTTTATAAATTTAAGTGTAGAAAAATTTCTCTCAGCACTGACAACGGACATTGCTAGAGTTAAAACAATTTGGAAGTGACAAACAAATTTGGCAAACCACTTTCCAGTATATGTTCACAGGTAAATATCAGTCTTTCAGTGGAGATTTATTCGCGTCTTCACGTTCATGGAGTTGTCAGATGTTTTCTAAATTTGAACATACTGTTATTAGCTAATCACTGTAGTGATTTGAGTCGAGTCTTTAAGACATGGATGTCATACAAAAGTCCGAATTCGGACGTCATTTGATGCAATTGAGAGACCCTTTCTCGAACGGAATTGCGTCCAAAACAGCGAAGAAAGTCTACTTTTGGTGTTTGCAGTAGTTTATATCAACTTTCTTACTCAAGTATTTTTCGTTTTCTTTTGAAGCCCTTTTGATAGAAATGGGTTAAATCTTAATTTTGTCAGCAAACTCCCTCGTTAATTTCCTCAAAAAATTATGCTCTCTCTCTCTCTCTCTCTCTCTCTCTCTCTCTCTCTCTCTCTCTCTCTCTCTCTCTCTCTCTCTCTCTCTCTCTCTCTCTCTCTCTCTCTCTCTTACACACACACATACACACTAAAGTTGTGCTATCCCAAGGTGCTGCATTTCACGCTCTGCGAGTTCATTAAACAATTGTTTATATTTCCCCAACATATTTTTAATTGTTTTTAATTAACCTTAAAGAACACGTTTGCGTTATAAACCTCTTAACTGAGTACTACAAGTTTCTCTAGCGTAAAATCTAACAGAGATTGAAAACAAACAAAATAAACTAATAAAAGCATTTTTTTGTCTTCAACTTCTTTAATATTCTGTTTTATGAAACAGGGCGGACTGAGTTCTAGAAGACGAAATTCCATATATTCGTTCCAGTTCAATACCAGTCAGTGCTAACGCCTAAAAAAATTAACACTGTTACATAAAGTTAAGCCGATTTGTGATATCTCATTCTGCAGTATGTTGTTCCCAATATACTTCTTGTTTTGGAAAAATTCAATGTCAGCTTATTACAAATAAATCATGCATGTAATTGGAACTTACAATCTCTGCTTTCTCCATTAACGCTTCTACAATTTGTACCAGTGAAGATAGTTATAGTTACGGGCTTGAAGTAGATGTCTTGAGTCCGATCCACGGCGATATTGTAAAATTAAGATGTGTTTCTGAGGCCGCAGAAGTTCTTAACCTGTGGAAATGGGTATCTAGGTAATCCCGGGGGACGGATATAATTTGCGGCTGCAGTACAGTGCTGGCCACACCTACCCTTCGGTGATGATACTAAAAGATAATAATAATAATAATACGAATCCATTACATTATTATATCCGTTATTCTATTTTCATTTCGATCCGACTGAGCATTTGACGTGTGACATTTGCTGTAAGCGTTTATTACACAATTTAGTGTGCATAAGATTGCATAGGTTCCAGATTGACGTACAGGGTAATATATTTTACTAAAAGTAGTCGTATAACCAAGGTCTCTGTGTCAGCTGGAGAAAGTATTTGCATTTATAAACCAGTTTGCTATTTTAGGTTTGAACCCTACACGGAGAATGAGGTCGCCCGTGTTTCAAACTACAACCGTGAGACACACTCTTCTCTGCGATCTCGTATTTCAATAAAGAGTCCGTGTATGTGCAACATTTCCACAATACCATATACCACAACCATATTACCATACGAGTTGTGTTTTTCACGGCTTTGCCTTTGAATTGTTTATTGTCCCTGAGAAGGGGAATTTTCATTTTCTACTGGAACGGGGCAATCCTAAATTTTTATTTTGTTTTCGACATAATCCTATAACCACACACACACACACACACACACACACACACACACACACACATTCATTATTCCTTTGTAAGTAACTAGTTGAGTTTCATGCAGGTCCCGCTTGCAATATCTTCAAATAAATACACTGCAAGTAGGTTTATTTTCACCTCAATGTGCATGTTAAAGAGTATGTAAGGTAAAAATAACCCTACTTGCAGTGTATTTGAAGATATTACATATATATTCATATATGCTCAGTTTTTTCTTACATATATATTTTTATTATTATTATTATTATTAACAAAACTTTTGTACTAGAATATACTTTTTATTGGTTTGTGACATCATCATATGATAGCCCTATCTGATGATGTAAAAAAAATTATATCTGATGAAATAATAAAAAGTATATTCTTGTGCAAAAAAAATGTTGTTATTATTAATAATAATAATAATAATAATAATAAAGATATTAATAATATAATATCTTCAAATAAATACACTGCAAGTAGATTTATTTTCACCTGATGCAGTTTCACAGAAATTATTCTGTATCTCCAGAGGTCTGTTTGAAATGTAACTGAATATTTTGCTTACAATATAGTTAACGCATAATCGATTTTACTTCGATTCTATTTTCGATTGTTGTAATGTTTATGTAGTCTGCTATTTATTATAGGCCTATATTTAATGTTTTATTTTATTATTCTAATAAATGCAAGATTTTAAATAAATCTCTTGTTTTGTTTTTATTTTAATTTGTTCTTTAATTAGTAGATTATTATTATTGTGTTTGTAAATATTAGGATTTTCCCACATATTGATTTTGTTTTATTCATTTAATAATAATATAAAAAATATATATTCACATATTTTAAATAATAAACAAATAATATTTGTTTTGCAAGAATGTATTTGTATGTTTTTATATATTAACACTGTTTCAACAGTATAAACTGTCATCTACAGAATCTATGTAATAAAGTTATAGTAACAGTGTTAATATATAAAAAATACAAATATATTCTTCTAAAACAAATATTACTTTATTTATTATTAAAAATAATTAAACAAGAATAGCGTGAAAAGGTATAAGCATTATATATACCTCATTGAGGAGGTACATATATATTCAAATAAATACACTGCCAGTAGGTGTATTTTCACCTTACACACACGTCACAGAAATTATTCTGTATCTTCAGAGTTTTGTTTGAATTGTAACTGAATGTTTCGCTTACAATACAGTTAACGGATAATCGATTTTACTTTGATTCTGTTTTCGATTGTTGTAATCTTTATGTAGTCAGCTATTTATTATATATTTCATGTTCTATTATTCTAATAAATATATGACTTTAAATAGGCCTAAATCGTCTTGCTTTGTTTTTATTTGAGTTTGTCCTTTAATTAGTAGATTATTATTATTATTATTATGTTTGTAAATATTAAGATTTTCCCAGATATTCATTTTGTTACCTTTTTATACGTTTTTAATTAATTTGACACTTTGAATGTCTGTAAATTTATGCTTAATGTTTAAACAGTGTGTGGCTAAATTAGATTTGTAAATATTAGGTTTAAAAAACGCATCGCGATGTTGAATGTATCTGTCGGACAATTGTTTCTTCGTCTGGCCTACGTAAAGTTATTGTAATCTGGAGATTCTATTTTGTAAACTCCATTTTTGTTATGAATGTTGAATATTTTTTTGTTTTATTTTATTGAAAACAATATTATCTGTGTTATAAGATATTTTTAAGTTTGTATCTTTAAATAGTTTGCTTAGTTTACGAGTTATGTTTCCATGATAAGTAAAATTGATATAGTTTATATTATCATTAGTGGAAGGATTTTTACATGAAGGTTTGTATGGTGTTTGTTTAGTGAGATTATGTTTTATTTTATTTTCAAATTTATTGATAGTCTGTATTTTGTATCCATTGTCGATTGCTGTTTGTTTGATAATATTTCTTTCTTTTCTTCTTTCTTGTTCATTTAATGGGATTCTATACATATGGTATATTAATGAATTGAATGCTCCATTTTATGTTGGGGAGGATGATTAGACCTATTTGGAATTATTAAATTAGTTTGAGATGGTTTTCTGTTTGGGCATGAGTGCAACCAGCCAGATGATAAGAAAAGTCCATCTTACACAACTGTGTATGTAAACACCATGTCACGTGAGTAAGATCTAGAAACTTGTAATATCTACATTTGTTGGCTTCTGGAATACGCAGGCATAAAAGATGGAAAGTCCCAAAGGAAGGCCGTTGCGTTGGCACACGGAGACGGTACCGTTAGTACGCAGACAATTTAAATATTAAACACCGAAAAACGGTTACACGTAGGCCTCACATGTTGTGTGTGTGTGTGTGTGTGTGTGTGTGTGTGTGTGTGTGTGTGTGTGTGTGTGTGTGTGTGTGTGTGTGTGTGTGTGTGTGTGTGTGTGTGTGTGTGTGTGTGTGTGTGTGTGTGAGGGAGGCGCTTGAATCGCCCAGAATTATGCAACCGTGTGGTTTTGGCAGACTTCCCCTTACTACTTATAGCATGGTCGTGTTGTAACAGCATAATCTGAAGATCGAGAACCGAGCGACTTGTCATCTCGTACCCGGTTATACTCGCAGTAAATTCGCGTTTGCGAGTTTTACACCCGTCTTCGGCACGAAGTCTTCTCTTTCGAGAAGACGTTGAAAGTGTTTTCGTTTAGTTTTAATATTTATATTTCGTCTTCGAAGACCTCATGAACGGGAACATTACATTCTCAGGCTTGAACGTTTAATTGTGAAGGGAATTCCTGCCGGAGGGGGGGGTAATTAGCTCTGTCATCTGTGAACACACTTCTTGCGTACACGCGTTCAGTGCGATATGTAATTACGGAAGCTCTTAATATAACCCAATACTTTTCGTTACGTCTTTCGTCGATTAGATTTTATTATGAATTTTCATCCGTACAAAATTTCAGTGTAGGCCTACATTGTTTTTTTTTGCTTGAAATTGTTAATTGAAATAATTTTTGCAAAACGTCGGCCCATTAACGTCACTTCACCCCAAGCATCAGGTTATGAAACAATCATTATATCAGATGCGAGTGCAATACGTTGGATGAAGTGGATGAAAATTAAAACTAGAGAGACTAAAACACACACACACACACACACACATATATATATATATATATATATATATATATAATATTCACAGTTCGAGGTATATACAGAGGTGGGCCGATATAACTATAACAGGTATTTTTGAACGATTATTTTTTTGGAACGGATATAACAGTAACTGAAAAGTTTAAATACCTGTTCCGATTCAACGATAACTGAAAAGTGGAAATACCCGTTCCGCTTACTCGCGGCCTCGCGGTTCCGAGTCGCGGGACCCCCCTACGCGACTAACGAATAAAAGAGTACTACGAGTATTACGAGTACACGAGTACAAAGTCACTTTTTGGTGCTGAATACTTCATTCTGCGTTGCCATACAAGTACGAAACGAACCAAAACAGCGAGGTTTAGAATATCTCTATGCCAAAGAGGCGAAGATGTTTTTAGTAAACGAAAAAAAAATGCATACTGATGTTAGTTACATTTATTCTCGTGTGTTATTCAGATACATAATACAGATTATAATGACAAATTATATAGCCTATTATACTAGTCACCAACTTGGTAAATTTTGAAAAAGCGAATTATAAACCTACAGAGTAGCTGATAGTTGATAATGTGATTTCGGAGATGATTTTAACTTCACTGGACATCTCACGTAAATTTTTTTGACATTCTTTATCGTGCTACTACGTGCACTCTAAATCTCATTGCCTGCGTTTCAACTGATTTGTCTAACCAAAATGGAATCAATAATTTAATATTAAATCTATGTCAGTTTGTGTACTCCTAGTGAAAACTTAAATTAGTATTCCTAAAAGGAGATACCCATATAAATTCTCTTGTTTCTTATTTTCTTTTAAACAGTAACAGCTTAATAAAGTCACAGTGTAAAGTAACACTGTTAATACTTTTAGTTTCAATTTATTTCTTATAACAAATTATATAATACAGGTATATTTATAATAGGTATATGATAACAGGTAAGCCTATTTGTACGTGTTATTTTTTGGGACGGTTTCGTTCGTACCTGTTATTTTCAAATACTAGTTTAGCACATCTCTAATTTACACACACGAATATTTACAGCACTCTGATAACGAATTAGTCACTAATTACATTATTTAAAATCGTTACTATTTACGTTATTATAACCATTTATTATGATTACGTATTTTTTGATTATTTGTATTAAATAGTTAAGATTATTTAAACCATGTGTGCCTACCACATATCATACTTACCTAATCCGTGCTTCGTCTGCAGTCGTGGCGTGCAGTCCGTGGAGAGAATTCTATTCCACGGACAAATTACTTTTGTCGTTTTTGTATCAGTCAAAATTCATGTATGTGTATTTCTAGTGTACTTAAGTTATTCTTCTGATAGTTCCTATCCGTTTCATATGTTGGATATCATACAGGCTATTTTAACTTTCTGCACTGCTGTACGGATAAGTCAGTTGTATCCATGCCAAACCATGTCCTTAAATTTCTCAGTCATGATATTCTCGGTCGCCCAACTCCTCTCTTTCCCCTGTAGTATAGACTGCAATAAGTAAAATCTCTGTTCATTTCTCACGAGATTTCCGAGATACTGAAGCTTTCTTGTCGTCACTGTGTTAATAACTTCCCTATCTTTCTTCATTTTTCTAAGAACGATTAGTTTTATTACAACATTAGTGCTGTCCATGAAATGTTCAGTATTCTACGGTAGAGTCACATTTCGAAAGATTCCAATTTCTTAGTTGTGGCTTCAGTCAAAGTCCAAGATTCTACTTACGTTATTCATAGATAGTTTCCAAAAATTTAAGTTAAAAGTCTTGTATCAGCTTAAGGGATTTCACACAACGTTGCCAGTCATAAAATGTTTGCTGGTCGTGACACGATTCGCAACATTGGAGAAGCGGTTGGCGTTTTCGTACAATTTACGGTAGGCCTTCACCAAATCTGCAGAATTCTGTTTTTAATGATTACAGTTTCTGAGAACGATTTACACAGGCAGAGTCAATCTAGAAGCTGTAAAGAGCACCTTGATTTTATGATGCTGCCCGAAAACCCTGGACCTCTAGGCTAATTTTAATGTACATACCTACGTCTATTTATTTGGTAAACCCCTATGTTATATTATATTACTGATAAGTGCGATAATATTTCTATTCAAAAACACGTTGTACGTAGGGGATGTATTTTTCTGTTAATATATAGTAACTATTTTATTATTTTAATGGATACAACAAACTGAATAAGGTGTAATAGTGTCGATTTTTTACAAAATGTTATTAAAAATAACAGATATTGTTTATAACATTTTTTTAACAATAACGGAATTACATTAACGAAACTAACTAACTAACTAAAATTTCTTCTCTCATGTCTAGCTACCAGGTTGGTATTCGTAATAACCATTGCACTATTAACCAAACCCACAGGGCCGCTAAGAAGATTACAAAAGCCTCAGAAGGCAAGACTCTATAAATTAAAACCTTATTACCCTACACCTACTATTTATTTATAAAATCCTGTCTAATCGATCGGTACTTCTCCATAGGGTGCTCTATCAAACTCTAAAATCCGAAATCCGGAGTCACACAAGGAAGTCTCCTAGGCCCTACAGTATACCGGCGACATACCAGAAACAGCACATACCGCTCACACGGCTGTTCTCCGACCGTGTACCAACTACATCTCGGTGACTGGATGAGAATCGGTTTGCCACCCAGTTAGTAACAAAGGAGAGCCACTTCCAGTGATACTTGGGACTTCATCTGGATCAGCGATACGTCCAACTAAAACCTAGACCATTAGACCTGACATTTAAGGAACTCTGTTGGCTCCTTGGGAGATAACTAAATTATCGTTGGCAAACAAGGTCTTAATTTATAAATAGTATATAATTTATAAACAGTATCGTTGTTGCAACGCTCTAACTGATCGTCGTATGGTACAGTGGAAACAAAATACAAGACACCAATGAAGTCGCTAATAACCAGCTTTAACTTAGCACAAATAACAATTCGTAATCAACTCGTACAGTAATTCAACTTAAATTTGTCCACACGCAACAATAGTGTCAACTATAAAGAATTCCGCACTTGATATAAAGAACACAACGTCAGCTTAATATCACTTGACAAATCGCTCAACATAAACTGACTTCTAAGCGGCAACTGTTGTCTGTTTATAGTCCGCGGACAACAATTATGTTCCATAATTTGCGTCAACAAGCACTCGAAAAGTTTGGAGGATACTTCAGTGCGGCAAACACACACCTGCCGGGAAACACGTAGAACGACACTCTCCATCGTTCGAGACGGTTCGTCGTTGCAGTACTAACGCGTATTTGGAGATGTGGAGGTGCACAAAATCATCCAACATAACCATCTTACAAAGATTCCGGTCGAGAGTCCTTTATACACTGGCGGACGCCCCGGACCGTCCATACATCCGTTTCGACCAAGACCGCGTGTCCTCACTCTATCGCACAACACTCCACAGACATGACAACTTTGCTACTTTTGCATTTCCCAGAAGATTGAAGAGGAAATAGCCAACGTGACCTCCAATAAATAATTAGGAGCTACACCTTTCAACTAATTTACATTATAACCTGAAACGAGTAGACTGTAAATTTCTTATGTTCAATAAAAAACTAAAATTGTAGTTTAAATCCTTAAATTCGTAGTGACCGTCAATCAATGAATTTTTCGGTGAAGGGTTTGTGAGGATCGGATACACATACATACGCACGCACACTCACATACACAAACACGTTCACTCAAATAATTGTTCTGTTGTGTTTGGCATTTCTTTTGTATTCATACACAGGCCCTGATTATGACAATAAACATTGTCGAAACGTCGACACAAGTAAGTTGAAATTTGTGTTATATTTTTGACCGATCCTCACAAATCTTTCACCGAAAAATTAATTGTAGTTTAAAGTTGATATTTTGTAATTTGTTTTATACATAATATTCGTATTGTGTACTAGTAAAATAAGTATATCCTTAGTGTATAAAACGGGTATAAACGGCATGAAGAAATAATAAAAGACATCTTTTCTTTAAGCTGATAATACATTAAATGTATTTAAATAAATAAATAAATATTTGTGGCAGTGTGTGTACTGTTATATTTATTGATGTGTTATGAAGCCTGGGGGATTAGGAGATGTAGGTCAGGGGAACATCTATCACTCCCTATCCGACCACAGTGTTCACACAATATGTTTGTTATGATTTACTAGCCTCTGTAATCATTAACTGCTAATAATTTGTCGGAATTATCCATGCGTAATAACCACCACGATGGTTGTTGTTCACTTTCATTCATTAATATCCTCCGCTCACGTGGTAATAAGACCAATTGCCGCCGTTCCGTTTTGAAATATACGTCTCTGTGACTGCTTTTCGTTTATTTCACACTGAAAACAATTACTGTGAGGATGTTTTCACTTTATGAAAGTAATATTTCTCTTGGTCTGTTCCCTTTTCATTTTCGTTTGTTTTTGTCAAGTGAGTTGGTGCGTATTGTTACGACGGTCTAGTGATCGTCGTATGGTACAGTGGAAAACAAAATACAAGACACCAATTAAACCACTAATAACCAGCTTTAATTATCACAGTTAAACAGTTTGTAATCAACAAGATAGTCTCTTGCAACAAATCGAATAAAAATTGTTCACACGCGATAAAATGTCAACTAATATAAAACACAATTGTATTACAATTGTCCACACATTTATAAAACACATAATACTTCGCCACAATACTACGAACCGCAATTCGAACTGATTACTATGCGCAGCTGTCATCTTTTAAATAGATAGCAGAATTGTTCCAGAATAGTCGATACTATGCATCGGCAGTAAAGGAAAACATTAGAGCGTAATTCATTGCGGCCTTGACACAGTGCGGCGCGGTCTAGCTAATTCATTGAGAATCACGTACGCACACAACATTACAGCCGGATTCCACTGGAACATTCGAGACACACGTAGATCGTTGTGTAATGTCGTAACAATATGTTTTCAACATCTGTTATCTCCGTCAGTTCGTCTTGCCTATTCTCAATACGTTTGTGAATCGCACAACGTGGACATTGCCCCCATCGTTACGAGGCTGTGCAGTTGCCATTACACTAATCCCAAGTAACGACTTTTAGAAGAAACAAGTGTATTGTGACAGACGTATGAAGCACGTTTCAGTGTAATATACTTTAATTACTTTGAAATTGAGTCATCGAAGAACTAATTGTAGCACACTTTTTCTAATCTTTAATATTTCGTAATATTATGACTGCTTTTTAAAAAAATTTTGTTTTGTTTACGTCAACATGTAACTGCAATATTTTGGCTGTGGGATGTAAACCTCTCTCAGTATATGCATCTCCTAAGGTTTTTCCTGTAAATTTATTTATCAACCGCTCTTCTCATTCATCAAGGTAGGCCTATTATTTCAGTATTTATCGCACCGATATTTTTCTGCTCTCATAACTATGTTTCAACTGATAGTTATAATCTGAAGTATAAGCTGTGACACTTCTAATTTGCCGCGTTATTCACTGAGTACAATATGAATATACCGATACAAAAGACTAAAGTAATGGCTTTTAAATCTATCAAATATTACAACAGGATCTTGTAGCAGGTGAAGCGTTTTAATTACCTTGGCAATGGTATTAGCTGTGATCGTGATAGAGATGTCGACAATGACATATGGAACTGTACGTAGAACACTAGAGGATAAGGTTGGGAAAGGTTACAAAATTACAATTTAATCAAACTCTCCCACTGTATGGATGTGAAAGTTAGATGGCGTTAACAGGGAAGCAAGGAAGACCAACTGAGGAATCAAATGCTTGTAGTCTGTTGAGTGGATTGAGGAATATGGCAGTATGAGACAAAAGTGTAATTGGTATACCCACGTGCCGGAGGAAATGGAGACAGCGTACAGAGAGAATGGCCATGGGACGAATTACACTATAGGGCTAGGAAAGACAGCCTTTGCAATAATTGGAACAGGCAAAATGCTTAATCCCATATAACATAGGAGAAAAAGAATAAGAAGAAGTAAAAGAAGGGTTTTCTTCTTTCTCTTAAAAATTTAAGGACATTTAAACTTGATAATTACAGACATCTCTGAAGGGACATTCGCAGACGATGAGGTACCATCGGCTAAGAGTAATGGAGAATTACAAAAGAATACAGACGTGTGGAACACCCCAACTGTGGAGAAGGAAATAAGAAATCTTAATACAGAACCTTGAGTGGCGGCAGTAGGAGAAGAAAAAGGTTGATTGAAGTTTAAAGAATATTAGCAGAGCGATAAAGAACATCCGCTATCTTTGAAATACAGTGGAACTCGCAAATAACGAGCTCGCTTATAACGAGAACTCGGATGTAACGAGCCAAAGTACTAGATTTGCTTGGTTTTGTATCTTATTAATGATAATAATTAAACTCGGTTTTAACGAGTAGGAACGCATTATAGACTTGGTTATAACGAGCATTTTATCGCAGGCTTGTTCATGGGGTTAAGGTCTAAAAGTTCGTTACAATACAGTATTTTAAACGTTCTTTTAAATTCATTAACGCAATTTAGTGAATATAATAATGCAGGTGATAAATTCGTAGAATATTTAAATAAATTAAAAACTGTTTTGATATCTACAGATACAAAGTTACTAAACATAAAAAATAGATGACTTTTTAAGGTTATTTATGCGTGCGAAATATAATTTTGACGATTCCATTTAGAACGAAGAACAAACAGATAAACAAATTAAAGTGCTTGCAAAATTTTCTTGTAATTTAAAAATAAATATTGTACATGTGGCATAGAAAGATTTGCGTTTTTTTGCTAGATAGCCGGCTGATTTTTGGTAAGTTTTTACTACACAGTTACTTTTACTATATTTCGCGAACGCACTATACGCTAATATTCAGCAAAGAATGTTAGCTTCTAAAAATGTTCGAAGTCTAAATTTCGCTTTTAAGCGTAGAATGTAAAACGTGTCAAAAATTTTTTGTGCAAAGCCTCTTCTATAATTGACTTTTTTTGTTGTATGTTCGATAATCACGGTATAAAAATTTAGGCTTGAGAGTCGACGACTCGGATGTATCGAGCACCCGGTTTTAACGAGCACATTTCCCCTGCCCTTTGAATCTCGTTATAGGTAAGTTCATCTGTATTTGAAAAAAACTGAAGAAGCGGAGGTCAGACATAGAGCGGGAAAATATTAAAAATGCATCATACTATCGTGAAAAGTTTATAAATGAAGTGGGAATTACACGAAAAACAGGGATTAATGATTTTTCTCAGTTCAAACCATACTACTTACTTTTGTATGTGGGTACTGAATATAAAACATAAAATCAGAATAGAAGCTGCAGGGACGAGAAGTGTTGTAGGAGAGGGATAAGATGTGGGATTGTGAATTACCCTAAATAAGCGGGAAGACAATTGACTTAGTGGAATTACGTAATAAACTAGATCAGTGAAACAGAATTGTAAAGCAGGAACTGAGAGAAATAAGAAGAGGAGAGCCAAACTTTGGAGAAAACGGTGGAAACGTATTAAAAAAAGCAAACACAATGGATGAGTATCGCAAAGTATAAAGAGTAGAAAATATTTGTGCACGACTAAAATTACGTGTAAAAATACAGCCAGCGCACGCAACGGTGTGGTAACGGGGCTCGTAGAATTGCGTGTGCAATGTACTGGTCAAGATTTTCTGCGGATAAAAGGACGACTTTGGTGGCGAAGAGTGGTAATTATGATACACTGTAGCAGTAGCAGCGTTAAGAGCAGTATAAATAGTATCGAGAGTTATGCGCCTGCTCAGATTCAAAACGCGTTACGAAAATCAAGATCGTGGATGCGGAAGGCGTTTCCCCACTGGTACCTGCGTAGCCTATTCGCGTTGACATTAGGGCGTGTTAAGGTCACGCATAACGTTTATTTATGAATAATAATTATTTTAATCTTGGGAGGAGAAATGCCAAAGTTGACTTATTACCGTGTTAAGTATGTGTTCTGTTTGTATGCCGTTGGTTTATTCCCAAACAGTTGCACTTAATAGCCGATAAATTGGTATACAA
This sequence comes from Magicicada septendecula, assembly GCA_034769895.1. Lineage (NCBI taxonomy): Eukaryota > Metazoa > Arthropoda > Insecta > Hemiptera > Cicadidae > Magicicada > Magicicada septendecula. The sequence continues at coordinate 297,834,571 of CM068376.1, read as the reverse complement.
TTGTATAGGCCTACTAGAGGTGTGCAAAACTAGTATTTTAAAATAACAGCGACGAGCTATACCATTACAAAAAATAATACGTACAAATACCTGTTATTATATACTTGTTATACATATACCTGTATTATTTAATTTGTTCATAAGAAATAAATTGAAACAAAGTATTAACAGTGATACTTTACACTGTGGCTTTATTAAGCTGTTACTGTTTAAAAGAAAATAAGAAACAAGAGAATTAATAGGCCTGTCTCCGTTTGGGAATACTAATTTAAATTTTCACTAGGAGTAAACAAACTGACATAGATTTAATATTAAATTATTGATTCCATTTTGGTTAGACAAATCAGTTGCGAAACTCAGGCAATGAAATTTAGAGTGCACGTAATAGCACAATATAAAATGTCAAAAAATTTACGTGATATGTGCAGTGAAGTTAAAATCATCTCCGAAGTCACATTAACAAAAAGTACTATATGGCCTATCATCCACTCTGTGAGTTATAACAGAATAAAATTCGCTGTTTCAAAATTTATCTTTTGACTAATATAATATAATATATATATATATATATATTTGTTATTATAATCTATATTATATATCTGCGTAACACACGAGAATAAATGTAACATCAGTATGAATTTTTTCATTTATTAAAAACAGCTTCGTCTCTTTGGCATAGAGATATTCTGAACCTCGCTTTTTTGCTTCGTTTCGTACTTGTATGGCAATCGGCACATGCGCAAAATGAAGTATTCAACACCAAAAAATGGGTTCGTACTCGTGTACTCGTAATAATCCTAATACTTGTAGTACTGGTTTACTTGTAGTTACTTGTGTACCCGTAATACTCCTAATACTTGAAGTAGGCCTACTCGTTTACTTATTGTTAATTGTGTACCCACAATACTCCTAATACTCTTAGTACTGGTTTACTTGTAGTTACTTGTGTACTTGTTATCTCGTTGCGACGCCGCGAGTAATCGGAACGGGTATTTCGACTTTCCAGCTATTGTTATATCCGTTCCACAAAAGTATCGTTCCAAAATACCTGTTATAGGTATGTAGGCCCACCTCTATTTTATAGTTGTGTGGAATTGTAAGGTTTATTAATTACTTCCTTCTTCAATTGTGGAAGAGTTGTTACTGCTGGGACAACGTGTCGCTGGGTTACCGTAAGCCGTAAGTGTTCTGTGAGCTGGAGGACTATAGCGGTCGCTCGGCCAAATGTACCAGTCATTTTAAGCAGCCCTTCTTAGGGAACAACAACTCTGTAAACTCTTCTAAGAGCAACACGTTTGCTCCAGTCCTTTAAGTGCCAAAACAGTAACACGCCGAAAACAACCTGGCGTCAACAGGGAACATGTAAGTGTTTAGATATACGAGGTGTGTTCAAAAAAAGACCGAACTATTTGTGTAGCACGTCAACTAGCGCATAGAGCGAGCTGCAGAATTAAGTGCTGCTAGTGACAGGTTTTGACGCCTGAATGCCTTTTTCTCTGTCCCGTCACGATCTTCAGTCTTCGAGCTACACGCGCTGTAGTGGGCACGGGCACACACCGTCCGGCGGATTTATAACGAAGTGAGAATGAAGATCTTAACACAGCGTGTATGTATAAAATTTTGCTGCTGACTTCGTAAAATCTTTACAGAGCTATTTCCATTGTCTTCCAAAGTTTTCATTACCATTTGCATTGGTACGCAGTTGTTGACCGATTTCAAAACGGGTCTCTTTCTGATCGTCGTCAACAAACACAGTAAGAATTTTTCAGTGATACGATACATTTAAATTTTTCTATCAAAATTTAATTTTACGATCTTAAATGGCTTCTGTCAGAAAGTATCGGCATTTAAACGATGATTTACAATTACCACATCACGAGCTCTCTTCCCATGATCTTCGATATCGCTCTGATCTGCACCGACCATTTTTTTCCCTCTTTAAAAACTCTTAAACTAATCGTTCGCCTCATGCAGGCTTCCGCGTATGCTTAATTGAAAACCAGAATGTCTCTGAAAAGTTTTAACCTAGTTTTGCTGCAAAATTTCATACGCACACGTTGTTCTCGCGGTCTTTCTTAATCGCTTTGTCACTAATCCGCCGGCCAGCGTGTGCACGTCCCCACTCAATGTGATATACCTCAAAGACTACTGCTAATAGCGGAACACAATAAGTGGCAGTTTGTTGTCAAAAACTGTCGCTAGGTGCGCGCAAAGTCGCGGAGCGTCGTTTGTGCGGGTTGATGTGTTACTTAAAAAGGTTTGGTCTTTTTATGAACACACCTCGTATATGATAGAGTTTCTTTAAATGTCAGTAATTTAATATTTAGTGCACTGTTTCTCCAGGCAAAATCCCATCTAAATAGATGCATCAGTTGTGCAGTTACGTGGGGCCTCGTAAAGGCGATGTTTATCACACTACCACCAGTCCAAATACATGTAAATTTATTACATACGAAGTGAACAGGCGATTTGAATCGATAAACGTGTATTTAATTGTAGTATTTGTAAACACTTGATTACTCACCGTCTTGTGACTTCTTTGAACTTCCAATAACAACGCGTTTCAAGGATAAATCCTCATCCTCAACCTCATCAACTGGAGTCGATCGCGTGTAGTGGTGCGCGACGTGGCGTGAAGTGCTTTGTGACGTTTGGTAATAATTTTTAATTTTCTGACGACTTCTCCGGAAGGATTGATGTTTTTATAACCTGATGATGAGGATTTATCCTTGAAACGCGTTGTTATTGGAAGTTTAAAGAAGTCACAAGACGGTGAGTAACCAAGTGTTTACAAATACTACAATTAAATACTTATACACGTGACTTGGAGACTATAATATAATGAATCGATAAATGTGAATAACTGTGTGTGTGTGTGTGTGTGCGCGCGCGCGCGCGCGCAGAAAGTGAAAATAACATACAAATTATTCTATCATTCGAAATATAGAGAGTAAGAGAGAGGGAGAGAGAGAGAGAGAGAGAGAGAGACAGAGAGAGAGAGAGAGAATAATTGATTTACTTTATACATTGGATATTAATTAAAAAGTAGTAATACACGTATATAGCATATAAAGCAAAGGATTAATTCAAAGCATTAATTTAAAAGCAAAGTAAACATTTAAAACTGTCAGACAGGTTTAAATGTGTGGCCTAGTCCACGGCGCGGCCATGACCTGTAGGGTCAACCTGACTCACTGTGCTGGAGAAAACCCGGTAAGTCGAAAAACCGATTCACAGAATCCGACCGGCTCGGAACGCTACGTTGTCCATTGTGGTCAGCGTCCTTGCAGACCGATTTCGTTCGAAAACCGCACGTTTTGCACATCCGAAACGATGATTTCCAACACCTCACGCACCGCCGTAGTATTGCATAATTTACGACGTTTGTCAGATCGACTTATAAATCAGTTGAAGATAAATATTGTTATGATGGTCTAGTGATCGTCGTATGGTACAGTGGAAAACAAAATACAAAACACCAATTAAGTCACTAATCACCAGCTTTAATTATCACAATTAAACACTTTGTAATCAACAAGATTGTCTCTTACAACAAATCAAATAGAAATTGTTCACACGCAATAAAATGTCAACACAACCTAATATAAAACACAATTGTATTACAATTGTTCCGCACGATTAAGAACACATAACACTTCCCCACAATACTTCGAACGCACTGTGTAAATCGCCACTCAAACGCACTGTCTAATCGCCCGACAGTAACTAACTCGGCCGTCGCTGAATGGCTGTATTTATACCCTGCTGATTTCCAGAATAATCTGTCACTTTAGATGACTTGTTAAACAAATAGGCGCTCTCGAGAATCCACTACAAAACCGTGTCATTGAACACAACACACTGGGCTGACCGGTATGATCTGGTATAGACCCGATAGTTGACGCGTAATTGTCTTTCACCGCACAGTAGCAACATTACGTAAGCACACACACATCACAGCTGGAATATTCGAGAAACTTGTAGAACGTTCCGTATTACGTAACACTTTTCCCGCGTTACGTAACAATATGTTAATGGTAACGTGCAGTATTTATTTTGAAAGTAAATTTAAGGCAGCATAGATATCACACTGTTGTTCCTTACGTTTGACTTCAACGCGTTAGTAGTTTGGCGAGAGTATTGTTGATAAGGCGTTCGTGTATTGGTGGATGGTTTTGTTCACGTAACGGCTCTTGTAAATAGTTTAATCATTTAACAGCGATTAACTCCTAATATAATTTTTAATTATACCTACTAGTGCAGTATTCAATTCTGGACATACTGTTTCTCGTGAGACGCAGATTTCACTCTACACAGTAAAACTCATGCTGTCTAGCTGAATGTATTTTACTTTTCCTCAGCGGTCTACAGTCTGGTTCTTTCAACATATTTAGTGGACTTAAAGAAGCCTGCTTACGCTGTCAGCAGAATTATAGCTAAAATCCTATCCGAGATAATTAAAAAGTTTGTAAAGGTGGCTATGTACACGACGGAACCTTTGGTTGGTAGTAAAGATTTTTCACTTAGGTACTTGCAATACTACAGCTTCGTGAAGAAAGCATGAAGGTAATTTGATACAATCATAGTAGTATTTAGTAACTTTTCACATGTTTTATCATGTTTTTTACATGTTTTATCAGCTACATGTAACTAGAAATGTATTCTTACGCCCACGAGATATACAACCTGCTTGAAATGTGCGTTATTCGGGGCGTGTAAAAGGTCGGCTTCCAGTAACTACGCAATTTATCCTCGACGCGTCACCCGGAAAGCGATAATTGTTCTTTAATCTCGTCGAAGTATAAATATAAGCGGCCAATAGCCGGTCGACTTCGTTTTGAGTGTACGATATTAGAGGCAGTATGGGAGTTGTTACTGTGTATTATTCGGTGTGACGTTGTTAATGAGATGATATTTAGGAGTTAACGTTTATTAATGAATATTTCTGGGACACATAGAAAGAACTCTCTTAAGATATAGCCGCTCCATAAAGAAGGTATCCGTGATCTGTAACAGAACAGAAGAGATTAACACAGTACGCACAACTGTTCCCTACTAATAACAATATAGAAGAAGAATGGAGTAAGATACGGAACCTTTTGGAGAAAGTGGGTAATGAAGTGCTTCGTAAGAAACGAATAATTACCCGAAAAAGAGGCTTAAAAATATGGAACGAAGAGATAGAGCAAGCGAACAAGAAAAGCAATCGGCTTATCACAAATAACTTCAGACAAAACCCAAACAAAAGAAGGGAAACGGTGCATCTGAATGGATTGAGCATTACAGTGAACTGTGGTATGACCCTAGTGTTCCCCAGGAAGCTGCAAAAGACATAAGAGAGGGGGGCACAGGTGTACATAAAATAACATTTCAGGAACTAGAAGGAGAATTTTCATCCATGAAGAATCGGAAAACAGCTGGTTTGGATGTGATAAACTCAGAACTACTGAAATACTCGGAGTACAGTATTTTAGTTAAAACTGCTGCATTTGCTGATTATGTGCTGGAGGAGATGAATGGAGAGTAGCCAGGGTTATTTTACTGTTTTTAAGAAAGATATAGAATTGTGCCGTCAAATTATAGAGGTACAGGTTTAATAAATATAGCTTACACGTTGTATGGAATAGGCCTAATTATTAATGAAAGACTTTGTTCTATCTCGGATATTTTGCTTCTTGACGAACAGGCGGAATTTTTATAAAAAAAATAGGGTAAAGGTCCATAACCGAATGCTGAAAGGATACTGTCAATGGCTTACTCCACAAGGTTGAGTTTTTAAACTTTAAATAGTTCTTGAGTACACGACAGGACACAAAGCCAACCTAATCTGGATCCTAACCTAAAAGAGCCATAAATCACCAATACATAACTAATAAAAGCAGCCTTCGCACATTATACCAACTACACATTTTATCATCAGAAACGTAAGTGGCCGAACTGTTTTTACTTAAATTTGGGATTTTTATTTCAAGAATCCAATTTTATAGTAAATTCATAGCCAAAAAAAGGAAGAAGATAGAACATACGTAGTTTAGTCGAGATGAAATATAGTCCGAAAACAAATTCAAATTTATGTATTGCGAATATCAACAGACTTACATGTAGGCAAATTTCACTGCATGTCTTGTGTTTAATTGAATAATACTGGTAATTTAAAACATATTATGCATACAATCATATGTCCAACTACCATATAAGACCACAATTAAAAAAAAATTTCGAATTTCTTCACTTAATGAGCGGCAGCAACTCTAGATACTGAAACTCCTTTCAATCTTTGAAAAGTAAAATTATGGAAACCCGTACTGATACATTAGCACGACTTTCTTAAATAATAAATTTTCAAATACAAATAAAAGTACATTCAAACAAATTTTTGAAGTATATAATTTATCCTTTATAATTTATCCTTTAAAATATATTAGGTTAAAAATTATTGAATAATATTATCTAGATTTTTTATATGCATACATTCAACTAACATTTTAGCCACTAAATATCGCTATGGAGAACCATAGGCCTACATGACTTCCATGTTCTAAGATTTATATTTAAAATCATTTTCGAAATGAAACATTTCCATAGAAACTACTTCTTTCTTCAGCCTTAACCACAGTACTGTGGTCAGTAACGTATACCACCTCACGTTGGCGCACTCGATTTTCACTGATGATGGCAGTCGATGGCACTGCCGAAATGTCTGGTTTTGCAGAAAACATTGGACCGTGGCCAAACAGCCCGGGAAGGAATTTTAACAACAAACTACTTCTTTTTTTCCGATAACGTAGTACACATAGGCCTATAAAAAATTATCCCTTCCCTCTTCAAATAGCATTTTCATTTATAGAAAATTACCCCTTCCCCTTAAACTACCCTTTTATTTATAATTATTTCATCTACCTTTCTAAAGTGGTTTATTATGACCTTCTTTTCAGGATACTTCATTTATAAAAATTACCATAAAACGTTGCGGGTAAACTACCCCTTCCCCTTAACCTACCTTCACAAAAATCAAAAGACCTTGAGTCCTCAACAACTCAGGGACACATGCAAAAAAATAGTTGATTCTGTTTGAATTTGCGGCAGTTATCGTTTGCCATATAAAAAAGTACTCTTGTTAAAACATAAAACGTTGCAGGTAAACTACCCCTTCACCTTAACCGATCTTCACGAAAATCAATAGGCCTTGAGTCCTCTGCAACTCAGGCACATATGCAAAAAATTATTTGATTCTGTTTGAATTTGCGGCAGTTATCGTTCGCCATAGAAACAATTCTACACGCAGACACTTTTCGGAAAATGACTTTTCTTCATGTTTTAAGGGTAGTGCAATCATAATCAGCCCTTATCTCGAACACGATTTTTTTCGCCATCACCCTACTTCCATTTCCTTATGGTACATGGAAGTAAAAAACAAGGTTGATTTTAATATTTTCATTTGCTGATAGGTGAAATACGAAATAGTTATAGCCTAATACAACAATTCAAGAGAAATTATTTTTAGGCTGAATTCAAGAGCCTAAACATTTTTATCGTGAGAAATTAGTACATATATTAGTGAATATGATTACCACGCATTCAATTATGTGAAATAATGTACTGCCGAATCGTATTAGATTAAACGCAATCTTCATTATAGAACATAAAATCTTCATTAATATTACACCATTTTGTAATATCATATTAATCCCCTATGACTTCAAATAATACAAATATATATCCCAAAATAAAGGCATTAATATTTCTAATATATTAAATTCAATTAACAATTGACATAACAAAATAAAATTCACAACAGAAGAAGAATCGAATAATAAACAGAATTACTTAGACCTAACCATAAACAGAACTGAAAATAATTTTGAATACTCAGTATACAGAAAACCATCTCAAACTAATTTAATAATTCCAAATAAAACCAATCGTCCTCCCCAACACAAAATGGCAGTATTCAATTCTTTAATATACCGTATGTATAGAATCCCATTAAATGAACAAGAAAGAAATATTATCAAACAATTAGCAATAGACAATGGATACAAAACAAAAACTACCAATAAATTATAAAATAAAATAAAACATAAACTCACTAAACAAACACCGTACAAACCTTTGCAAAATCCTCCCACTAATGATAGACTAATATGTATAAAATATATCAACTTTACTTATCATGGAAACATAACTCGTAAACTAAGCAAACTATTTAAAGATACAAACTTAAAAATATCTCATAACACAGATAATATTGTTTTTAATAAATAAAACTTAAAACTCAATTCAACGTTCATAATAAAAATTGAGTTTACAAAATAGAATGTCCAGACTGCAATAAATTTTACGTAGGCCAGACGAAGAAAAAACTGTCCGAGAGATATATATTCAACATCGTAATGCGTTTTTAAAACCTAATATTTACATATCTAATTTAGCCACACACTGTTTAAGCAATAAGCATAAATTTCCAGACATTCAAAATGTCAAATTAATTAAAAACATACATAAAGATAACAAAATGAGTATCTGGGAAAATCTTAATATTTACCAACTCAATAATAATAATCTACTAATTAAAGAACAAATTCAAATAAAAACCAAAACAAGACAATTTCTTTAAAATCGTGCATTTATTAGAATAATAAAATAAAACATTAAATATATAATAAATAGCTGACTACATAAAGATTACAACAATCGAAAATAGAATCGAAGTAAAATCGATTATCCGTTAACTATATTGTAAGCGAACCATTCAACTACAATTCAAACAAACCTCTGAAGATACAGAATAATTTCTGTGAAACGTGCGACAGCTGAAAATAAACCTATTTGCAGTGTATATACTATTTGAAGATATTACATGGGAGACCTGCAGGAAACTCGAATACTTACTTACAAAGGAATAATGGACGAAAACACCACACAAAGGAATAATGGACTTCAAATAAATACAATAATCCTTAAATTCGTAGTGATCGTCAATCAATGAATTTTTCCGGTGAAGGGTTTGTGAGGATCGATCAAAAAATATAACACAAATTTTAACTTATTTGTGTTGACGTTTCGACAATGTTTAATGTCATCATCACGACTTGTGTATGAATACAAAAGAAATGTCAAACACAACAGAACAATTATTTGAGTGAACGTGTTTATGTATGTAAGTGCGCGCGCGCCCGTGTGCGTGCGTATGTATGTATCCTTGTATAAGTGAAAGAATTAAGATAGTTTGTTTTACATCATCAAATGTTTCCTTTAAAGACAGCGAGAAAATTATAATATCGCAGTACTTAATTTATATTACAATTTAAATTACTGATAATGTAATGGTATTTGTAATTAATTATAAAAGCAGTAATCAACAATGAAATATCAGAATTGGTACAGAAAACGTTTATACACATACCTGTCAACAATAGCATAGTAAAATATATTATAGCTAAATACAGATTAAAGGGATGTTCAATTATGTATTTATTAACAGTTATTTTTATCATGTTTCACTCACTACTGGTATTAAAAACAGCATCATTAATTCAGAGAATTCTAAATTACACAATAACTCTAGAAATTTACGAGCTTACATCAGAGAATTTACATAATATTACAAATACAAATTCTAATTTTCTGTCATATTATAAATTATAAACACAATTATAAATTAAGTTCTGTGATATTGTAATTTTCTCGTTGTCTTTAAAGAAAACATTTGATTATGTAAAACAGACTATCTCAACACCTTCACTTGTACAAGGATACACACATACGCACGCGCACAGGCGCGCGCACACTCACATACACAAACACGTTCACTCAAATAATTGCTCTTTTGTTTGATTTTTCTTTTGTATTCATACACAGGTCCTGATGATGACAATAAACATTGTCGAAACGTCGACACAAATAAGTTCAAATTTGTGTTATATTTGTTTAACTGATCCTCACGAACTCTTCACCGGAAAAATACAATAATATTTTTTTGTATTTATTGATGAAAACAGGAAAAAAGCTATTAACTGTAAGTTTACCATGCTAACGTCACATAATCAATGGTGCACAAAGGTAATACACATGTTGAGTGGGAGGTGGCACTTCTATAATAATTGGGTACGTGAAGTTAAAACCAACAATGTAGTTTGTTCACACTCCAATCCAAGACTTTATGGTTGTATTTGACTTGTTAATAATGAACTGACAGAGCGGTAGTGTGATGTTAAACATTAGAAGGATAAATATCCGTCTCTATACAGTCGTTGTTTTAAGGGCACTCGTAACCGGCTGTGCTTGCCATGTTAAATTCATCAAATTTGAGAAGGTTGAAATTGTAGCAAGCTGGTAAGCACATTGTATATATTTATATAAATCTGGTATCAAATTACTCAGAAAATATTAAAGATCTTTTTAAGACAAAAAAATCGAGTGTTTGGTCGATTTGCCGATTACGAGCACCCTTATTTAATAATGGTCGTGTTTTAGAGAACAGATAACAACTAGGCCAGCAGGACCTATAACAGCAGAATGCTATAACCTTCTGAACGTTACCAAATGAGTCCAATTTGTAAGCTGACTAAATGTGTCTCGCTGCGAATGAATAGTGCTGTACAGCGATGTTTAGGTTATGACTAAATGTTGACACACGCATTTATGTAAGTGTAATATATATGTCGTTACACAATATTTCTATGTATTTTAGTGTAAATACTGTGGAATTATTTTCAACCTTCGTAACCATAATTACAATAGCGCATCTTGTACACGTGTATTTATGTCTATTATAGTGTCAGGTGACTAACATCCATGAAAGCAGCGTCGTCTATTTTGGTGCGCAATAACATTGTTCAGTACAGAAATTAACTGCAAACTAATTTCTTAGAGCCTGTTGAAAATACGTGCCGTTCCGAACTGAAAGCCTGCCAGCTTCTTCAGCCGAAGAATCGATGTTAGTCGGATTACCGTCTTTAGACAATTGTGTACGCCGTCTATTGGCGGTGTAGTCATTGTTCATAACCTAAACCTACCATACGTATGATTTATAATAAAGTTTCAATTACTCACATTCTTAATTTCGATCGATTATACATATTTCGACCATCGTCAGGACAATATAGCCTACATTGTGCACTTGTGGTCACAATATTGTAAAACAGTTACTATTTAAAAAAAAAACGAATTCGTAAACACTGATTAATTATCGTGAAACGTACGTTTGTGTTCAAATTTTCTCGAGAACTGATTTTGTTCTGAGTGTTTATGTTCACATTCAGGACTATATATTATATCAGCTGATTACTGTATGTTGATTTTCATTGTGCAGTATCTCAAATGCAATCACATTAGAGATATCTCATCACATTGATATATGAGATATTATGATCTTCTTTTCAGGATACTTTATTTATCAAAATTAAGTTCTTAACTGTTGTTAAAACATAAAACGATGCAGGTAAACTACTCCTTCCCCTTAACCGATCTTCCCCAAAATCAATAGGCCTTGAGTCCTCTACAACTCAGGCACATACGCAGAATTATTTGATTCTGTTTTAATTTGCGGCAGTTATCGTTCGCCATAGAAAAATTAGGCCTACTCTTGTTAAAACATAAAACGTTGCAGATGAAATACAAAACATAAAGTTAGATGAAATATATATAAATGAAAAGGGTAGTTGAAGGGAGAGGGGGATTTTCTATAAATGGAAATAATAGTTGACGGGGAGGGGATAATTTTTTATATGTGTACTACGTTATCGGCAACAAAGAAGTAGTTTGTTAATAAAATTGCTTCCCGGACTGTTTGGCCGTGGTCTAATGTTTTCTGCAAAACCAGACGTTTCTGCAGTGCCATCGACTGTCATCATCAGTGAAAATCTAGTGCGCTAACGTGAGGTGGTATACGTTAGTGACTACAGTGCTGTGGTTAAGGCTGAAGAAAGAAGTAGTTTCTATGGAAATATTTCATTTCGAAAATGATTGTAAATATACATATTAGAACATGGAAGTCATGTATGGTTCTCCATACGGATATTTTACAATTTCGTGTTGACGTACGGTTAAATAACGGGCGCTCTGGCCGAGACCAATTGTACTCGCGTAAAGGGGTGTAACAAAAAAAACCTACAGTGGAAGCTCACTAATTCGTCACCCACTAATTCGTCTCCCTCAAGCGTCCCTAATTCGTCAGCCACTCAAGTGTTTTTCTTTTTCTTTATTAACAGGCGAATAACATATACACTTTAAACCAGAAACGTGCTGGTTGTGGCCGAGGTTTTACAAAATTTGGCACTTCGTAAAAAAGATATGGAGATTGAACAATTTTAGAATACATAACCTATACAGGATGCAACATATAATGCAGCTGATGTCTGGCAAAGTATTTAAAACACTCTAAAATCTCCCTTAGAGTTACCTTAGATTTTGTAAATCTTTTTTTCGAATGTCACGATTTAACGATAAACACAAAGATGAGACTTTTACGCTGCTATGTATTCTCGATCCTCTTCTACAGTGCAGAATCTTGGACTTTGACTGAAGCCACAACTAAAAAATTGGAATCTTTCAAAATGTGGCTTTACCGTAGAATACTGAGCATTTCATGGACAGCACATATAACTAATGTTCAAGTTCTTAGAAAGATGTAGAAAGAAAGGGAAGTTATTAACACAGTGAAGATAAGAAAGCTTCAGTATCTGGGACATCTCATGAGAAGTGAGCTGATATTTTACTTATTTCAGTCCATACTATAGGGGAAAGTACTTGGAAAGAGAGGATTGGACGACCGAGAATGTCATGACTGAGAAATTTAAGGACCTGGTTTGGCAAGAATACAACCGACTTATTCCGTGCAGCAGTACAGAAATTTAAAATAGTCTGTATGATATCCAACATCCGGAACGGATAGGAACTATCAGAAGAAGAAAATCTACCTGGAGTAAGTTACGTCCATCTGGATTACAACCAGCGTCTACAGAACAATAAGCCGCATATCGGAATTGTTAGATATATGCCAGTCTCTGCCAGCATTTAACAGTTTTAGAGAAGACGACGTCAAACATTGGTGTGAAATAGACGTATCGGGTGTAGGCTACTGTAGGGAAATTATTAGTGATGATGAAATTGTTACATATGTATCCACAGAACCTACAGAAGCTAATGATGAGGAAGATGACCAGCCAATGAAACTTGCAATCTCTCATAAGGAGGCTGTTCAGTCACTGACTACAGCAATCAAGTGGTACTAAGGCCAAGATGAAGCAGAACTGCCTAAAATAATTTCACTGCGCCAATTATACAAAATTTGGCTCTTCAAAAGTACGGGCGACAGAAAAAACAGACGAAAATTACAGATTTTTGTTTCCAAATCACTAAACAAATTTTTTCCCAATTACTGTACAGTGCTTAACTTGTCTGAGTTTGAAAATTTCCAGTAATAAATATGTTCGAGCATAACATTAGTCTACTGTACATTGCTAGTGCTGTAATAAAACATTTTATATTGACCTTAATGTTTTTGTTTCTTACTCCCTCACTAATTCGTCCATTTCACTAATTCATCACCCCTTCGATCCCGTAGATGATGAATTGACGAATTAGTGAGGTTCTACTGTACTTAGTAATTTGACGTTTTATTGTTATGAAGCTATAAACCAAAATACGAGATAATTTGACCCTTAAAATATTTTCTCAAAACCTTTCCAAACGTACGGAAAAGTGAAGCCCGTTATGTCTAGTCCACTACGAAATGTCGTCTAATTACGAAGTACTTTAGTTACTCTAGAGAATCAACACTAAATAATTATGTTGCAATAATTACGTTACAAGAACGCATATTACGCTTTACGCTTGCAATATGTATTCAAACACTTTTTGCTACAGTTTATTTCTTGATGTATATAATATATTTAAAATTAATATTTATTTTACCTCGAGATGTTATTTTTCCATAATTTGGAACATGTTTCGGGATCCTCAGTGTTCCCATCATCAGCCTTTCTAATTTTGAATCTTGTGGAGTACCTGCGCGCTTGTTGGCTGTTGTTATGGCTTCCCATTGGTTTTTGGTTTTTTAAATTGTTATTATTGTGTGTGATTGTGGTGTATATATTAGTATTTTGCGTATTTTCGATGTTGAGTGCTCTGAAAATTGTATCATGTTTTGTATTGATTTGTATTCTTTCAGTATTAGTTTGTTTTGTGTTTGTATATTTGTAAATTTTCCCAAATGTTCATTATGGTGCCTTTGTGTGGTATGTGTTTTATTAGTGTCATGTTGGTTATGTCTGGGAATTCATGTCGAGTGTTCATTGCATGTATGGCCAAATTAGATTTATATATTTCTGTTTTTTTGCGTTTAGATGTTCAAATTTGGCTACACATGGAATAAACACTGGACATGAATTCCCAGACATAACCAACATGACACCAATAAACACATACCACACAAAGGCACCATAATGATCATTTGGGAAAATTTACAAATATACAAACAAAACAGAAAACAAAATAACACCTGAACAAATACAAATCAGTACAAAACATGATACAATTTTCAAAGCACTCAACATCGAAAATACACAAAATACTAATATATACACCACAATCACACAAAATAATAACAATTTAAAAAACCAAAAACCAATGGGAAGCCATAACAGCCAACCAGCACACAGGTACTCCACAAGATTCAAAATTAGAATGGCTGATGGTGGGAACACTAAGGATCCCGAAACATGTTCCAAATAAGGGGAAAATAACATCTTCCCAGCTGGTTCACGACGGGAAGTGTCTTCGGTACTTCTTTTACGATTACTTAACAACTTAAGATTCATTTTTACCCCCCCCCCCCGTAATGTGTTAAAATCTAGGTATTCCATCTGTAATAGCCGTCGCGGACAAACCAAACGGCAAACGTTGTACGAAATTTGAATTATACTCGAGTTCATTGCTACAACCGCTTCAACAAGACGACGCAAGAAAAGATTATAAAGTCCGACCGATTATTTGACGAGGAAAATAAAATCTCGTTGAAGGGAACTTCATCACGTTAAAAGATGTCAACTAAGCTTAAATTTTGCTTATTAGCTTTTAGAATTGAAGGGTCCAGGGGAAGAACCTGTCAACTCGCATTTTCGCAATTTTACAGGAGAGCATTTTCAAAATTTACAGACTTATTTTAACGAACTATTTCGGCAAACTCAAAATCAGAATACTTGCTGTTAACCACTGTTATGTTTGAAACAAGCCTGTAGCTATGCATTATGAAGAATATTGGCGTATTTTATAAAATGATTCCAAAATGGAGCAAAGTACCAAAAAAATTGGGGAAGAACATGCTAAGTACGTGACTAAGTATATTTTTCCCCTGCAATAAAATATTGTATTAAACTGAACTTTTAATGTAGTGTCTGTTATTAGGCAGTATTACCCATTAAGAAAACTACATTAATTACTACTAATATTAATATCCATACTCTTTGAAGTTTACACACTTATCCAAGGAAACACATATTTTTTTCATTTCTCCAAAAACAAAGTATTTCTGTACATAGTTTAAACAGCGAGGATAAGAACACAATTAAATACTAACATTTTATAGTAATAAACATTCAAACCAAAGTTATAATTTTAATAATGATACTTTATTTATAATGTAAGAAATAAATCAAACAAAAGCATCTTAAAAGTAATTTTTGCAGGCTATCAGGTTATTTATGAGGATTATAAGTACGGTATTCTGCAGCTTTTGGATTTGTGCAGACACTTTTCAGAGCCTGTAGATCGGAGTATTTATCGGCTGAAATCTCTAATAGTCCTAAAAGTAGAAAGAAACGTTTAGTTAAGCATATTAGCCGATATTAGAATTAATAATGTATGAGATTATATTCTTTTTAATGTGATTCCTCATTAAAACAATACTGTTTGTTGACTTCATAATACCGAAAAGTAACGATAAGTTAGTAGAGCCAAGCAAAAGAACGAAGAACTTTTACTTTTTAATTTTAAAGCGAAAATTTTGTAAACATCTGTGATCATGTACATAACAATGTGAACAGTCGTTGATCATAACATTCCTGAATATCTTGAGACTGATTAATTTCGATTTAAGCAAAGGCAGCATTTTAAACAGTTCGTTTGGTCTGTCTAAAGCCGTACATACAATTTGAGAATGGGTTTATGTACAAATACAAAAGCAGTTAACGGGACTTTACTGCCAAAGAAAAAATAATTGAGGCTTATTGTGGAAACTAAAACCATGACGATCACATAGCTTTCATGCCTTCTAACCTTATAATTTTTTATTATTATTATTTGTGGTCACGAAATCCAATCTTTGTGGTATTTATGATCACATTTTATGTTAAGACCGTTCCATTTTTATTTTATTCGTGTGACTTTTTTTCGTGCGTTTGTTGTAGACCTACTGGAAATCTAGGTCTACAGACCTAGCAGACCTTTTTGGACTACGCGTGACGGCAGCTCGTATCCTTTCCATATTTTCTGGCCTCCCCACTGTTTTTACACTTCCTCTAATTGTTTTCTGTGTCTACGCCATGGTTCTAAATGGTCTTAACCTGTTCGATACTGTTGAGCGATCTGGAACTCTTCCATGTCTGCCAACGTTGAAATGATTTCTGAACAGTCTTCGTGTTGTTACACAGGAATCGTTACTTTTAAAAAACGCTTCTACAAGAAACGCACGATGTTCAATTCGCCATTGAGCCATGTTTACTGAAATGGGATGATATAGAACAATCTGTTTATTTATTATTGCCATAGTAACCAAACACGAGCTAACACAAATTGTGTTCTGATTATCCCACTCTGTACACGCAACTTGTAGTAATATTTTCTCTTATGGTGTATTATCTGAAATCATTTTTTAATTGGTTGAACTCGTCTCCCGCGCTGTCTTGAATATTAACTGTTACTATGGTATCGGTAGTTCTGGAGTTTAAAATTATCAAGTGTCTAGGATAACACCCCGTCCTGGCCTTGAATTCGTGTACAAAGCTTAGAAAATACGAAGTAATCCTTATTTTAAGACGAGATGTTTTTTAATCTTTACATTATTCATTTTGTGTTCGCGTGTTCTTTATTTCGTTCTCAAAAATAATACAGTCCATTTTGTGTGCAAATCCATCATAGCTGGCAGCACACCTCACATTAATAAACAAAAATCTTTTTTTTTTACCATCGTTACTATTTATAAGTTCCTGGGTCTCGTTCTAGATAAGAATCTTCTTATCACATCAGTGTAGTATGATTTTCACACAATAATAATTCGATTTCCGGTTTGATCTTGAGACTTAATGTAGATAGCGACGTGATTGTTTTTAGGGACGGATAACTCTTTATTGTGTCGGCGTACTTTTGTATCCTCTCCTCAAAATTTCAGAATGTCTATTCTTTTCCCATGTTGATTGGGACACATAGATTGTTGCAACGGAAACGTACGTATGGATCTGTTGGGGAGTATCGTGGCGTTTACCTGTCCTTATATTGGTACCGTATTTTTGATATTGTTATTATGATAAATATTATTATCATTAGTTATAACATCAGGCTGTAATTGCAGAGGACGAAATTGATATAAGTTATATGCTTAGGAAACTAGCAGAAGAATATGCGAAATGGGGTCTCGAAATAAATACCTCAAAAACTGAGTACCTTATAGTAGGCGGTGAAGATCAAGACCTAAAACTAGGAACAACAGTTATAAAAAATATTAAAAACTTCATGTATTTGGGTGTAACAATGACATCGGATGGTGACAGGAACCAAGAAATAAAAGTAAGAATAGGACAAGCTAAGACAGCAACAAAACAATTAAACAGTCTGTTTTGGAGTCCACGAATAACAAAAAACAATAAAATCAGAATATATAAAACTATAGTCGAAAGTATAGGCCTATATGGAGCAGAACTGTAGGAAATTAATAAAAGAAATAAATCCATAATAAGAGCTACGGAGATGGATTACTGGCGGAGGTGCTGTAGACTAACAAGACTAGATAGAGTGAGAAATGTAGAGATAAGACAAGCGATGGGAATCGTCCTTGACATTATAGAGACAAACAGAATTATCACTGTTGGACACCACTATAGAAAAAGTATTCCTATTATCACTTTCAAGCATCTCAGGTCATCGTCAGATCGGAAAATCAGATTGTTGATGTGCAACAGTGATAATTATGTTTGTGATTATAACCACTAATACAACTTTCTTAATTAAAATTATAGAGACAATAGAAGCAAGAAGACTGAATTGGTTTGGACACCTAAAAAGAATGTCGGATGATAGATGGTCTAGGAAGGTATGGGAATGGACTTTACCCTATAGAAGGAAAAAAGGAACACCTAAAGATTCATGGAAAATGGACGTCGAAGATGCAATGAATCCAAGAGGACTTACAGAACAGGACTGTTTAGACTGGCGCCAGTGGAAGCTAGGATGCGAGAGGCGGCGCCAGCCGTAATTAAATCGCCTAAAAAAAAGGTAGTTATAACATTATTATAATATTTAAAATATTTTTCATTTTGTTAACTTTGTCATGCGAATTTATTCGTAACAGTTACTAAAAATAATTAATATTAAATCGTCAACCAACGCAAAACGTCTAATTTCCTCCCAGAGTGCTGTATTTTCTTAAGAAAAACTTGTTCCCGTCTTTATTGCGAGACCGCAAAGATTTATTTTAGATCCCTGCAGTTTCAAATACAACCCTCGGATCCGTTTTTATTTACACTGTGACACTATTCTTTAGCCGTTCCCACCCGCTCCGAAACCGTTGTTGAAGAAAAAAGGAAGCCCTCCGTATTGACACGAGAAAACAGGTCCGTATGTTTTACGGGGGGTGGGGGGTTGCGATTCGGACCGTGCGTTTTATTTCCCCACCGGACGCAGACATTTTCCGGGCTACATGTCTGCTTCCCACCCACTTACAAACAAAGCCTATAAACGCATTGTGAATTCTCATATTCAGTGTTCCAGGATACTGTACATTATCTGCGGTGTTTGTTTTTGCGGCGTTTCGAACACAAACAGCGATACTCTCCCTCAGGTGACACGCAAACGGACGTTGTATAACAAATTTAATTATACGTTAAAAATGCAACGCGAAGACTTGAAAGGAGTCAGCGCGGGCTGAAAAATTATATTACTCGTTTTGTCTAACCGCTTTGCACGCGTACACGTGTAGTCATTACTAAGTTAAAAATGATAACTTTGTGCAAGAAGACCGCGGGTGAAGAATAACGTGATAACGCGTGCGTTTGGAAATAAACAACACTATAAACGTCACCCGTACTGCCCGTAAACAAAACACAATTTTAAACCGCGATAAGTGCTAAAGAAAAAATCTATAAGCAGACTAACGTTAATATAGCTAATGACGAATGGAGCTGGAAAATTCCTTTTCTGGTCATAGTTAATTTGGCGTATGACATTATTATTGAGATTTATTATTTGAAAGGTGTTCAAACAAAACTTGATTTGTGTGACCAAACAATGGAGTGTAGCGTAAAAGATAAACTATATAAAATGGAATTAAACGAACCTCTAGAAAAATACACTATGTATAAAAATGAAGTTATTGCGATAAATAGACCTGAGATAATCGTACAGAAACCAGACTCTTACGATAATAATCTTGAAAATAATAATAAAATAAATAAACTGCAACAGTCTACATTAGACAAAATGTTACGGAAACACCAAGACGTATTTAGCGAAACACCATCAGTCAGTAATGTGTATGAACATAAAACTATCGTTAAGGATGAGTCAAAGTTTGTGCGTAGAACATACCAGGTCCCAATGCATTTCCAACAACGTTTGGAAATCAAGAGATCAAGAGATACAGCGGATGCTAGAAAACAATATAATTGAACGATAAAACAGCAGTTTTATAAATCCGTCAGTAATAGTAAAGAAAAAAAATGACGACATTAGATTATGTTTAGATATGGGAAATTTAAATAGTGTCACACAAAATAACTTTGACTGTGCACAGATCGTTTCAACCCTCTCCTTCTCTTGAAGTGAATACGTATTTTCTGAACTTTGTCCAATACATTTTCAAGACCCTAATTCTTCGTGCAGTTTCCACGAGGTACCGCGAGGAAGTAGCCTCTTTTCATCCCCCACATTTTTTTTTGTATTATTTTGTTTACTTTATTGATTAACTGTAGTGAAATTAAGTAGAAATAAACATGTTAAAATTTGTTTGTTCCGTCAATTGCCACTTGTGTATTCTTCAACTATACGAGCTTTCAATTCATTTCTGGAAGTCTTCTTAATTACGTCTCTAGACCACCGGTTTCTTCGAAATTCTTCGGTCGACACGGGTAGATTTCTTTTTTCCTCTGCTTCCTACCGTTTCGGCCTATTCTGTGCGCTTGCGACAGTAAGTATTACGTTAGAGGTGGAATTATTAATATGGTATTAACATATGCAGGCAATAGCGAAGGGATAAAATGGTACTTTATAAAACTACGCACTCGTCTGTTCGTAGTAGGCCTGTTTAGTAACGTAATTGTGCGTGGATTTAAATAGGGTTTAACAAAATATGCCTCCGAACTAACATTATAAAATGACTTCAACCAAAGAAGCCGCCTACCTAACATTAGAGTATGTTATTGTAGTTATTAGAATAATAAAGATAAATCAATATTTAGGAACGTCATAAATACATATGATAATTTTTAAATTGCCATCCTATCACTAAATGAGTATTATCAAAAGGTTTATGCAAATATAATTAATGTCGTTTCACAACAAAGGAATAACATTTTTATATTATCTTAAGTACAAAAGTATATAAGTAATAATTTTAAAATATATAAAAGTAAAGAAGATCATAAACAAGATGATTTGGAGGATGGAGTTTCTCTAATAGAAACATTCATAGAATTGGGAGAACAAGTAAACAAGGCTGGGTTGTCAATAAAAAAGGACAAAACAAAATACATAATGGAAGAAATACACTGGATGTTGGAGGCTATAGCTTTGAGCAAATGGATAATTTTACTAACCTGGGATCACTGCTAAATGAGTACAATTTGAACAGCCAGGAAATAAAATCAAGGATAGCAAAGGGAAACAGGGCGTATTTTGCAAACAAGAAACTATTGTGCTCTAGGATCCTGAGTCATAATTCTAAACTGAAAATTTATAAAAGCCTTATAAGACCAGTAGTGACTTACGGCTGTGAGATATGGACCATGCGGAAAAAAGATTTTGAACGATTAGAGAGGAAAATACTGAGGAGACTTTTTTTCAGTAGTGCAACAAGATGGCGGATCCGCATGAATCTTGAACTTGATACATTAATAAATGGCGAAAACATAGTGAAGTTTATTAAGTTACAGAGAATTAGATGGCTGTGGGATATTTATAGAATGGAGAAGACCAGAAATTCGAGAGCTATCACAGAATGGAAACCCTTGGAGTCTTGGCCCAGAGGAAGACCGAGAAAGAAGTGGATGTAGTATGTTGAGGAGGACTTGCGAACCATGGGGGTCAGAGGATGGAAGATTGTTGCTGAGAAGAGAATGGAACGGTGTAGGATTGTTGAGGAGGTCAAATCTCGTAGAGGGATGTAGAGCCAGAGGAAGAAGAAGAAGAGGAAGATTTCTCTAATAACCTGGATTTACAAACGGTGCCCTCTTGTGAAACTGTAATAAACGGGGATGCCGTTTTGGTCTTCGGTCGGAATACCAGGAAGGATATGCTTAATAGCAAGTGTTACATATGTAATTGTGAATGCCCATCGACATTGCACAGTTAGAGTAGATTATAGTGTGACACTCAGTATTCAAAGAAAGGTCCTTTATATAACTATCACGTATTATACCGTGTGAAAAAGCGGTAAGGCAAGTACTTATAAACCCAGGGGGCACGACGTTTAACACAATGCTGCAAAGTCTAGCTTATGTTAATGACATAGTACTTATCTCAAGAAACCAACAAGACCTAAAAGAGGGTTTCTTGAGTCTAGAAGAAGCCGCAACGAATTTAGGTCTAAAAGTAAACACTGAAAGTCCAAATACATGTTAACAGGCTGCAAAATACAAGAGAGAAGAGCGCTCCTGGTAATTGGAGGACACAAATTTCAAAAGGTTGACAAATTTAAGTACCTGGGCTTAGTAGTTACTGAGGACAACATTATGGGCGAAGAAATAAAAGTAACTGCGTTGCAGTTACTTCTCCCTGCAACGAATATTTAAGTGTAAAAACATAAGCAGAGCAACCAAGATTCGTCTCTGTAAAACGGTTCTTAAGCCAGTGGTCATGAGTGGGTTAGAAACTTGAACAATGACAGTGAAAGAAGAACAGTTGTTGCGCAGGTGGGGAAGAAAAGTCCTCAGGAGTATATTTGGTGCAGTGAACGTGCAAGGAGCATGGAGAATAAGGACGAATGGAGAAATCCAGCAAGTCCACGGAGAACCAGATATCGTCATTGACGTAAAGAAAAGTAGAATCCGGTGGGCAGGGCATGTCCAAAGAATGTTGGAGACATCGACATTGAATAACATTTTTACGTGGAAACCTGGTGGAAGAAGAAGGAGGGATCGACCCGGAAAACGTTGGTTGGATGATCTTGAGGACGATCTGCGCAGGCTCAGTGTAAGGAGGTGGAGACTGAGAGCAGAGGATCCAGACGACTGGAGGCGGATTGTCCAGGAGGCAAAGGCTCTCCAAAACTGTAGCGCCAAAGAAGAAGAAGTATTAAATCGCGTAAGAACGTGGACTTAACCTACCGTGTTAGTTTTAGTTTTTACATATGTGTGTAATCCACGGCATGCTTTGGCTAATGAATTATCCTAAATTACTTGTAACACGGAAAGTTTTTTGATGAGACTACTTCGAATCAAGGCACCACCTACTGTATTACGTTTTGTTTTCACAAAATGAGTTCACGATCAAAACCATATTTTACTTAGACCGGTTAGTACGAATTTACGTTTCCTGTAAACCTGGGGAAAAAAAGCATGTCTTCACATAAGCTTTTTTCTTCTGGCACTACGATCGCTGTAGAACCCTGGCCTGCTCAATAATTCTCCTCCAATCTTCTCTGTCCAGAGCCTTACTCCTCCAACTTGAAACTCGCATCTCCCTCAAATCCTCTTCCACATCTTCATACCATCTCCTCCTTGGACGTCCTCTCCTTATTACTCCCTCCGGCTTCCTTTCCAATGCCATTTTTGGGCCTCGATCACTTCTCATTCTGACCACTGCCCCGACCGTCTCAACCTTTTGCGCCTTCACTGCCGCAGCTACGTCCGCTTCTCCATAAATGTGTCTTAGCTCACGATTCTTTCTTATCCTCCACATCTCTCCGTAAATCTGGGGAAAAAGAAACATGTCTTCACCATAACCTCTCAGTAAACCATATTTTTAGCTCATTTTAACGTAGATTACGCTCGTTAATACTGCGTCTTCTCTATATCAAACTGAAGTTAATAAAATTCTGGCTCAAATCCTAATTTAAACAAAAAATATAAAATCACGTAATTATGAATCATATAATGCACAATTACAAACGCCTCAATGAAGACGTTTTAATATTTAAAGGTTTCATGTTGATACGCTGTTAGAAAGCGCTAGGGAGTGAATTTTCTGATCTCTACGTAACGATTTTTGCTCCTGCGCGTTTGTGTACAAATCAATTTATTTATACACGTGCAATGAATTTAAACGAAATTATGAAATCAAAACTGTTCTTAAAATGGTAGATGTTAAATGTAGGAAATTTATGACGTTCACGCTGGAACACGTTCGCTTGCCCCCGAAAAGAAGAGAAAGGGAGGAGACCATAGTGGTGCTATGAAATACAGAAACGTATAAATCAAAATGAATTTTAACACAACCGAATTAAAATGAAATCTGCAATGTAGAGAGCCTGTATTGAATAGTCATAAATAAAGCTAAAACACAGCGGTACGGCGTTATTTACAACGACTGCATATATAAACACCTCATCCACCACTCATTGTACGGCCGACATTGATTTACGGACTGTGCTATCAATAAAAATCGCAATCACTGTCACGAGTGAGTTGTTACCGTAAGGGCTGATATCATGTTTCGCGTGTACTCAAGTAACGACAAATCATAAGGGCAGTCATGTACACGGGCGCCAACACGCGCGCGCGCGCACGTTCATTCACTGTTTTAACCGCTGACAGTTTTAACCGCTGATTATTTAAACCCCGTTCGTATTGGTTTCATGTTTTGCCACGAGCGAGTTAAACATAAATATAAGGAAAGGCTTTATTGTATTATTAATTTTGTAAATATCTAGACATATGTACATGTGAATTTAATTAAATAACTATTTAGGACGCTGCTACTCTAGTAACAAAAATACAATGTATACGACATAACGTCTTGTGTTTTGTTTAGCAATAATAATTCGAGATTGTTTTTGTTGGAGTGGTCAAAACAGCCAGTGAAAAGATCACCACAAAATTTTGTCCGTTTTTCAAAACACGCATGACACGTCAATTTTAAACGGCTTCTAAACAATGAATAAATTGGTAAATAGATTTGGAAATTAACAGAAGTTCACATAAAATACAAGTCTTGCAGTAGGCCTACACGAAAAGTTTTACCGCTAAGCTACAGATGTCGCTCCGCAAACTTTTCAACTGACCCTCATAAGCCTACCAGAGATTTATTCATTAACACGCGTGAACCGTCAAAAGTATAAACCACCATCACCTACAAAGTTAAACACAAAGTAATCTGGAACGTCTGCGCGAAGAATGCCACCGAACAACGGATCATGCCGTATTTTTTTTTACGTTTTTTTATGCAATGTGTCGATACATAACAATAAGCATAATTGCCGACAGAACGGCGTGGAGGACCAATGACTAGTCCTCTGTATGAGTATTTAAAAGTCACATATTATGTACAGTGTATTTAGTGTTAATGTCTAAGTCCAGCGGAAATGATAATTGTAATCGTCCTATCTGCAGGCTGTTATCTAGCAGATCAGAGGCGCGCCAGTAGTGTCCACCGCCTATCTGCAAAACTTTATTTGGCGCCCCTACACCCTCTCCCTCCCCACAATAAAAAATCACTTTATAAAAACGTGTCAGTGGGTATAATTGAAATACGAAATATATTAATTATAAGTTTATTGAACAAAAACCAGGAATTACAAGAAAATGTATAAAAACAATAAACATACAAGATGGTTACAAAAACAAAAACATCCAAAATAATTTGTAAGAAAATAAAGTAATTTATGTTATTTGTCAAGAAGATCATTTGCTAATTGCACCTTATATAGTTTTACGTAAATTAACAGTTTTATAAAAAAATTATATTCAATAATTATGGTACATAATTAAACTTAATATATTTTATTTGGCAAGAAAATCACTTTGACATTTGTACTTTGCATAGATATCATATAAATAAGAAGCAGATAAACCTACAAGTAGCCTGTTTAAAATAGGTACATATTTCGCCTCCTATGGCGCTACAGCCCAAGTCGGGCCCTGGCCTCCACCAATCTCCGCCTCCAATCCACTCTATCCACTGCAACCCTCCTCCAGTTTCTTATCCCCATGTCTCTTGCGTCCTCTGCAACGCCATCTTCCCACCTTCTCCTCGGTCTGCCTCTAGGTCTCGTTCCCTCCCATGTACGCAGCAGAGCCTTTTGGGGTTCCTGCCATCCTCCATTCTCATAACATGTCCGGCCCAAAGCAATCTTTGCATTCTTATAAATTTTGAGACTGGTATCTCTTTATATAGGCCTATTTGATACAGTTCATTGTTGTATCTCAGTTTCCATGAGCCATTTTCTTGTATTGGGCCTATAATGGGTCTGAGGATTTTCCTTTCAAAGGTGTCTACTGTGTCGGCTGTTTTCTGTGTGATTGTCCATGCCTCACACCCGTAGCATAACACCGGTCTGATGACGGTCCTATATATTTTCATTTTTGTTTCCCTGTGTACATCCCCAGACCTAAATGATGGCAGCAATGCGAAGTATGCCTTGTTAGCCATGGTGGTCCGTCTTTGGATCTCCGCCTCCTCTGATCCAGTCTTTGCTAGGTTCACTCCGAAATACGTGAAATTGTCCACCACTTCAATTGTGTCCTCCACTATCTCAATGTTGTTATGAAGCGTTTAGTAATGAAATTCTGGAACAATATCGTGTATATCAAGTTGATGCAAAGTATCCGACTCTATTGATACAATGGCAAGATTTGAAAGTCTGTCTTGTACCATTGTGGAGCGCAAGTAGTTTTCGATAATTTTAAGTTTAGAAAAGTATCGTTCCGCAGATGCTACAAATACCGGCAATGCCAAAATAATTCTAAGAGCAATTGTAAAGTTTGGCTAAACTGTGATCAAGTGGTTTGAATAAATATACTGAATTATGAAATGTACATCGTTTTTGAATTAGAATAAATGGTTGACAGTGTAAAATATCTTCGCATAAATCGTCTGCGTCAATGCCTGAATAATTCTCATGTGTTAATTTCTGTTGTAACATTTTACAGAAAGATGATAAATTTGACGAGAATGCCCGTCCAGAGCACCGAAAAGGTTAATACAATTAACTTAAGGAATAATAATTTTTGTTTTCAAATATTTCCTCCTCGCCTAAAATGTTTGGCGCCTTTACTATCGTGGCGCCTGTCACAGCACACGTTGCACACTGTGTCGGCGCACCACTGTAGCAGATGTATGGCTAGAGGATTTGTATGCTCTTCAAGCCGTTTCACATATCTTTCGCTGAACATCGCAGTGGATTCACTGACTGCGGGTACGTAGTTGCTGACAAACCACGGTGCATTGGTTATGACACGCGGCACCTTGATCCGAAACCTTCCGTTATGGCGATGTTGGATTTGGAAGCAGTTCCCCAAAGCTGTAAACCGTGTGTTCGCACAGGCTTGTACACCAACAGCTTATTCAACGTTGACAGTAATGATTTTCTGCTAATGATTTCAAGCCAGTAATGGTTGCGAAACTTGGTGTCTTGCTGTTTCCTCTTCATCCAAATGTGGTGGTTGCGCCGTGTTAATGTTTGTCTAGGTGCATTCCCAAGTATTTTATAGAGTCGGCTACCGGAATAGCTTTTGTCATTTAATCTCACAGTCGGTTTTGTCGTGTGTCATTTTGTGCAGTATTGACTCGATCAACTGCCGATCACTTCAGTGTATCAACTTTCTTTTATTCTTGTCAGTTTTATTCGTGTGTCAGCTGATGGGTGATAATCATAACTTCTTTTTTTTAATTTAAACACGATACACAAACGATTTTCGCCCATTCTTGGGACTTTGCATGGAAACTGTCATTGCTGTTTTATTCGTGCTTAAAAATAATTTCTACGTGTATTTCCAGATAGAACTCAATTCTCTCGTTGTCCAGTAAGATGTTGGTACTAAAATACTGCCTTTTGTTGTCGTTGATAGTAACACTTGATTGGAGGGATAGAAGACTGCTTTCGATTTGTACAAATTGCAGAAGACTGAAATTTATATAAGCAGGAAAAAAGAAGCCAGAATAAGAAGAGGAGTCAGACAAGAATGTCCTTTGTCTCCATATTTGTTTAACTTATTTACTGAAGTGGTAAAATTAAAGAAAAAAGTTAAAAGAGGCTCACTAGAATTAAAGCTATCTTTAGAATTAAAGAAATAAAGGCATTAAGATTAGTGGAAGCCGTATTCATAGTATCCGCTCTGCAGGTGATATAGTAATAATCGCAGACTCGGGAAATAAAGAGAATGTTAGAAGTCTTGTCTGAAACCCTAGGGAAACTTAAATTAAAGATTAGCAATAAGAAAACAAAACAATAATGGTAAAGAAGAAGAAAGAGGATGTAAAACTTGATATTAAATTGGGCAATACAATTTTAGAACAGGTTGAAAATGTTTGCTACCTGGGGAGCACCGTCACTTGTGAAATTAATATGGGACAGAGATGAAAAGAAGAATAGCTCTAGCAAAGCAGGCGTTTCAGAACAAAAGGAATTTACTTACAAATAATCACTTAAGTAAAAGGTAAGGAAAAGGTTCACAAAAACATTTTTTGTAAAGTGTCTTAAATTATGGGTGTAAGGCGTGGAGCCTCGACAAAATAGAAAAGAGGAAGCTGGAAGCAATGGAAATATGGATCTGGAGGAGAACGACGAGGACGAGTTGGATGGATAAAAAAAAGTAAAGAGCAAGTCTTCGCAGAAGTGAACGAAGATAGATCACTTTTAAAAATGATTGGAAGAAGAAGGGCAAAATTGATCGGGCACGTGTTACGACACAACCAATTCTTAAGTAACATTTTTGAAGGAAAGGTATTGGGGGGGGGAAGCCGAGAGAACGACCAAGAGCAGCGTTTTCCAAACGAATTGGAAAGGAGATGAACTGTCTATCGTACTGCGACTTAAAGAGGACAATGCTGGAGAGAGAAAGAGAGAGATACGTGGCCAACTCGACAAGGCGTTGCCTTTAGATGATGATGGTGATGATGATGATTATGATGTTAGTAACACTATCACTAATTTATTTTCTTGCCAATTTACGTTTTACTTTCTACCAAATAGAAAATTATAATATAGGCTATGTGGATCACTGCGTCACTGTAAGGTACTTTTTAGTTTTAGTTTTTAGGAATCTTTGCATTCGATATTTCGAGTGTTGTCTGAAAGTTGATGACGTACTTTGATTAATGTAGGTCGCCGACTTGGCAGCTTCAAAACGGGGAGCATGAACAAGAGCGTCTGAGCTATTAGGAAGCTGTACCATTCTTAACACTTGTTGTAATTGACTATCTCTGATACCGCCAATAAACACAATGTGAGCAATCCACGTTCGGAAGTCTTCGGGATAAGCCAGTCTCGTCAGTCGGTCGAAATTTGCTTCAGACTCTTGAAGGCTCTGCCCTGAACGCCTCGCTTAAGTTGAACTCGGTACACTTCGCACAAATGCTGGTCACCGTATCGTAATTCAAGAGCTTCTGTTAATTCGGCATAGATGTTCTGGTTGTCAGATAGGACTTTCTGTATTACGTCTGTGGCATGTCCTTTTAAAGCAAGAATGAGTGAAAGGCCTTTCTCTTCTTCTGTCCATTTATTTAAACGACCGGCAGCTTCAAATTGGCGAAGATAAGTTGCCCAGTGAGTGCTTCCATCAAGCGTTGGGGCCTTTGCGTAAACTGGCCCTACTACAGTTAATGGGTTTTTTTTATTTCTCTGATATTTTGAATCTTCTTCAGCATTTATTAGTGGTCTTTCTTTCTCAACTATTTCTTTCACTAAATGTTCGACTTCCTTTTTATTTTGTTTTAGTGAATTTGTAATAGAATCTTCTAAACTTGACATATTTGTATTCATAGTTGACACAGATTTTTCTATTTCAGATATTCTGTCAACTTGTTTGTTCAGCTCACCTCGTAACAGGAATCTTGCACCTCGGAATTTTGCAGTGTTAACCTCTTGTACGAACGCCTTAACGTCGTCTGCTTGATGACTACATTCTTCTTTTTGCGTCTTTTTGGTGTTTCATTTTCACGCTTACGTTTTTCGTCATGTCGTCTTACTGCTTCTTCTACCTCCTGTCGTCGTTGTGGTTTTTTGTTGTTCCTGTGTTTGCCGTAGCATTGCTCGGAATACTTCTATCATCTGACTGGTATCCATGTTTACAGATTATGTTTACAACGTACACTTTTCTTCTACAAAGTGTCCTCTGTTTCCACTGTTAAAGGATCTGTCCCACTTCTGACACCACTGTTACGACTGTCTCACTGATCGTCGTATGGTACAGTCGAAAACAAAGTACAGACACCAATGAAGTCACTAATAACCAGCTTTAATTAATCACAAATAACAATTCGTAATCAAATCGTACAGTAATTTAAGTTAAATTTGTCAACACGCAATAATAATGTCACCTATAAAGAATTCCGCACTAATTATAACACACAACCACTTGAAACCATTTGACAAATCGCCCAACAAACTGAATTCCAAGCGGCAGCTGTCGTTGTTTCAATAGGTAGCACAAGTGTTCCAGAATAATCCTTAATACGCGTAAGTAGGCACTTGAAATCGCTAGAGCAGTGGTTCCCAAACTTTTCAGTCCGCGGACCACCCCCAAATTAAAAATTTCACGGACCTCATCTGAGTTGTGAAATAAAACAAACAGTAAATATAATGAAAACTCTTATATTTTAATTAAAATGTATTAAAATCAAAATTCTCTTAACTTGCAAAATTATAATATTAATGATATTAAACATAGTTTAATGTGAACAATGAAGCTGCTTTTGAACAATTAGCTCTGCGATATTAGGTTTAATGTCTTATAATTTCAATATTAAGTCACTCTCGACATCAAGTTTATTTCTTAACTTTGCCAACCTCGGCTCTACCTTTCCAGCCACACGTGTCGAAATCCAGCTACTTAGACGTAAAACCAGCTACACGAAAAAACGTTATGCTAAGATACAGTGCTTATACGTGGAATAAAACAGCGCGATCAGTTCTGCGTTGATGCGGCGCTCTAGTCAGTCGGCTGACAAACAGGTCTGCTACACGATATGATTTAAAGATATTATTAAAGGCATTAGTTTTAAATTACTTTTACAATTACAATATTAGTTTGAACAAAAAAATACTGGAATCTTCTACTAATTGTTTTAAGATTCTAAAATTTAGATTTTATACTATAAAATATCGGAGAAAATTACGGTATATTCTATTTTTCTTAAAAGTGTCCACGGACCCCCTGAAACATAGTCGGTGACCCCCAGGGGTCCGAGGACCCTACTTTGGGAACCACTGCTCTAGAGGATAATTCAGTGTGGCCTTGGCAGAAATAAGCACCTGCTGGGCTAGGCGAGAAACGCGTAGTACAACACTCTCCATTATTTGAGAACGTTCTGTAAAACTATAAGTTTTTTTTTTTTTTTTAGTTGAGTTTCTTAAAGGCTATCTTTTGTTCTAACTCTACGTTACATTACTCGCGCCATAGTTACCGATCTCTTGACCCGAGTCTCTCGTCTGACCACTAGTGTGTGCTACGCACTGCCGTCCTGTGGAATGGTTGTCTGTTTGAACTTTATATCACATATTTACAGGTGCTAGTTGTTTATGAAAGTGTCTGAAATTCTAAGAAGAAATTTATTTATTAGGCTTCAGGTGTTAACAAAAAAACTCGCCCTTAAGTATCGATACATAAAAGTGACAGATGAAATTCGTACATGACTGCTCTGTATAACAGATCAACATACATACATGTTGACTAAACTGACTTGACCAAAATGACAGCCCAACATTAAGATGTAACAAAATAATATCACGGATTGTTACTATATACTACAGAATAATTTTTATACAACAATTGAATTACAAACAGAATTATCACTGTTGTACACCACTATAGAAAAATTATTCGGATTAGCGCTTTCAAGCTTCACAGCTCATCGTCAGATCTGAAATCCATTACTATATTGTAGTATATAGTAACAATCCGTTATATTATTTTGTTACATATTAATGTTGGGATGTCATTTTGGTCAAGTCAGTTTTGTCAACATGTAGGCTATGTTATGTTTATGTGTTATACAGAGCAGTTATGTACGAATTTCGTCTGTCACTTTTATTTATCGATACTTAAGGGCGACTTTCAGATCATTTCTAATCTGCCGATGAGCTGTTAAGCTTGAAAGCGCTAGTCGGAATAATTTTTCTGTAGTGGTGTGCAACAATGATAATTCTGTTTGTGATTATAACCACTAACACAACTTTCTTAATTAAACAATTGAATTGTGAAGAAAAATAATTACCGAATAAAAAAGTCTGGCCCGCCAAAAGTTTCGTTCGAAGTTTCCCCATCCCTGCTGTATACAGCCATTTAAAATAACAGTATAATAACGGCAGAATTCCTGTACACAGTGAAATCTGCTCATTCGTAGATTTCTGTTTAAATTATCTAATTGTCTTTTGTAAAGTATGTTAAACCTGAGACGAAGTATACGTTACGAGTGTTGTTGTCACTTGATCACTTTGTCCTACATTAATTGAGATAGGAACAGTGACAGTATTAGGCGACAAACTCGCGCCTGGCTCTTGGCATTCCTTACACAACCTGTTTACAATCCCAGTCTTGATCAGTGGCAACTCGGCGTGTTTATGCAAATCAGTGTTATTGTCTACTCGATTGAATATGAAGAGAAAAAGACATTTACGTTTTTATGATTCATTGTACGTTTAAATTTGGTCGGACGTGGGTATCTGTTTACATTGTTGGACGTATAAAAACGTTTTTCCAACCTTTGACACTTTGTAGCGTACTTTGCGAGACCGGTTTTGCCCCGTCTGACGTTACTGTTGACTTTTACGTCGGAATTCACTTTCAGTTCAATAGCCAGCCGTCTTCAAAAAAATTGAGTCAAAGCACACGAAAACAACTCGACGGACACGGAAACTACAACACATCACTTTTAACGTTTAATCACGTAATCACTGCACTCCATGCTAATAGTAGCACTGGCAACAACGGTAGTATTTGCAGCAGCTGTAAAACGTAAAACAGAATCAACAATAGTGGTGGTGGTAGTGGTAGTAGTAGTAGTAGCATAAGTAGTAGTAGTAGTAGCAACAGCGCTAGTAGTAGTAGTAGTAGTAGTAGTAGTAGCAGCAGCAGCAGCAGTAGTAGTAGTAGTAGTAGTAGTAGTAGTAGCAGCAGAAGCGGTAGTGGTAGTAGTAGTAGTAGTAATAGTAGTAGTAGTAGTAGTCGTAGTAGTAGTAGTAGCAGCGGTAGTAGTAGTATAGTAGTAGTAGTAGTATAGTAGTAGTAATAGCAGCAGCAGCAGCAGCAGCAGTAGTAGTAGTAGTAGCAGCAGCGGTAGTAGTAGTAGTAGTAGTAGTAGTAGTAGTAGTAGTAGTAGTAGTAGTAGCAGAAGCAGC